>PYXC01002552.1:5285000-5300000 GCA_015244755.2 Tenualosa ilisha | reverse complement strand
TCTTGTTGCTTGGCTCAGGAAATATTTGCGTGATGTGGACCGCCAAGTTTTGGCGAAGCGAGCGTTTTTCCTCACTGTGAAAGTGCTGGAGGACAATCTGAACAAACTCACTGGGGTACGGCACTCGAGACAGTCCTTGAGTCTGTCAGCACATCACAAACACGCACACATACGGACACACACACACACATACAAACATGCAGAGAGACACCTGCACGCTAATTAGATGTTTATAGTGGAGGCCTCTTTCAGTGACTTGTGGGACCGGTGGCCAAAGAGTCCAAATCTCAGGGCTGGTGAAACAATGGAGGCAAAGCATGAATCACATGGAAAAAATGCCATTTGGAGCTGGTCAGCATTGACCTTCACTTAGGATCCTGTGCAGACTTAAAGGAGAAATCCTTTCTGAATCAATCCATAGCCCGTTGTTCGAGGTGACCAAGTGCTGTTGGAAGATTGGCAGCTAACACTAACCAAATGGGCACAGAAAATCATGTTCAGTTTAATTTTCCTATGCCCCATTCAGTTAACGATAGCTGCCAGTTCGCTAATCAGTCTATGTTAGATCAAATTTTCTGGTTCTTTTTTTCTAGAGGCAGCCCTTTGTGACCTTAAACAACAGGGCTATGGATTGCTTCACACCCGATTTATCCTTTTACAAGTTTTAACTTTATGCCTCTAGTGATTTAAAGGTACACTTAAGGGCAAGATTAGGATTTTTAATCTCCTCTAAGATTTGAAATCTATCACAAGGCATCATTCTTATGGCAAATATGAGATTACATGAAGTCCTATTTAGCAGTAATATTTTGTACAAATAACAGATTACATTTTTTCAAATTTTGATACGCCTTCAGTTGGTAAGATTTCATAGTCAGAAGTTCTACTGTTAAAGTATAAAGTTGCTCAATGTTCTTTTTTATTGTGTTGCCTTGTATTGTTCCCAACACCTTTTGCATCACTAGGTATCAGAGCCACCTCTCAAAGTTCCTGTCCCTTCCATGGGGGAGATGACGACGGCTGACCCGACAAACAGGCCCTCTGCGGAGGCCGCCAAACACAGCCAGCCGCCACCTCGGAAGCCTGCTCTAACCGAGGCCCCTACGTCGTCCACCTCAGTGGAGTCAGTGGCACCCGGAGATGATTCTCCAATGCAGCATCAACAGGTGCCTGTGCCCCCGCCAGCTGCAGACAAACTGACTGATGGCCAGGGTCGGGCGGAGGGCACCCAGGCTGAAAGTGGCAAGGTGGGCATGGAGGAGCCCATGGACTTGGACTCGGGGCACGGCTTGGGCACGGCCACTACCACACCAAAGATGGCGGACTCTCAGAGCGTCAGTGTCCCGGGCGAGAAGGAGGCTGTGCGAATGGTGCTGGAACCCTCAGGGAAAGTTCCGGAAAGCGGCGGCCACACTCCTGAGCTGTCCCTAGAGGAGTTGAGCATCAGTTCATCTAAACAGCATCAGATGCAGCATCAGGGCCCAGGCCTGGTAGCCAAGGGGCCCTCACTGGGGGCATCAGTCGCCTCCCCCACATCCGCCCTGAGCGCCTCGGACCGCCGGCCCCGCAAAAGGAAGCTCCTGGAGGATGTGGAGTCAGGCAAGACCCTTCTGCTGGATGCCTACAGAGTGTGGCAGCAAGGTCAGAAGGTCATGACCTATGACTTGGGCCGCATTGAGAAGATAATGTCTGAGACCTACATGCTCATCAAGCAGGTATGTTAAAAAGTAGATTTGCTGTGTTTGTGTTTCTGTTTAGTGAAAATATGATGTGAAATATGACACTGCAAAGCTGGGTCATGTTTTTCCTGGGTTACGTTTGATTCATCCAACAGACAGAGTAGCTTCTGGAATGCTTCTGAAATGACACGGCAGTCTCTGCTAGACTCAGGCTTGCAGAGCCCGGCAGGCCCAATATTTACAACATCTTGGCCAATCCATTTTTGGTCAGCTTAGGAGGTCTGGAGCTTTTCCCTGTGTAAACAGTGGTGGGATCCCCTCTAGAGAAATCCTAGCATTCAGGCCTGCACTTTTCCCTTGTACATCCTTTTTCCGTGTGGAAATAGAAGCTCTAACTTGTAAAAACACTGTTCTGAATCTGTATGGCAGAGATGACTCATTTACTGATAGCAAAAGTGAAATGCCAACTTAAACATGCAGAGTTTCCCTTATTTGGTCACTCAGACTCCAATTGCATGTTCGAGTGTGAAGAGTTAGCTCATATTAAATCAAAAATCGTTTAAGAGTGATACATATTTTGCTGAAATTGTGTTTATGGTGTTTGGGCTAGCCATGGCCTACTGGTTATGGCTTCAGTCTTGTAACCGAAGGTTTGCCGATTCGATGCCCGACCAGTGGACCATTGCTTGAAGTGCCCTCGAGCAAGGCACCTAACCCCTCACTGCTCCCTGGGTGCCGCTATAGCAGATAGTGAACTGCTCCGGGTTCGTGTGTACTTCACTTCACTGTGTGCTGTGTGTGTTTCACAAATTCTTTATTAGGTTAAATGCAGAGACCAAATTTCCCCTTAGGGGATCAAAAGCCTACAGATTATTTTATTAGATTATTTATTATTAGCCTAAAGGCCTTGCTAGCGTAGATGAGCTGTTAAGACAGTAGGTTGATATTCAGAACAGTGCTCTGGTATTACTGTGTAGGTTTGCCATAAGGGAAAAGATGTCAGTATTAGAATGAGCTGAGAGAGGAAATCCTCCCTGCTGTCTGTGACCAGTGCGACATGGGGCTAGTCTGGGGCCTCCAGCATCTGCTCTGCAGGGGAAGTCCAGTTAAGTGTGCACTGGGGCTCCCTGCCGTAAAAACAGCTATTTTTAGCTCTGAAATTCTTTCCTACTCATGAAGACTACGTCAAGAGTGGGAGAACATCCGGTGGCCTAGTGCTGACACACTCACTGCTAGGACTTGCTGCCAAGATTTTTGTGTTTTTTTTTTTTTTTTTTTTTTGGTCCCTGTAAAGACCACACAGAGGCCACGATACAGCTCATATATTCCATAGACCATGATACTGCTCAGATATTGAAAGCGCAGTCCTTTGTTGTCCACCAGCCATCAGATTCAGTGCAGTTGTTGCATTCCTCTTATCAGCTGGTCTGTTTGTGTGCAGTCAGCATACACTGTGTTTTTGCACATTTCTGCTTTAACAAATTGGGAAACAAAATCACACAAAACTAACAGTATTTGTTGCAAGTCAATAAACAGCATTTCCACATAAACACAGGGTGTATTTAATTGGCTGCTAAGGGTGGCACCTTTAAAAATACAACAAGGGACGTCTGTTGACTTTAAGTTAAGCTAAAAGAAATAATTTCAGTTCTTTCCCAAGTGTGTACTTGTGCAAAATCATGCACAGTCACAAATTGTTCTGTACATCCCTGTGTTGAAAAGTTGAGGATTCAGTAACTGATAGTTTTGAAGTGAGCAGTGATGCCTTCATAAAGACAGCAATTTCAAGCATCCCAAAAATGTCCAGATACTGCACCCTCAGTCTTAACTGGTCACTTGTCTGACATGACTGGGCTACAGAACTGGTTCAGGACCCTGGACAAACGTGACGGAGCAGAAAAACTGCCTCTCTCTTCCTCTTCAGGCGTGAAGTTTGATTTGAGTCAGAGTTTGTCCATTTCAGTATTTGCTCTCTGAACCTGAGCACAAGGAGCTCCTCAACTCCTAATCTCTTCAAAAGCATGACACCATGTCACCATTAGGCAGCATGTGACTTCTCTCTCTCTCTCTCTCTCTCTCTCTCTCTCTCTCTGCTCTCCTCATCATAGCATATTTGGCTTTGTTCAGCCGATGCCATTGATTATAGGCTGTGCTCTCTGATGAAAGGCTTGGGCTAGAATGGCCCTCCACTGGTGCTTTCCTCTTCCTTGTGCTTCTTTCTCCCCCACAAAAGGCGTCATGCTATTTATTTATTTGAAGGCCAGAGAGTAGGAAAAATAGAAACCCCCGAATTTGCCACTGAAGGTGTTATTAGTGGGGATAGGACAACTGCCAGCCTCTTTTTTGGTTGTTTGCTGTTTTTCTTTTTTTTATGGTATTATTTGGCCTTTAACGACATGCAGTACTACACAAGTCTCCTGAAGCACCAGTGATTTCCTGCCTTTCTTTTCTTTCTGTCTTTCTTTCTTTCTAAAATTAGCCCCCACTTGCTCTGTGCTTCTGAAGAAGGCGGGGGATTGCGTACTTTTCCGTTTCTTTTGTGCTTTGCAGTCTGTGCGCAGACAGTGTGGTTGATACTTTTCACTCAGCAACACGTCCCCAGAAGCCCTCACCTCTGGAGAATGCGCACGACACCAGACAAGCACAAAGCACTGTGGCGCTCCAGCGTTGTAGCCAGGAGCTCCAGTTTACCAGTTGCCTACTGCTTCAGAGACGTTGCAGATTAGGTTTGCATTCCTCCATTAGCGTAGGTAGCTAGGTGATAACACTGGTGGTAACATTCTCACAGTGTCCATTCCACATCTCTGAGAAAAGCATGGAATCTTGCAAAAAATTTGAATTGGGAGTGCATCAAGATCTGCTATGAAACCTACAGAGTTGTTGGTAAAGAAATCTGTGTTCATTTTCAGGTTCAGGCACTGATTTGCATTATGAATTTCATAGGCTGCTGAAGCTGTCCTAATGATCTTGTACAGTCTTTTGAAAGACATTTTTTTGCCGTTTGAACTACTTCTTTGACTTGATTATGCAAAAAGGAACTGATAGTTTGACAGTCAGCCAGGTGTTTGTCCATGAAAAATATCTCTCTAGATGGCACAACGATCTATATCAAACCAAATCCAAAAATGTTTCCATCTGGAAGCCATATAAGTTATAGTGCCCCTTATCTGACCAAGGCTACTTGGGCCTCTATTAAACTAAGTGAAAGATTACTTTCTGTTCTGCATTTTCTTGGGTCAGCCGATCAGTGACGGTTGCCACTGACATTCTGCCTGTTATACAATGTTCCAAAACGAGGCCAATTAGGCGTTGTTTTTAGAGACTTCCAGAAACTACCGTCTGCTCCTTGGGACTCCCAAGTGCTCCCTGAGCTCCAGGAGGAGCAATTAGTGGGCTGCAGAGGGCAGGCAAATCACACTCTCAGCTGGCTGCCTAATTAATAGCGTATACAGTGGCTACCTGCTCGCCAGTGTTCACAGTGCTTAACTGAGCAGAAACTCAGGTCCTGAGGTGGCACTGTGTACCGTGTCCACAATAAGAACAAAAACTGTTTTGTTCCCAAACTATTACCACCACGTCAAGATACCATATGGAATTATAACAGAAACGTTGTGGGAACACCTCTGAAACTTATAGTCAAACTCACTCAAAATGATCTATACAGTCATGCTTGTGTCTAGACATTCATGCTAGTGACTCTCACTCCTTTTATAACCCATGTTAGCATGGTAATCATATATTCCTACATGTAGTGCTTGATTTGACTGGGATGGGATTTGGCAATGCTCCAGTCCTCTTTGCTTGGCATCTGCTGTTGCTGCGTATAGATCCATGTAGCAGGATGCTGTTTCAGCCACAGAGAGTTGGTTGACATGGTCAAGAAACCACCCAGACTCCAGCTTGCCAGCTTAAAACATTCAGCCATTCAGGGAGTTACTTGGGTCACCTGTGACAATGTAAAGCATGTAATGAAATGACTTTTCCTGTGTGTGTGTGTGTGTGTGTGTGTGTGTGTGTGTGTGTGTGTGTGTATCCCAGGGGATTGCCCGTTCATAGTGAAGCTAGATAGAGCAAATCAAAACCGAATAAATAGGGCAGAATGAAGCGTGGTGTGCCATCATAAGCTTGGGGGCATCAAAGTGACAATCCTCAGGCCCAGCGGATTATGGCGTATTGAGTTTTGTTTATTCATGTCCAGTTGAAAAGGACAAAGTGTGTCAGTTCTTTAAACCCTTTTAAAATGTAGCAAAACAAATCTAATCCAAGCGACTTTAGTGTTGTCTGCCAAGTCGGGTTTTTTCATTTGTCATTTGTTCCATTTGTCACAGGAACCCAAATAGATCCAACAATAGTTTGTCCTGAGAAATCTTTGTCCAGATTAGTGCGTTCCAAATCAGTCTGCTCTGCTGCTGAAAGACTGCTTGCCGATAGACTCTTTTTGGGGGGTTATGGCAACAGATTGAATTGTGTTCCTTTAGATGCTTAGTGGATGTGCCGTATGTCCACAGTGAGTCTTGCATCTCAGACTAAAATCCAATCTTCCACCATTGTTTGAGACTGGGAAGCAGCTTTGGAAAATGACTTTAGTGGCGAGAGATGTCTTTAAGCTCTGTCTGGTCTTTTCCGTTGCTAGGTGGATGAGGATGTGGCACTGGACCAGGCTGTGAAGTTCTGCCAGATCCAGATGGCTGCTTCGGCTCAAAGACAGGTAAGAAGAGCATTTGTTAAAACACACACACACACACACTTACACTCACTCACGCATGCACACACGCAGGGGTCTCCACACACACACACACACACACTTGCAGGGATCTACACACACTCCCATTTTTCTTCCCTCTCTCTCTCTCTCTCTCTCTCTCTCACACACACACACACACACACACACACACACACACACACTCACACTCACACTGCAGGGATCTTCTCTGACACCTGGATGTGTTTTAATCTTTGAGGCCCTGGTACAGCAGTGTGTTGTGTGATGTCCAGGTAATGGCCTCTCCCTGACCCCATCCCTCTCCAGCCTAATGAGCCTGTTCCATCCAGCAGCCATTAGCTTCTCTCCTCTCTTCTCCCCTCCTCTCCTCTCCTCCTCTTCCACCACAGACAGACAGACAGGCAGGCAGGCAGGCAGGCAGGCAGGCAGGCACCCTACATCTATCTCCATCAGCCACCTCAAACAACCTCCAGTGGCTGCTGTTCTCCCTACTCCCTCCCTCTCTCTCTCTCTCTCTCTCTCTCTCTCTCTCTCTCTCTCTCTCTCGCTCTGAAGAGAGAGACTGGGTTCGTCACCCCCTGACCTGTCAGTGCTCCTCTACAGTGATTTAATCAAGAGACACACACACACACACACAGTTACTGCCAGTGCAGTGCAAATGCAACAGCCTCCAAGCCAGTGAGCTCATTAGTCATTAGTCCGTTGCATACAGATAGTTATGTCTCCCAAGAGCAGTCATTTTGATTTTATGGGCACTTATATGGCAGTAGTCTCTTAAATTAATCAAGAAAGTGTTTATGGATGTCTTGTGGAAGTCTGTGTGTGTGTGTGTGTGTGGTTTGTTTGTGTGTGTATGTGTGTGTATGTTCACACGCACCCACACCTTTTTAAATCCACGTGTGAAGGTTTGCTTTGGTCATCTTTACCCTTTTCACAACGAAGGACCAAAATCCATCCTGATCTCCTCATGAAGGACAAGATCTCCACTCACTCCACTCACCTGCCGTTAAGCAACGCTCCATCCAATCAGAATGCGAGTCTGCACCCACTCTGGTTGTGCAGCTCACCAAGGTTGGGCTGGTCGTCCCCCCTGGGTCCCTCTTGGGGAGGCCGTTGGCTGGAGGCTGTGTGCTCCTGAAACAGTCCTGCTCCGTCTGCTCCTCACTGTTCCCCTCACACACTCACTCATCAGTACTCACACTGCTGCTGCTGACACTCCATTGTTTTTCTCCCCCTCTCTCTGCCCTCGTTTCTTACACGCTTTGCATTCTTCTATCTTCTATCTCTGTCTATCTTCTATCTCTGTCTTTCTTTGGGCTTATTTCATTACAACGTTTGGATGTCTGATGTATCGATCCATCCATCTGTTCATTCTTGCATCCATCCATTCACCTACGCATTCATCCGTCCATCCACCTATGCATCCATCCATCCATCATCCATCATCCATCTATCCATTTATCTATCTGTGTATTCGTTCCTCCATCTAGTCATCTTTTATTTACTATTGACAGACACAGGCAAGTAAAGACACAAGCAGTCCTGGAAGCATCCCTGTGCTGTGTGACTGGCACCTGAGTCATGACTGCACACAGCCACACACACACACACACACACACACACACACACACACACACACAGCCAAGGCTTTGAGGAGAGGAAATGCTTCCCACTTGGGATTTTCCCTCGGTTTTCCGCTGAGCGGCATTTGCCTCGTTTTTGTTTAGTGTGGGGACATTGGCCCTCCTGTCTCCCTGCTGGCTGGCTGTCTGTCTGGCAGGTGGGTGGGCAGGTGGGGGTGCAGGCCTGGCACAGCACAGCACGGCACGGCACAGCGTGGGCGTGGACGCGTGGGCGAGTGCGTGTGTGAAGGCGGAGGGAGTGTGAGGCGTGCCAAAGACCGTGGCCATGCTGGCATGTGCCGCTGCAGAATGAAGCTGCGGGGTGGCAAGGGTACAGCCCACACACACACACACACACACACACACACACACACACACACACACACACACACACACACACACACATATATTCAAACACATATTTGCACACATACACACACACACACATATATAATCAAACACATATACACACACACATGCACACATACACTCACTCACACAGAGGATCCTCCCTAACATTGCAGCTCCTAGGTTCATGAGCAGGAATTCAGGACACTTGATATAAAGTGATGGGCGCTTCCCTCTGTTTTGCTTTCTTTTTTTCCCCTCTCTCACTCTCTCCTTTCTCTCTCTCTGCTCCTTTTCCCTTCCCATCTCCTGGGCGGCCCAACATTAGTATGCACCCTGCTCCATCAGCTGCGTTCAGGCAGGCCGTGCGTGCGTGCGTGCGTGTGGGTGGTGGGAGGTGTGCAGGGTGAGACCAGAGGAACACAGGCTCTTTTGAAGTCTCTCTCCTCTTACCACACACTTTGAAAAGAACCTCCACGGAGTCCGTGAGAGAGAGGGGGAAGGGGGGCATTGTAGGAATCGATCCTCTGTTCTCTACATCTTAAGATCCTCTGTGCCATTCACCATGGAAATGCAATAGTATTGGGCTGTACACAGGGTCATGATAGGAAGATAATGCTTTTATAAATAAACGATGCCGCATGATAACCTTTGAAATGCAGACTCCCTTAGGCTTTTGTTTTAGTGAGAATTTCAGCAGATTTCAATGGTGTGTGTGATTTGTGTGCGTGTGTGTGTCATTTGTGTTTGTGTGTGTGTGATTTGTGTGTGTGTGTGCGCGTGCGTGCGCATAGAATCTGTGTGTGGTGGGTGGATTGCATCACCACCCACATGTGACTTTTACTCATCTACATTTGTCTCATACTTTTTTGTGTTTGTATGAGGGTCTGTTTCTGCTTGCGCGTACGCATGTGTACCTCTGTGACGCGCGAGTGCGTGGGTGTGTGTGCGCACATTTGTGTTTTCTACAGGCGTCAGCATGTGTGGAATGTGTGTGTCGTCTTGTGTGTGCTTCGTTTTTGTTCTCTGTCAGTTTTGTGCACATGATCAACGTGTGCGCAGTGAGGTCGAGCAAGGCGGCAGGTGTGTGTGCGTTTGCGTACGTGCGTGTGTGTGTGTGTGTGTGTGTGTCCGTCCCCTTTACTCTGGCCCAAATGGAAAAAGAGCTGAGGTTGAACTGAGGAAGCGTGGGCCGCTGGTGGTTTTGACAGCAGCCACCGTCTTCTCATGGGAAACCCTCTGCAGGGTGCAGCCATTCTCACCAAGCCCCCTGCCGAAGGTGAGACCGCCTGTCAGCCTGCCTGCTAGACTCAGCTGAGCCCAGTCAATGCGCTGTCTGCCTGGTGGGTTATTTTAGTTGAGTTCATCTTCACTGACAAAGACCGGGTCGGAGTCTAATCAGAGCTGTGCAACACAACGTTTACATGGGAGGAAAAAAAAAAAGCTTTGCCACTTTGTACAAAAGACAATTGAGTGGCATTGTGGAACACCAAACCTAGAGTTGCCTGTCAGTGCTGCTACCAGTGGTTGGTCTGCCTGCAGCTGAGTACTCAAAGAAAAAGAAAGATCAACTCTATAACACTCTTCTTCATAAGAAGCCTTTATTAAGACATGTCAGTTATGACAGCATGTTGAGAGATGGTCCCTCCAACGCATGTTAGCTGTTATCCATTATTACCATTTTCACTTTCATGGAGGGGTTTTTTGTTTTTCGCTCTCTGTCTTTGTATCATTCTCGGGCCCCTCTCCACTGAGCCGCTTCACCCTAGCCGTCATTTTAGCACCCTCTTGTGTACTCCCACTTCTTTCTGTTTAGGAACACAGGTTCTTTTTTGAGTGGGCGTCAACCGATCAGGTTACAAAACGCCAAAAACACCAGCCTTCGCATAGTAGCCAGATCCACTTTTGAGGCTAATTGATGCTCTGTTCTGTGACTGTACAGTGCAACTCTCAAATATTCACAAAAATAAAGCGTACTTGGTCTCAGTGAATTTTGTGTGGTTCGAATTGCAGGCCAACTCTTAGAGAGTAACGTTCTAGGAAAAGGTTGAAGCGACGGTCATATTTGATTTGGCTTAAAATGTTAATACCTCACACAGGATCGTCTGGACCACTTGGATGGTTTCCTGTTTATAATGGCAGGATGGGCAACTGGTGAATTGTGAGATCATGGACAGAAGGTATATTGGGTTAGCACTGTGGACTGGGCCTTTAATATGCTTTTGCACTGATTTGTCTATGGAGAGTCTCGTGTCAGCCAGGGGCAGTGAGTCTTCACACAGACACACAGGCCTGTCGAACTAAAAAAAAAAAAAGCATATGAACCCTGGCCTAGCAGAGGTT
Source organism: Tenualosa ilisha (assembly GCA_015244755.2). Lineage (NCBI taxonomy): Eukaryota > Metazoa > Chordata > Actinopteri > Clupeiformes > Clupeidae > Tenualosa > Tenualosa ilisha. The sequence goes on along the minus strand of PYXC01002552.1, from coordinate 5,289,285 downwards.
TTTATGGTTAAATATGGTTTCAAACTTGAAGCCTGACACATACATGTGTTCTCATGGTGGCACACTCTCTTTGAAGGTCATGATGTGAGCTGGAAAGCAGAAACATGTCTGTGTGCAGTTTCACATTGTTTGATTGCAATCATTAGAAATTATAACAGCCTGTGTCAGTATGTCAGGGACAGAGCCAGCGTAAAATTAGTCAGATAATGACACCTGTCTGTAATTTATGTAGTTTTTCAATTATCCTTGATTTTTTTTCCCCCCTCCCTATGCTAAAGTTAATCAGACCAGAAGATGACGCACGAAGCACAGTTAAGCTCCTGTTAATACCCCTCATCTCAGTAATTGTGGAAGCGCTATTGTTTTGGACTGTGGTAGAAGGTATAGGGGAGATTTTTGTTTGGGGGGGGGGGGGGGTGTCTCACCACCTTACCAGCACAAAGACGGGAGAAGAGTGACATCCCCAAGTGAACCCTCTACTCTCAGGCATGGCCTTGACATGCTGTGAGTGGCTGCTTGTTGGCCCACGGTGTATAATGTTTCATTGGTCGCGACCGTTTGGCTGTGGGATCTGCCGCTGAGATTAGTCACATGTTGAGCAGAACGCCTTATAGTGCATTCACGTTGTCAAACTGAGGCCAGTGTGCCTGGCAAACCTTTTTAAACATCAGTGTTATTTATTTATTTGAAATGGCTTAAATGTGTAAACAACACGACAAGAAGCAACTGGCGATAGCAAGAGAAACAGACGTTTGCCTGTGTGTGCTGACTGTGAATGCACCTCAGGTTTCAGGCTCAGCAGAGCACTTATCTCATTCCACGGTATATCCTTCTGATGACTGACTAATGTGCTTGAACAATTAGGGAGCTGCGCTTGCACCCTGGGCGGGAGAGAGAGAGGATCAATATGGAGGCTGCATTTGACATTTCTCTCCACCTCGCCTCTCTCTGTCTCTGTGAGAGGTTTTTTTTTTTTCCCCTCTTGCCTTGCAGGCAGTAAAGACTGTTGTGTGATTGTGCTGGTTAGTGAGTAGATATGAGGAGCACAGTCAATTTTTATGTTTGTTTTTCGTAAGTATGGATGTGGAATGTGAATGTGTGAAAAATTAGACTGTAAAATGGATGATCACTGTGGACAGGGTGACCAATTTGTGTCTTAGGTTTAGTTTTAGCCTTGTTTTTTTGCTAATTATTGAGGCCGCTTCAAATGTATGTTTGCTCAGTAGGCAGTTGGCCACCCACCATGACTGTCCGTGTGGTTTCCAAATAGTGTTTCTTCCACCAGCACAAAGTTAACGAGCCTTTGTTTCCCTTAGGGGAAGTGTGTTAAACAGTCTTATTCTATTTTTAATTTGTGGTCAGGAAATATTTGAGGTATCGAACATTTATTCATTTTATATATTTTTAATTTTTTTTTTTTTTTTTTGGAAGGAAACTAGAGTGAAACATCATTGAAGTTGACACATTCTTGTTTGGTTAGCAGATTTGTAGTATACATAAATGATGGAAACAGATGTCTGCTAAAATGTTTAGCTACACTATGCTCTTCTCGCTATGCTTATCTGTGTTTAACAATGATGTGCTGGCTGGAACATGTCTAGACATTACAGATATTACATTGTTGCTGGGAAACGAGTGTCATCTTCTTGAATCATTTTCAAATTGTATCCGCTGAAGTATGTTGAGTAATCTGGGAGATTTTACATGTAATTTCTGCCCTTTTTCATGTTGGTTACTTACTGTACATGTTGTTTTCACTTGTTTGGTTCATGAAATAGAACAGGGAAATGACTAACCCCATACCTTGCCTTAAAGTCTGAGAGCGGACATCCGGCTGATGCAGAACATGATGTGAGATGCATCCTGCAATTTTGGCTCCATATTGAAAGACGCATTTAGTTAGTCGATCAAGCATCCTATTTGACGTACTCAACGTGAACGGAGTGTGAATCTCCTCATTGAGAAACCCTAGGCTTATGTATCGATACCTCTCGGCAACTTGTTAACTTGTGTGGTTTAGTTTCGTACGAAGTGAAATGGAAATATGTCTTGTCATTTTCTGAATCAGAACTGTAGAGAAACTCAGAAGACAAGAGTCTAACTTTCTCTCTGGCTGATGTTTATAGCCCAGGGCTAGCTCTCTGCGCTTGCCATTGTGCTGCTAACGGTGTTATCATTACAGCTCAGTAATTGTGTGGACAGCTTCATATGATTCCTGCTAAATAGCAGTAAAAGAGGCATCAGTACCTCTGCCCTTGCCCCCTAGAGTGAGAGAAAGAGAGAGAGAGAGAGAGAGAGAGAGAGAGAGAGATGCTCCAAACACAATGCAGGCGGCCATCGCTGAGTCTCCTTGGGCTTCAGTTTTGCCTGCCCAGTTACCATGGTAGCAGCTGTTGCTGCAGGTTTGTTTGTAAGGCTCTAGTGGTCCTGAGTGTTCCCACACACACACATACGTACGCACTCACACACACACACACATGCACGCACTCACACACACACGTACAAAATGAATGGAAGTGACAGGCTGCATCCACAACCCCACACAAGAGCACCTCCACCCTTGTTGGCTTGCTCCCACACATGATGGTGGATGTGTGTGCGTGTGTGTGTGTGTGTGTTGTCACGCTGTCATGCTTTTGAATGACGCACGCTTCTCCTGGTGACTGTACCTACTGATCACTGACGCACTAAACAGGTAAATCAACTGTGGGTTCTGACCACACTTTTAAGAGTTCTCAACTCAAATGGGAGAGATTGTGTGTGTGTGTGTGTGTGTGTCTGTGTCTGTGTGTGAGAGAGAGAGAGTGAGTGAGTGAGATTATTATTGGTATCTTTATTCAAATCTACCCCCCTCTCTTTCTCCCTCTCTCTCTTCCCCCCCCTTCTCTCTCTCTCTGTCTTATTCTCTCCCGCTCTCTCTCTCTCTGTCTCTCTGTCGCTCTCTCTTTCTCTCTTTCTCTTTCTCCCCCTCTCTCTCTCTGTCTCTCTCTCTCTCCCCTTCTCCCCCCCCTCTCTCTCTGTCTCTCTGGCAGGCTACTAGTGATGCTCCAGTCACCCCCAAGCACAGCAAGGAGCAGCGCGACATCTTCTTCCCCAGCACCTTCCCCAGTGGGCCCCTCCACGGCCCCCCGACGCCCACCTCCATCTCCCTGCCCGCCCTCGCCCTCACCCACGGCCATGACGGCCTGCCCCCGGACGCCAAGCAGGGCAAAGTGCCCAGACTGTCCCATTCACACTCCCACCCCACCCCCACCCCCACCCCCACTCTCACCCTCCCACGCCAACGCAGGCCACGGCACCGCCACTATACTGCCCTCCTCCAGCCACCCAGGACCAGGCTCAGGCTCAGCACCAGCTTTCGCAGCAGATGCAGCAGGCGCCCAGGAAACCCTCAGCCAACCCAACGGTGGCAGACATGGCCGCCAGCTTCCACCCCCACGCAGGTGAGTGGAGAGGAGAGGAGCAGAGGGACAGTGGGATAGGGTTGTGTGCATTACTCACAAAAGTGTGTGCTATCTGTACAACAACGTCGGGACAACCTGTTAGTTCTGTTTGACATGTAGCTCATTCGTTTTTGCTAAGGTAGCCACCAACCAACAAAGTTCTGCCTGTGCTTGCCCTGACACTGACATGAATACACATCAAACAAAAGTATTTTGAAATGGAGGGTTGCACTTGTGATATGCCATCACCCAGCCGTGTACCTTTGGACGAACTGGGGCCTTTCACACTGAACACACACTGCCTCAGCTCTGACACTCGGGTCCTTGGTGGGTTGAGTGGACACCCCACTCTGTGTCAGTCAGTGTGAAAGGAACAGGCAACAGGCAAAATTTGGATAATAATCGAGGGATAGTTGGCTATGTGAAAGTGCCTATATAAAGCTGCTGTCAGGACCAGAACACTTTGACTAGCCAGAGAGCAGATCGCTTTATTAAAAGTGCTGTGAGGCTCATGTTGATGTTTGCTAAGGTGTCTATGCCTTTTTAGGTAGCTAGCGTGTTCGTTTTAGACTTAAAACCAGAGCATTTAGTCTTGTGTGTCTCTGTATGGCCATCTGGGCCAGTATTGTAGATTAACCAGCAGGGGGAGCTGTTGGACATAATAGTTCTTCCTTTCTTTTCCCCATAGAGCCGAGCTCAAATGACACGTTACATAACAGAGAGAACTACAGCAGAGGGTGTTGGATCTCTATAGATTTTATTAGACTGTTTTAGGTAATGTTCTCTTACTGGGGAACCATTAAGGCAGAAAACATATTTTTAGTTCAGCCATCTGTCTACCT
>PYXC01002552.1:4897500-5280000 GCA_015244755.2 Tenualosa ilisha | reverse complement strand
CAGATGCCCAACTGATCTATTCTGGAGAATATGGTAGAATATGAAATATACAACACTGACTAAACAAGCGTTATGACGGCTGAATGTTTTTTTTACGGATTGTTTTGTATGAGAAGATGGTTATTAATGGTATTTTTCTGGAAAAAAAACTGTCTAAGTATACTTTTTTAACAAAAATAAATAAAGACTTTCTAAAACAGTTGTCACTGAAGAAAAACAGATGTCAGCCCATTATTTCTGCTTAACTTTGTTAATGTTTGTATTTTGTTTTTTTTTTCTTCTCAGTGATGTAAGATGTTGTTTTGTATTCCCCTGCTGCGCTTGTCAAAGGGATTTCCCCTGGCTGAGAGGAGTGGAACTCAGGCTTATTGTATGGCTCTTCTTACTGTGGCAGTGGGTTCAGGCCTGGGGCGGGTTGGATGTTATATTCAGAATTTTCACTTGCTGCATTAATGTTGTCACAGCCAAAAATACACTTGATATACTTCTACCTGGTCCTTGTAGATTTGTGGTTTCTCTCTCACTCTTCATGTCGCTTTCTCTCTAATACACACACACACACACACACACACACACACACACACACACACACACACACATTTACTTTCTGAGACCACCCTGCCTAGGAAACAGAGTGTCAAAGAGCATGTCCACACTGGTGTGAAGTCCTTGACACGAGGGAGGCCATTAACCTTCATTAGCAACTTCCAGAAGTTTCTTATGAAGTGCTGCCAATTTGTCATTTGCCCCCTTTGCCAGACACGCTCGAGTCACGGTTTGTTTTCTTATAGACAGGGCCAAATGTGTGCCTGGCCCTCCTAGGCCCAATTTGGGAGGTGGATGTCGTTGGATGGTAGGAGTAATTGAGGGGGGTTGGGTTAGGAACAGGCAAAAGTTTATTTGATCTCTTCCTCTTTGGACCCTCTTGTTTTTTCCCCCTTTTATGCAGCAAAAACAGTCCAATAGTCTCAACTAGTCTTCAAGTGGTCTTAACTAGTCCAATATCAGCACTTTAACATATCTGTGATCCAAGATCAGATCCAAAAGTTCAAATAAGGCTCTACATGTGGACATCCCTGTATGACATATTTTAGTCCCGTCCCATCGGTCCTGCTCAGACATCACATAGTGGTCCCTGGGGCCTCCGGGGATCTAGCTGTGCCTTGGCCATCCTCTGACGAGGCCTGCAGCCTCCAAAGTGACCAGTTAAGGCATCAAAAGGGCCCATTGCATGGCTCATGTCAGCCTGAGGTGTGAGATTTCTCGTCGGCCCACTCCGGGGGCCTTTATGGGGGGCCTGGCCGCAGCCTGTCTGATCCTGGCCCGGGCTCCTGTGTATTGGCAGCTGTTAAGCCGTTGAAGGGCGAGGGGCTCTCCGCGCTCCGGCACTGGAAGCAAATGGCAACAAGACTGACACCTCCCCGAAGGTAGAGCATCGGTGAGAAGAGGCTGATCGATAAGCAGGAATGAGGTGAGCACAGGCTGCCACTGAAACTGGCCTCAATCCAGAGAGCAATTTAACAGCCAAAACGAGGCCAGTATTTGTCGAAATGAAAGACATCACACTAAAATTTGGGGCATTAGATTGTGTGTTTTTTGGAGACAGACTATGCAATCTAGTAATCATAAATTCTGCCAAGGGACGGGCAGTAGATGGGGGACTTGGCTTCGTGTCTTTGGCTCTAATCTGGCGAGAAGGATCTTTAAAATAGAAGAATAGCCCTGAGATTTCTTTTGTCTGTTGTCCCTGAAGAGCATCATTGTGTACTTCCAACAGTGCACTAAATTAGCTCATCTAGGGGTTTTTAGTAAGCCCAATCAGAAATAAAACATGAAAACAGTAAAACTCAATCTGTTGTGTTACCAAAACATTGTAACTGTACAACTGATCAACTCTAACAAGATCCCAAATAATTAGTGACCTAAATGACCTCTAATCATATAAACAGTTGTAATGCCATTGACCAAAACGGTGCACCAGGTGTTAAGATGTGTATATCCCACACCTACACCTAGGAAATATCTCACTTCCTCTTCCGTACGTTTTGTGCTGGTGTGTGGTTCACTAGGATGGAGCTGTAAATCCTGACAGCCTAGCCTGTGTGCAGTGTGCTAAACTCCTCTGGCCTGGTTCAGGGCCACAGACTGTAATGGTCTTGACACTCAGACTGCTGAAATGTGCACCTCCACTCTATCAGTCCAGAGAATCCTCACACTCATCTACACACCTATATTACACACATCATGCTCCTGGAAAACACACAAACAGGCAGGAGACACAGTGTACCTTCAGAGGACACAATATTACACAATGTACACATTCGCTACACTGCAAGCAAGATGTTCATATAGCCCATCCCACACACAGAGTTCATTTGAAAGGCTTCAGATAGATGAGGCCAAAAATAACTATTGTCAAAGAATGATAGAAACAGATCCATATAAATAGATACATATAATAGAAACACTCAAACTCCATCAAACAAACTCCTTCTCAGACAAGGCACATCACACATGCACACACATATGCACACCACTCTAGAAGTAGGCTACTGCATCCTCTCATACAGCTCTAGAATACAATGAGGATTTGAATGAGGATTATGTAACAGTTTCTAGTAGATGCACAGGGCACAATAACTGCATCAAACAATGAGTTTCAGCCGTAGCTGAAGCTGCCTACATACAGAGGGAGATGTTTCTTTTCTCAAGAACCTGAATCTCTCTCTCTCTCTCTCCTCTCTCTCTCTCTCTCTCTCTCTCTCTCTCTCTCTCTCTCTCTCTCTGTGCTTTCACTGCTCTTAAGAGCCATTCAATGTTAATATGGACGTTTTCTCAAAGGTGTGAAAAACAGCCACTTTCTTCCTGGCACACAGACACATCCACTTTGCACACAGGCTCTTTACCCAGCCAGTCAATATTCGGTCATCTAGGAGCAGGCTCTCTGCTTGTAAACACCTTGCCTGCCACTAGCTACAACCACCACTGCCACTGCTCCCCAGAGGAATGTTTATTCTGCACTTAGTGCTACTGGGGACCAGAGGGTGCAGGCGAGTAAAACATGAGTTTCTATCCAGACCACATAAATGTCACTCATATTGACACGGGAGCTTTTTTATTTCTCTGCTAGACACAGCTGAGAACAACAGTTTTAGGTGAAAACAGGCTCTAGAGTAGTCTAAGTGCAGGCGTTTCAGGGGTTCCAAAACACTGTGTGTATCTACTAGAGATGAACAACCACAAAATCTTTCTTCACAGACCAACATCTAAATGAAATGCTTTTGGCAGATGCTTTTATCCAGTGTAATTTACAATTAGGGAACAAAGAATCTGTGAATTAGCCCTCTTATTGTCTGTTACAGAGGGCAGATGTTTCAACATGATTGGAACACCTCATATTAGGATGCACCTCATGTCACCCTTCATGTCTCTCACTGAATATTGCAGGCACTCTCATATTTTTGCAGACTCACCACAAAGGTAGCAAGCTGCACTGCCAGTACTGGAGTTATGGTGAACCATCTCATACTGTAGCTCTAAAGCCCTTGTGATCTATGATAAATTATACAGAAGCTTCTGCCTGCAATGTTAATCTGACTACATACTCTAGTTGTTCAATCCAAAGGCAGAGGTTTCAGTCTGAGGTAATGAAGTGGTAACCATGAACTTGGTGTTTTGGAGGAAATTGATGTAATTAGATGGAGAGGAGAAGGTATTTTAGTGAGGTGAATTTCCACAGTACACTGACAACTGTCTTTAGCATCTCTATGTGTGTAGAGCTAAGAGCTAACTAAAGCCAGGGGTGGAGACACCCTGGTGCTGGGAAGAGATGTTTGTAGATTTGATTTGATGGTGGTCGTGGAGAGGGGGTATATTCAGTACTTCAGTTTTAATCTCCCATGTGTAGATGCATACAAAGGCACGCACATACATGCAGTTCTTACATTCCTCAGCTATTCCTTGTCAGATCCATGACAATGGTAGATGGGTGCTGCTGAAATGCCCTCCAGAGATTGAGAGCCAGTGCTGCAGTATTGCTGGTCTCAGTGCTTGGGCTCAGCGGTGCTAACTGGCTGCTAAGTGCTCGCCCATCCAGGGCTGTTGCCATTCCCGGGACTCCACAGAGAGGAGCAAGCCGGGGAGGGCAGGGCCTGGAGGGGGAAACTGGCCCTAATGAGATTAAGCACCCTGGCTTTGTCCTTGTCTAGACACTGCAATACACAAGCCCCCACTGAGCCTTAGAGAGCACCCCACCACCACCACCACCACCACCAATACCCTCAGGTAAGAATCACCTGGGCCCCAAGGAATGGCCGCTTGTAATCTGACCGTTATGGCTTTATGTCCCACTCGTCCTCCTCACTTTCTCTAATGGCCAGTGGCTTAGATGGGTTAGACTGTAGTTGTACTGTATGTTCTTCACCCAAGATTTATTCATAAAGACAAACAAATGTGGAAGAGAAATGTGGTGCGAGTATATGATTCTAGGCCAGTGGGTTGTTGTAGTTCTGCCTTCATTAAAGAGGATTGTGGGGATGTCTGGTTGTATTGTCACATATTTCCTGTTATGTACTGTTATGTAGTTTCCCCAGTGCTGCTCAAATGAAATAATAATTGAGTAATTAATTGATTGAGCTTGAGTAATAATTAAAAAAAATAATTGAGCTTGAGTAGTTGTTAAAATGAGATATTAATAGGGAAAAATGGCTATGGTCATCTCAGCCACTGCTAATCTGCCAGTAAAACAGCCTTTTAAAGATCCATTACTGATGAAATTAGGTAACTCAAAGCAACAGAAGTATATGAACTATTGTATTTACAAATAAATAATGTTATGGCAATGTTTGTGACTTGTAACCATTGAAATGTCTCTTTCTAAACCTATGACAGAAAAAATGTAACTGACAGCATGCACTCAGCATGTAGCTTCTGTAAGTGCCATGTGTTCCATGAATATTACTTGCACGTGTCTAAAAATCATTGTATTTACTTTAAGACAAATTCTCCTGTAAGACTGAGATGTCAGATTATGTAGATATCTGGGCTTTCAGTGCTCCTATAGTCTGTGCTGTACCGGGGGGAGGCCTGTCCGTATTTGTTTAGAAGTCTTTTAGCAGTTAATAAACATGCGTTTCCTCCATTCCCCCTTCCTGTGGGGTTGCTATCAGGGCTTTGCTAAGTCTCTTTGATTTAACCCATCCTCCAATCAGAACATGACATTGACTCCTCATTGAGCCACTTCAAAGCCTGGGAATGGGTGCCCTGACCCCTCCCACCTCCTGACTCCCCTTAAAAGGGTTGGGACACCCCCTCTGCTTCCTAAGCACAGACGTCTCCCCCTGGGTCTCTTCCAGTGCACCTCTGGACTTACTGGACTGACATCCCGCCTGTTCTCCCTATCTACCTCCCTACCTACCTGTGGATTTTAGCTGCTGGCTCCCAACACATGATCTCTATGAGAAGGTGACTGCTGGTTAGATTACAGCAAGATTTGTCTGGATCTCGGCTTCATTCATCTGACTGCCATTCAGAATCTGAACCAGTGATGCAACCAATCAGAGGTAAACAATGAACAACTGGTTTCAATTGTATAGTCGTGGGTATTTCAATTAGTTGTGGGTATTTGTATTGTAGCAACAGGAGCTTGATATCTGACATAAAATCCATATACTTATTGAACAGAAACTATTGATGATACCCATCTTCTGTATCAACATCAGTGTGAATGAGTCAGAAGCATTTAGTCCTCTATTGATACTCAGTCTCACAAATCTCTCTGTCCTTAATTGAAGACTTGAAGCCAAACTTCAACATCCCCCCTCCACCCTCCATGCCGGGGGGGCCAGAGCACTTCCATCAGGGCAACATCAAGATGACCCTAGAAGACCCGGAACTCTGGAAGTCTTTCCATGAGATTGGCACAGAGATGATCATCACCAAGCCTGGCAGGTATGGCAGTTGCATTGAAAAGCAGGATCTGGCAACTATCTCAGACACAAATCTCCATGGCTATTTACTGTGTTGCGTTTAAATCAGAATTGTGTTTTTGTGCAAGAATATTGACACACAGAAAGAAATGAACTCTGGTCAATTATGTCAAGCTAGCACTAGCCCTGACAATGCATACACAATATTTATGCCATTTAATATATTGCGAGATGCAAAAAGACTAAATATGTGATATTATTCTTGATGTGGTTGTATTCAACAGTATGCTGTTTTGTCTTTCAGGAGAATGTTCCCACACTGCAAAGTGAACATTTTTGGATTAGTACCTTATGCAAAATACATCTTGTTGGTGGACATGGTACCAGAGGACGGCTTCCGGTATAAGGTAAGAGCCAACCTCAACACTTTCTTTTTCCCCAGTATAACCCAGATAAGTGAGTATTTGTGAGGGATTTGATGTGACTGTGTCTAATTGAGTCAAGGAGGGCATCTCTAGCAGTTGGTGTCTTTCAGTATTCGCAGACAGCAGACTATTCTCACCTTGACACCACAACCATCACACTCTCTCTCTCTCTTTCTCTTCTATGCCACATCAAAGGCTATTATCTCTTCCTGTTTTTCTAGCTCCTGCTGGGCCTCCACTGTGAGCTCCCACCCCCAACACACACACGCATGCACGCACACACACACACACACACACACATACACACACACACACACACACACTTCTTCATGCATACGGACAGAAATATCTATTAATCAACCAACTTATGCAGCTACCAAACACACAGAGACACACCTACTACTTAGTCATCTGAGAGACATGCTGTGTCTAAGTTCAGACACTGATTCCTGTCCAAGCCCTCACCCCTGCCTCTGCACTCTCTCCTCCAGTGGAACAAGGATAAGTGGGAGGTGGCTGGGAAGGCTGAGCCACAGCCCCCCTGTAGGACCTACCTGCACCCAGACTCCCCAGCTCCAGGCAGCCACTGGATGAAGCAGGCCGTCTCCTTCCTGAAGCTCAAACTCACCAACAACACCCTTGACCAACATGGCCATGTAAATACTGAACTCCTTTTTTCACCTCATTACATGCTTTTAGGCATTGGCTTAATAGCTTTGCTTTTTCATCTTTGATAACATTTTTGGATTCCCAAATTAGTCTTGCCAGAGGTTTGGTTTTACTACCAGTCTCGATTTTATTGGTTTTCTAGATCTTTCATTTGACATTCGAATTCTAAAGATCAGATTTGAGCCAATGGTTGTTGTCTGCTGTGTCTGAGCTCTCCTCATGAGTGTGCCCTGCAATGATTGCCTCCTTCAGATCATCCTGCACTCTATGCACCGCTACCACCCCCGTTTCCACATCGTCCAGGCCGATGACCTCTACAGCGTCCGCTGGAGCGTCTTCCAGACCTTCACTTTCCCAGAGACCTCCTTCACTGCAGTCACAGCCTACCAGAACACCAAGGTTAGTCCCATGGTTGTTGCTTAGAACCTGGACTCAACAGCATAGCAATTCTCATTTGGTGCGTTGTTAACAGTATTGTAACCTGGAAATTACTGTTACAGATTACAAAGCTGAAGATTGACCACAACCCCTTCGCTAAGGGTTTCAGAGATGAAGGCACCAACACAAAACGGTAAGGCCCTACTGGACTATTAGCATGAAATACATGCTTTTTTAATCACAAGCCTGACTTCACAATGATCATGTGCAATGTGTTGGAATAAACACCTGTTTATTGTCGTTTTTTTAGCCGTGCTAACAGAAACCAGGCTGACCCAGAGAGGATGACGAAGAGAATGCACACCATGAAAGCTGAACCAACAAGCCCTCCAGGTATGGACCTATCAGTCTCTCATTTCAATTGATCAGTCCTTCCAACGTATGTCTATCTGTCTATTCTTAATCATGCCCAGAAGCTCACTGCTCTTCTTTCCTGCTTTGCTTTGTGTCCAGACTTCAATCGCTCTCCATACGAGACGTACGACGGTGAGCCCCCCAAAAGGAAGGAGGTGGAGGGGGTGAAGGACGAGCGCTACTCCCCCTGGGCAGTGGCCGGGGACCGGGAGAACAGCCACAGTCTCCGCACGGCAGAGTCCCCACTGGAGCCAGAGAGCAGAGACCTCTACAACTCTGAGCAGCTTGTCCCAGGACAAACGTCTTATCAGCCATACAGGTACAGCACATATATCACTGTTTTATCATTAACTAGAAAAGCACTTGGAGAGCGCAGGCAATGGCCAAGACAATATGGGGTTATTGACACAATACAAATTCCAGACAGTGTTCCAGATCACCACCAAAATGTAATCATTTGTTCCTTGTCCTAATACCCACGTTGTCGGAAAATTTCATCCAAATCTGTGCGGTACTTACTTTGCACATAGACAGACAAACCTTACTTATTTTGTAAACAGACAGACAAACAAATGCAGGCAAAAACATAACCTCCTTGGCAGAGGTAACAATGCAAAGCACTGTTTAGGGAGAAGTTTTAAGACTGCGTGTGTGGGTGTTAAGATGGCCTGACTTGCTCTCCATGCCACAGTTGTGTTTGATGATAAATGCATGCCAAAACCAAACTAAAACTAAACCAAATTAACATGTCTTCCTCTCTCTGTCTTCACCTGTCTTTTCTCAGGTTCCATGAGTATGGCAAGTCTCCATCCCCATCAAGCTCCAGCATCGCAAGCAGTGGTGGCAGCTCAGGAAGGCCCAGCTTTGAGTTATCTCGTAACTCGGACGTAGCCACTGTTCCTGAGAACACGGCCGCAGTCACCGCCACCCACAAGCTCCCTGCCCCTGAGATGGCCCCTCTGCCGACCTCCTGTCCGCCCCAGCCTGCCGTGGGCCACCAGGACTACACGGGCGTCCTGAACATGGCCATGGCTCAAGCGGCCAGCAAGCCGGCCGGTGTCCTGGGCCACCCCCACCCCCACCACCACCACCTGTACACCCCCTACGGCACCGAGCAGCACCTTGGACAGTGGAGTGGAGTGGGCGCAGCATCCAGTCAGTACCCGGTGCCTCCGCCGTCACACCTGCCTGCCGAGTACAGCACACAGGCCGCCGTGCACCACGGTTACCCCCATGGCAACGTGGCCGACTGGAGCCAGTACCCGCTCTTCTCGTACTCCTGTTGGTGAACACCAGCGGTGGCATCGGCAGAAGCTGCAACCGTGTGATCACCGGTAAAGACTGTCTGTGGCTCAGGAGAGGAGAGGATGGGGGACTGAGAGCCCGCGACTCCTCTGCTTTGCTAGGAGGACACAGTCCCAGCCTCAACAGACCTAAACCCCCTACCTCACTCTCATGCATGCTAGTTTGCACTGGAAGACTGTAAAAGCTGTGGGGAGGCAGACTGAGAAGTGAAAGAAATGGAAGTGGAGAATGTTTGTGGGAAACCTAGAGAATGGGAGAAGGATAGAGTGGAGAAAGGGATAAAGAAAAAGAGAGAATGTCCACGGGCCAAGAGGCCAACAGCACCTTCTGTTTTTAACACAGGCACCGAGATGGCCGACTACTCCTTACTTAAGAACTGCACAAGCAGAAAAATATGAGCCTGATTGGTCCGTGTGGTTTATTCCCACTGAAATTGGGTATGGGGGAATATAGTGTTTATGGAAGGATTCTGATTGCAATCACTTGTCATGTTACCATGGGCCTGGAAAATGTCTACATTGTTTTGCCGTGTTTATTTATTTAGTGTTTGGTCTTAATGTCCTTTGCTGCTTAATATTATTTTTATAATATAGAAAGGGAAACAAAGCATTTGTGTGATATAAATGGATGTATTGAAGTTGCTATGTGAGTTACAGATTTGAAAAGTGAATGTGTTAATTGATGTGTTTGTAACACAAATGTATTGGGATACCTCCAAAGTCTCCATTGCCAATGAGGAATAAACAGAAATGTTACCGTACGTTGAAACTTGTTGACATTATTTGCAAGCTCAAGTTGTCAGTCTCTTTCTCTTACTGGGTTAAACTGATTAACATTAACCAGTAGACTGGTAGATAGTAGAAAACTACAATATTTTCAATGCATTTCCCTATAAGTAGCATAAAGGACCCATTTTTCATGGGACTGAGACATCCAAGCCAAAACATTTAATTTATATTATTGGTCATAATAGGCATTTCATTGACTTATACATGACATTCTTAAATGTTTGACATCTTTAATTTTGTTTAACTGTGTTTAACTACACAGTCACAAAAAAAATCTCAATAAGAAATCATTTTGAGGCCCATCTTTACTGAAGATCAAGGCACATGGCCAAACTTATTTCCTGTGGGGTCTTGGAAAATGGCCTCCTTTGCATGTGGTAAAAAGAAAAGGCAGGAACCTTGTGTCAGACTGTGGGGGAAATGAAGTAGACACATAAGAGCTGAGCACAGACTCTATTGATGAGTAATTAGGAGCCTTGTGTCACTTTCCAAAGGAGACTCAGTTGTCTTTGCTCTTCTCAAAGACCTACTAAGGGCCAATTCCAAATGACTCTAATGCACAAAAATGAAAATCACAACAGCAATCACTCTAGCAAAATAATTAGTATGCTAAAGTTGAATATCCTATCATTGATTATCATTAAATGTTACTGACCAGCAGTAGACTTTACCACCAGCTATGTGACGTACAAAGCTTCTCTAAGATTTTCAAAGACAGCAGCAATAAGGCAAGCAAAACTGTTCAAAACTCCATGGATATCCCAACTCCTACAGACAATGCCATAATGCAGTTGTTTACTTGTTTGTTATTTCTCTTTTGTTGTTGTAATAAAGGCCACACCTCACTTTTACCCTCTGCTTCTAAAGACTCATTGGCACTGTAGACATTGGCCGTGGGGGGTATAACTCCCATAACAAAGGCCGATATGGCCATTCAGGTCTGTGTGAAAGGACCTTAAGTGCCATGAAAATGGTGGGGGCTGGGGGGTGGTGGTTATGAGCTTTTCACAAGTCCAAACGCAGAGGAGCTCTGATTGCCCACTTGGCAGGGATGTCAGTTGCTAATGACAGCCGTAAAAGAGTCTGGGGAAGGGTGCTGCTGGTAGTAGAGTGGGAGTGTGTGTGTGTGTGTGTGTGTGTGTGTGTGTGTGTGTCAAGACCTACAACAACAATTAATTTGACCCTTTCAGATATCCAGGAATATGACAAAGTGTTACCCAGGGATCATGTTGATAGAAATCTCTTCCATATGTGAGTTTTATATTAAGGGTTCCCAACTTGGCAAAGGTGGAGCTTAGGAATGTTGCTGTCCATCCAAACTGCCTTAAGGAGTTAGGGCAAAGGCATCACTGAGGACAATTCAGGGAAGACGCCACAAGATCAGAGGCCAACCTATGTTCCTCCCCAACACATCCTAGCCAAAGTTTGTCTCCTGTGGCTTGTGCAGCAAGCCAAGCATGGTCAAGAAACAACTTCAAAAACACACTACAAAAGACTCCTGTAGGTCACACATAAATATGACCCACTTACAGGACAGGAAAAACGCAATGCGACGGGGTTGCCTATTGTTGGTTAAAGAGCACTTTGGGTGGAACCTTAAAGTCCTCAGGTAACTTCAGACTCAAGGCCAAAAGGTAAACATAGTTTGAAGTGGACATGGAGAAATGGCATGTCAGTGGGGCTACTCAGACCTGCAGTCTGGGAGTTGGGATTCTCAGCTTTGTTATTCCCGGGGTTGATAAGGGTCAGAGGGGGGAATCTTTTGCTGTTATCTAGTCTGAGGCAAACAGTGTAAAAAGTCGGTCATGATAACAAGAAGACAATCTACATTGTCTGAACTTGTGCCGTATGAGTGAGTTCAAAGACAGGGCAGCGCCTGTTTTCTTCACTGTGCTGCCAACAAGCTCAGAGGGGAGAAAGAAAAGAATCTACAAGCTACAACAACAGCAGCAACAACAAAACCACTGACCTCTGTCAGAAGTGGATAGTAAAAATTGGAGCACAGAGCACTGAGTGAGTCCTCTCGCACATCATCACACAGGCCTTCATGGGCAGTAGCTGATGAGCTAAAGGGATCATATCAGCACAGTGATGAGTCTATTCACTCACACCCAGCATTAAAGTCATTTTCCTACAGCGTGGGGAGTAATCATCCAATTCATTAAAGGCTTTTTCAAAGCATTGACTAAATCCTCTCCACCTGCATTTAGTGGATCCAGCCAGATAAGGACTCAAGGGGGTGAATACTATGCAGCTATATACCAAAAGGCCCATTCAAATCGACTAAAACTGAATAGGAGAAAATGAAACAAGAGGGGGAAATGTATTTTTGTCAAAAACCCAGATGGTAAAAGGAAGCTGAAGTGTGAGTTTCCCAGCATCCTCTACCACTTGTATTGTTCCACCCCCTCCCCTCTCTCCCTCCTCTGCTCTTTAGGGCAGATGACATATGTCATGTGGTCAGCAGGGGTCTTTTTAAGTACAGAACTGACTCCCCAGGCTACTCTCAACTTTCTCTTCTCACCTCTTCTCTAATGACACACAGACTCTGCCCCAATACACACACACACACACACAGACATAAACACACGTACTAGAGAAGAAAATGTGTGTATGTGTTTGGGGTAATGATGAAGCATTTATACATTTTATAAGTGGTTATAAAAACTAATTTTCTCCTGTAGGTCGGAGAAGAACAGAAAGATCAGTGTTCTACTTCAACAACTCCCATGGCAGTCATGGATTAGGACCCACTCAGCATAAACCTTCAGACAGGGGCTTTCAAAGCCCCGTTGGGTAATATCAAAGTCCAATTGTCCTCAGTAATGGAGGCAAAAAGGTTCAGAGCGACCTGGCTAAAATGGGTGCTTTCAACTCAATGTGTCCCTGAGTGGCATCTAATGTCAAAATGAATAGCTTTTGTTTTGCAAAGGGAGAGGGGTGGATTGGGTGCGCTATCTGGTCTCTTGGAATTTTAAGTCTTTAACTTTAACTTGAATGTCTGTGATGAGCAAACATCAACACCTTTTGTTGGGGTGGCCAACTTCAAAGCCTTACACTGCTATCATATGCACAGGTGGGCCTACAAATCACACAGCATTCATTGCTATGTTTTTAATCACTCTGTCATGTCCCAGACGATCATTCATATCAAGATTTGTATTATTTATCAGGAACCCCCCCAAAAATATACCTTATTAATCAAACACTCAAGATTTCCATTTGGCATGCTGTATACAAAAAAGGGACATGGATTAAATGAGAACTGCAATACTGTAATATTGTGATATTATAAATTGAATAGTTAGCCATAGCTAGAATTTTTGTATTGGTTGAAACTTGAAGCACCTTGAAGAAAACATTTAATTAATCAATTTAGCTATTCTGATCCTACATTCATGAGCCTAGATTAACTGCCCCCCTTCCAACCCCTCCCCCACTAAATCTAACTTTTTTCATCAGTCTTGTAAGAACCTATTTAACATAAAATGAGCTGAATGTGTCCATTTGCCCTTCCTGTCTGCTATGCACTAGAGTACAGTGGCATATTCCTCATGCCTCTACACTCAAGACTCTCAGTAAGCTTAGGATTCTCCACTACTGAGATGTGGATAACACAGGCATTATGTCTAATATATATCAGACATTTCTTCAAGCATGCTAACTAATTCTGTTGCACGCAATATCATGTGAAGGAAAAATACTGTTGCACTTTAACACACAAGAAGCAATGACAGAGACAAATCACGCAGCTATATGGAGGTTATAAATCATTATATTGATAATTCTGCTTTCCAGAACAGGTACTAGTAGTCATAAAATCTCTTTGCATTTAAACCAACAGCACAAATCATAACCAACTGCAAGCAGCTGAGCACAGAGCCAAAGTAACAATCTCACCGTGCCAGAGTGGCAGGAACACACTCTTATAAAGCAAAAAAACAAAAGAAAAGAAACCCTATTAGTTGGTGGGACAAAGAACATCGGAGCAAAGACTAAAGGGATATCACCACTGGCCACACCTGTCTTGGAATGGGATATTAATACACAAATCTTCAGTCTTCAATCCTGAATGACTGACCCAGTCACCGCTGGTATGTGTGCCATACTCAGCTAATTTGATTTCAAGTGGGATTTCGAGTCCTTGCGGAAACCCACTATAATCCCCTGGCCACTTAATCCGTCTGCTTACACATAGCCCTTGCCAGCTGCTAGAATAGGTCCTCACCATGTAAATATTCTACTGATACATACTGGTATATAATCTGTAATATATATGAAGTTTGGTATTTTTTAGAGTTTCTCAAATGTCTATTGCCCTCAAAATAATACACAGTGCACATCAATATGATTAACAAACAACTGTGATCAGTGAGTCATAACATAGACATGAACATGGATGCAATGGCTGAGAACTGAAAGGAGCAGTCGATTTTTGCACAGCAATCATGAACTAGAGTGTAATTGCACTTTGTCAAATCAAGCGGCGTGAATGGGCAACATGTGGCCATGACGTTTTCTTTTTCCATCCAAGGGGCAGAAGCGAAGAATGAGGCACATGACAGTAATTAGGATTCAGTGATGCGTGTGTGTCGGGGGGAGAGGAAACAAGGCACAATGGAGCAAAACAAAACAAACAAACAAACAAACAAAAACATAGATTACCTAATCTGCTTCTTTATGTGTTATTTTAAAGTGCTTAAAAAGTCTGCCCAGTTTATTGTAGCAGTAGCCCGTAAATAATTGCAACAGTGAACCGAGAGTAGCCTACATACAATAACATTATGTGTAGAGTGCATGTTTTCCATCTGAAGTTGTCTTTAGTGATGCTACCTCCCTCTAGTGGCAAGAGTGGTACATGGCAGTTACTGGAACTTTAGAAAATTTCCACACCTCTCTGACATCCACTGTTTTGAATCCTGGTTATCTGCAGTACAAACAGAACAGATAACGACTTCACAAATACACCAAAATACTAAAATGACTGACCATAACACCATGTGTCAAACCCCACCACAGCTCTGTCACATCAATGATCCCAGTCACTGTATAATCTTAATAATCTGACATCTTTGTGGCATCCTAAATAAATTCTTTGGCAAAAACAGCTTTTACATGCAACCGCTTCAAAATCATTCAGTTCAACTGAATTCAGAGTCCAGGAAAACTTGTAAAACAGTTCAGTTCTCTGAGAAAACACAAGTGTAATGGAAGGTCCTTCTACTTGGATTACTCCACAGCATCTTTCTATGCTGCTTTCTATCAAATTGTAATTTCATATTAAGAAAGAAAACCCAAGGCTACCCAATGCTGAACAGAATTTAAGATGTTGAACAACCACAAAGGAACCAAATGGAACCTAAAGTTAGCTTAACAATAACAAAGCCCAAATCATAATCACTTGCACAGTTATTGCAAACTAGAGTGACATAAATCAAGTAATTTTAGCTGCCTTAATAAAGCCACTGATTTAAAACAAAGAAGAAGAAGCCCTCGACTGGTCTTTGGTGAAACTGGTGAAGCTGAGCGTCATTGGCCGTGTTATGGAGCCCACAAGGAGACACAGTGAGGATTTTTTGAGAAGGAAAAAAAAACCAAAAACACCCGAACATTGCTTTTGCTGTTCGCCAAAATATATTTTGCTTTTCTTCCAAAACGACATTTTCTCATGACAAATTTTGAGTCTACAAAGCGGCGCAATGGGACGCAAATATATTGCAAGGGAATGCAAGATGTACTGCTAGAGAATGTGGAACCATTGCAAAGTAAATGCAAAAGCAACTAAAAAAATAAATTCAAACTTAAAAAAAAAACTAAAAAATTTCAACCATGTCCCTTTGGGGGATCCATAAGTTCAGGGGGAACAGAGGTGTGGGAGCAACACACCAATAGACAAAGGACAACAAGGAGCGCACTGTGGGAACGAAGCCGACGTGATCAACCCTGAACATACAAACTCTGAAAATTGTGGAGAAATAAATACAGAGACAGTCACACACACGAGGCTACAGAGCATAAGAGCACCCAGAGTGCATTGCAGCAGCAAGAGGACAGAAGCTGAGAGTTTCTTTCTGTACCGTTGTGATGAGAGAGAGCTGTGACTGAGATGCAACATGCCATGAAATCTCCCTTAAAGGTCAGGTGTCAAAGGCCCAAACTAAAGCAATTAAATGTGTTTTCATTTTTGCTGGAAATAAAACTTTTAAATCTGTCCCTTTAAAGGACATAGAACCGTTCTGTACCATCAGTTTCAACCATGCAACATCAACCACAACAACCAATCAATCACAGCAACCTCTGACCTCCCCAACCACTGCCCACACTAGGTCACAATATGGGCAACCCACCAGGCCTCCAACACAGGGGCAAAGCAGTGTGAGTGTATGTGTGTGTGTGTGTGTTGGTCAGTCTTCGCTGGAGTTTTCAGAGTCGTCCCAGTCCACCTCCACCCAGGAGGCCTTGGCGTGCTGCTCCCAGCTGCGGGCCAGGCTGATGAGAGTGTGTGGCAACAGTGCCACACAGGCAGACAGGCCCGACACGCGGTCCTCCAGTGGCGTGGCGCTCTCCCAGCAGTCCCTCTCGGGGTCGTACACGTGCACATACTTCATCCGACTGCCCTTGTTGTGCGAGCGCCCGCCCAGTATGTAGATGCGCCCGTCAAGCACGGCCATGCCCGGCTCGCCGTGCCCAGATGGCACAGGGCTCACCACTGACCAGGAGTTGGAGCGAGGTGAGTAGCATGCCACCTACATGTGGACACAACACAAATGACCTAGCTCCATAAAGTGCATTCAAAATAGTATTCAATAATGTATAGATGGTATAATTCTCCAGTGCAAAATCATGGTGATATTTACACTAGAAGAGTGACTTTATAAGGAGACACACACACACACACACACACACACACACACACACACACACACACACACACACGCTGCTGTTCAACTTCACCAGGATGAGTGTTTGCATGGGCTTGAGTGAAACATTCCTTCCTGACAATGTAAAACTGATTCCGGCCCCTATGACCTAAATACAGTGCTACTATTTATGGGGTGTTTCTAAATTAGTAACAAATTGTGTGCATCTGCAGTTGATTTCACTAGCACTCTCTTTAGCACTAAAATGTAGGTCTCCTTAAACATGTTCACATGAGAAACATCTTGAATACACACGAGATACACAGGCATGTCCGAAATATCTTGGCATAGACCCATCGTCTGCAGGTGATCTGTGCAGCACTAAAACCATCAGCCACTTTTATACAAGTGTAATAGCATTGCTACACAGTCTCACAGGCAGGATTGGACCCAGTTTCAATTTGACACTCATTTAAATGATATGTTTAGGCCGGGTATGGATATTAGTATTTTCACATGTTCAGGGCATTGCTGTCTAAGAGATTAATGTTCATTATTGTTCAGTCAATGTTTCTGAATGAACAACATATGGATGGATTGATTGCAATCAGATGTGGCTCATTGACTTGATACAATAGTCATTGATGCAGTTACATCAGCCAATATTTCAGTTACATTGCCACAAAGAGAGCAGGACAGGCTGGAACAGTAAGCAGAGCACAGACCTTAAAGACATCTCTCCTGTAGCCACAGCCATCGTTGCTGCCCCCGATGACATAGGCCCGTCCGTTCACAGCTGCCATCCCATGCCAGGCTCTCTCCACAGGACCCTCTGCACAAGCCACCCAGTGATTGACAGCGGGGTCATAACAATACGTCTCCTTCAGGTAAGCCATGCCCCTGCGTCCACACGCTATGTAAATCTTCCCATCGATCACTGCTCCCGCGTGGGCATACACCTAAGGGTCACAGAGTATGCAGCAATTTAAGGAACTTTCCAGAACAAATATACGTAACACTGCACTGTGGTGTAGCTGTACAGTACATTAAGCACTGTATGATATTAACAGTCACATTCACTATGTCAAAACTTGTTTTCCTGTTAACATAACATTCAGTCATGGGCTTTTCATGCTCACAGTCTGGAAAATGTATGGTATTGAACACAAGTCCCCTCCCGGTGTATAACAGTGTTCAAGAACATACAGTAAGCTTCTGTAAGCTGTCTTTCCCATCTCCGTCTTGCTATCAGTTTAAAGGCTGTCTTGCTCTCTCTCTCTCTATCTGTAGGTCCACCTCAACAGTGCGACTCTATGCATCTCCTTCTCTCCCTGCCGTACCTCACGTTTCAGAGGGGCCACATACTCCCACACATTGTGGTGCGGGTTGTAACGCTCTACGCAGTCCAGCTCGTTGCTATAGTCGCGACCCCCGATGGCATAGATGTAGCCGTCCATGACACACACACAGTGGTCAGCGTGCTGCTGCTGTAGAGGCTCGATAGTGCACCAGCTGTTGTGCCGAGGATCGTATCTACAGCAACAGAGAAAAGGAAAGTAGCACCTTAAAACAGTGTTCTAACACCTTTAAAATACCAAATATAAAGGCTTTTCTACGTTGTCCCTAATTGAAGGACCCAATATCACAAAGGTTAATTACCATTAATTACCATACTCTTTTTTTAATTATGACATGGACAATTTTAATAATGGTAATGGTCTCGCTTGAAAAAAGATACTATGACTTCATGATTTAGAAGAAACAGTCGAGACTGCCTAGATCATTGGTTCTCAAATTGGGGTCCAATCGCATTGTGCTCATTACTTCCACTGGCATAACATTGGTGACAACTACACTACAAGATACATGACATCAATCTGACATCAACACTTTCCTTTAGCATTAATGTTAACTGCCAGCAAAATGAATATAAGTTGTTATTAGATATGTAAAACAAATAGTATTTTTTTAAACACAGTTGGCCTCTATTTGACAAGAAAAAATCAATCCTTTTGTAACTGCTTCTGCACTGTCAAGTTTTGCCAAATGCAATAACCTGCCTATTTAAACCTGTTGTGGTATTAGCAAAAAAATGTCTTAGAATAAGAATTCAAAAGCATCTGAAAGAAAAAAAAATCTCTATGTTCAAAGCTCATGACAAAAGAGTAGCAGTGGGTGGCTAACTGAAGAGATTCTATAACCCACTATACTTCACATTTACTACTCCTGCTCCTACAGTTAGGCTAACACTTCACTCTAATGTTTTGCTCTTCGTGTCACAGTGTGTGCACACTGACTCCCTGAGTGCTATACGTGATGTGTTGGTTGTATACACACATGCTCAATGTTCTGGCCCTCGGAGGCACTGGAGACACTTCTATCAGTGTTAAATTGAGTGTAAATCACCCACCGTTCCACTGACTAACTCAATTTAGCAGGACTTTGGTCTGGCTGCGTCTGTGTTTGGGGAGGGTTGCTGCTTTACGACTGAGTCAATTACTCTAGAATGAAAGCATTTGCTCTAGGTTTCCCCAAGCCATTATTGAAAACCAATATTTTGTGATAGTGAAAAATGATTAAGGAGGAAAACAGGTTTAAAGTTCCAAAAGAAGGAAACACACTTTTGACACCCTACATTGTCTGAACGAGGACAGGAGAGGCAAACTAAGAGAGCCAGGCATTCCTGAAGGACCGTGGAAGCAACAAATGTTCCATTGATTGGATTTTTTTTTCTGGTGACAGATGTTCGTTCGGAGGCAGAAATGTGGTTTAAACCAGCAGTCAAGCCTCAGCAATAAGAGAAAAAAATCTATTTATTTCACTGTGATGGAGCTTGATGTGACTTTATAGAAAAGTACACTTTTTTGATTCAGCCACTGGCAGATACTTCCAGAAGTTTTAGGAGCACAGTGTAAGTTTTCACATCCAAGAATGTAGTGAGGTTTGACCATGGTGGATGGACAACCGATGAAACATGAAGCGTTACAGTCAGTTTTAAAAATTATAAACAAATTTGTAATTATGTGCTCTTTTGGATAAATTGGAATATGGCCTGACTAGCAGACACAGCAGGTGCACCAAGACCGAACTGTTCAACTGGAAAGCAGGACAATAAACACCACACCCATAAGTAGCCATGGTCATGACTCACAAGGGCTGATAGCACATTAGCAATCACAGAGCTGGATCGGCCTTAAAAGCACCAGATGTCCCATATAAACTTCCCTGTGGGTCTAAAGTGATGGTAAGTTATCTATATTGTCGTCGGGGCAAATCTGTCCTTTGCATTTATTCCATCTGGGAGATAGTACACACACACATACACACACACACACACACACCACACACACACGACCTCACACACATGTGGTAAACATTCATGAAACATTGTTCATAAATGACACAGTCAACTGGCTGCTAAAATAATTTGAGGATTCATGTACTATAAAAAGGCATGGAAAACATTGTTATGCTATTAAAAATTAAGAATGTTAATAATGCTGTCTGAGCTGCTGGTCTAAAACAGTTTCTCAAATGAGTGGCGGGACAGCAGCAGGAGCAGCAGCAGTGGGCTCACCTCCAGCAGCGCGTCTCGGCCCGGAAGCCACTGGTGTTCCTGTCGCCGCCCACCAGATAGATGAAGTTGTTGAGCACAGCGATGCCCATGTTGGACATGCGTGGCGCCCGCTCGGCAGGCAGACTGCGCCACTCCGACCAGCTCGGATGGTAGACCTGGAAGCGCTCTTCGTTGTCGTCGAGCGCACCCGAGGAGAACATGCCACCGAAGGCCAGCACGCAGTGGAAGTTGGAGCGGGGCTGCGTGAGCGGGCTCTGCATGACCGGCTGCCAAAGCTCCTGGGCGTGGTAGTGCAGCGCCGCAGACACGGCCTTGCGCAGCGGACAGGCCTCACGCAGACGCCCGCAAAGCCTCTGCAGCACGCTGTGCTCCATCAGGCAGAATCGTACCGCCTCCAGCATCTGCAGAGGGTCCTGGAGATGGACATGTGCGCATAAGAGAAAACACACACACACACACAAACAAACTAATGAATACAGACTCATCCAGGTTTTAATCAAAGGGGCCTCATTACAGAAAAAAAATCCCTAACTGCTCCTTCTAACTTGGTGAGGATTGGTGGGAATGTACAATGTTGTTGCTATTTTTTCAAAAAATCTTTCTAAACTCATAGCTGTGTCCTATCATATCTCCGACCACCTTTTTTCACTTATAGATGACATAGAAAATGTATGAATGGAGTATTTGACCTTATTCTCTGATGTTAAAATAGTATATATTTAACTTTGATTTATCAAAAATAAGGTCAAGTGCAATTCTACAAGCCCAATTAAAACCTTATTAAGGCCGTGCATTGAAATGGCCCCTCTTGGCAATCACAAGTGATTTGTGCTATCTGACATCACATGTAGGCTTTGTTCTAATTAACTTATAGTCTAAGTGGCTATTTCTAAATTCAAGATTTTCATATGAGGGAAGGCACAAACATGCCTCATGTTCATGATAGCTCTTCTACGCATCAAAGCCAAGGCAAAAATAGTTTTCCATTCTATGTCTCCTTTAAGAAATCCAACCTCTAATTGTCAATTTGACTTTTCATTTGGCAATCATGCTTATCATCTTGTATGTTTAGAATGTACCGGTAACTGCCGTATTGGCCCGAATACTAGATGATCAAAAAAAACTGAGGTTTGATTGGCATTGCCTATCTGATCAAGGGGTATGAGTGAGTTTTCCTTAGTTTGATCATAGACTACAGCTGAAAAAACAGCTTCTCTTCAACATCTGTGCTGGCGCTGGGCAAGACTCATTCAGTCACGCAATGACAGTCCATTGTGCCACATCAGAGACTTTTGTCTCATGAATATGATCGAATACAAAGTGCCTCTACTTTGTGTGCATTTAAACACTGTATGCTGAATATTATCAGCACCGTGTCAAGGGATACTGAAGTGCCCCTTGTAAACCCAGTCATTCTTTTACACCACAAGTCTAATTTTGGATTTGTTCAAGACAACCTCTGACCTCTCAATACGCGTGTGGCACTGTTGTAGGCCTATGAGATGCTGTCGGTTCATTATTGTTTTTGATTTTTTCCCCCTATTTTGTCTAGTCCGCGAATTTAATGCGACCCCCCTTTTTTCAGAAGTATTTACAGGAAAAAAACCTTTCCTTATATCCTTATATTCCTAAGTCTTATATTTGGGCCAATACGGTAAAGCTGCTTGCATGTAAGATATATGATAGATGGCATGGTGGAGCAGCGTTATGTTGCTTGACTGACAATCAGGCAACCGGGGTTTGATGGGATTCAATGGGATTCCTGAACCCCATATTCAGAGCCTGTGTTGCTTTGGATAAAAGCATCTCCTAAAGTCAACCTTACTTTACTTTAGAGATGGAGTTATGAAGAATCTCTGACAGTTTTAACAAGCCATAGGCTAAAGGCTCTTGAACATGGAGAAAATTCATGCTGTAATGAAAACGTGTAGTTATTTTACCTAAAGTCTTTGAAACACATACCTTTATTGTCTGTTTCCATTAAGTGTTTCTGACCACCATGGTCTCTTTCATTCTCATAAGCCTTTGCAGTCAATTTTGGCAGTTATTAGAGAAGGGTCTGGGCCATTCTAACATAGGTTCTATTCTAATATTTTTCCCTAAATGAAGTTAGGAAATATGCTTCTGGAAAACCAAATATCCTAAATGTCATCCTAAACTGAGTTAGGAAGGTTCCATAAAGAGGCCTCAGGACTTTTTTGAGGAGTCAGGCGATGATATAAGACTGTCACAGAGGCTCAGCATGCTGATGGTGTTCATTCAGTGCTTAAATGGGGGTTTAAAGTCTTTCGGGCTTTTATTTCCCCCTTTAGACTGGGGCCATTAAATAGAGCTGTGCTGGAGGGGTGCTACTGTCTCACCTTCAGGCAGACCTGATCCTTCTCCACCTGTTCAGGGGTGTAGTGGTAGTGCAACGCGGCCTCATATACTTCATTCTCAGACTCCACGTCCAGGTCGTTGCTGCTCAAGGCGCTAAAGACCTTGTCCGGGGGTAGCTGGCGGTAGATGGGCAGGCGTGACAGGCTACGAATGTTCCTCAGCAGGTAGCCATGCACCTTAGAGGCCAGCTGGTCCAGGCCATAGATGTCTGCCAGCTTCTCTACCTCCAGCAGGTTGTCATCGTCCAACCAAGAGAAGAGGAAGTCGCAACAGAAGCTGATAACCTCCTGGACCTGAATGCGCACAAACGCAAAAAACAGACAAAAAAAGTTATAAGACATCCTTGATAACGATGAAATTACAGCTAATGGAAAAAAGACGGCACTGTTTTAGATTTTAATGAGATTAGTAGTTTTAGTAATTTTTTGTGAATTTTTTACAAAGACACCTTCAAAAATGTGTATAATGTATATTGCATCGTCCATGTACACATTTTCATACACACGTTCTAGCCACAATCACAGTTTTTCATTCCATGCTCAATCCTGACCTCTCAGCAAATGCCATTCCCTGCTCTATTCAGTACCAATGTAGGTGGTTACCTGCAGCAGGGTGGCAGCTGACAACACTTCCTGCACACTGTCTAGGTCCAGCTCCAGCTCTGAGGTGTAGATGAAGTCCAGAAGCTTGTTCATGGCTAAGTATGTCACACCATGCACTGCAATCTCTGTCTGCTGCATCTCTCGAAGACCCCCTGCAAACATTCCCCTACAAAAACACAACAAACACATCACAAACACATCGGTCAGGGTAAACAACATATCTTGGCTTTACAAGTACTAAATACTTTGGTCAATACAAGAACAGCTTTTGCTGAAGTCTGAAGACAACTAAACAAAGCAATTTTCACACTGTAATCCACAATCCCCCTAAAGAAGACATTATTCTGAAGCTCCATGTGACATGGGCCCTCTTGGGGCACAGGGGTAAAAACCATACTGCCTCTTAGGACATGGGCCCTTTTGGGGCACAGGGGTAAAAACCATACTGCCTCAGACCTGAAGTAATCACAGGATGCTGCCAGGAGGATGCGATGGGCCTGAATGGGCTTGCCCTCAACGAGGAGCACGACGTCAAACAGAATGCCACCGTGCCTTAGTGCCAGTAGGCCGTCCAGCAGACCCTGGGAATGCCTGCTGCTGTGGTACCTCTGCCGGACAGAAGACCGAGCTGGACTGACCATTGGTGACCCCCCCACTGGCCTCTTCTTGTCATCTTCAGCCATGTTTGCAGGTGAACCTGAAAGCTCAAGCTCACATAATCACTCGCCCTCACTCATGCAGCATTTATCTGTAAGAGAGAAAGACAATTTTAATTTGTAACAGCAACAGCAAGATTTTTACATATGGAGATCCCATTAACTAATTAGAATGTTTGTTTTTAATATAGGCCTAAACATATTACAATATGTTCACCTGACTCAATTTTTCACTAAAAATTCTAAATGTGTAACATTAGACTACCAGAGAGAAAAAATATACTCAGATTACATTACATGAAATGTAAAACTTACAGGCCTCTTGCTGCAATAAGGTATCAGGGAAATGGTAAGTAGTAGATCTGCTCACTAAGCTAGCTAGCTTATGGTGTTTAAAATGAAAAAAGGTAAAGATTCCAAGTTCAAATACTACATAACAAAATTTCACAATAATAACATTAGGCTACACGTTACCAAACCAAAACAAGACTACAGTGAACGATAAGCCTTTTGGATATTGCTATCTGCAGCTACCTTGAACTGGAGGGTGTATGGTTGTTGCTGCAATATTTGACTTTTAAGTTCGTGACAGATTTCAGGACATAGGGCATGCTCTGGTGCACATTTCAGCGTATCAGCATATTCGCAAAAGTAAGGAGGTCTTCTAAAGCATACGTGACAAACAATCATAACCTTATAGCTGTGCAGGCCTGACATGAACGAAGTGACAGTGATCGTGTTGTTTTTATTGTGGGTAGCAAACCTCAGCTAACATCAGATGTTATGCTAAATCACTTGCTAACAAGTAGCTCTATCGCTACAGTTTACTCTGCATAATGTGTTTTTGCGTCCTGAAAGAGATAAATACGTACAGTTATGGTGTTCTTCCAAGCGTAGTAAATCGGTCAAATGTCAATGACCACTTTACCAAAGCAAATATTTAACACTAACGAGCTTCTACGCAGCTAAAATGAATGTCAACAGCAATTTCAGTTTCACTAGCTTACTGTTTGCTGGCACTGTTTACATTACAGCTGCTGCTGTTGCTGGACCTCTTGCAAGCTGAGATCACCTCCGTTTGAAAACTGCCATTTCCGGTATTTTGCAGGCTTTAAGAGTGTCAACAACTATACTGTAATTTCGTCATCGAAGGGGGAAATTTTGCATGCCTGGTGATAGGTTGTCATTATTTTTTGGTCATACAGTAATTTAACAATAACTAAACACTTGGTGTGGTGTTTGACTTTACAGAATAAAAATCCCAGACAAAACAGGTAGCCTAGATTTTGAAGGGCAGTTCTGCATCTATCTTGTGTTGTCTCTGAGATACTTACATCGTAGCCTACAACCATCACCCAGGAGAGGTCACTCTTTAGCTATGTTACTTTCATGAGCCCACAGGAATGAAGTTGTTTCTAAAGTCCTGTTAGGCACCTACAGAACCATTCTCATTTAATTTAGGCCTGTGTTTTCAAATTTGATAGACTAAGACTGCATAAAACATTTTCATTATTTTTATCTGCTGGGCACTGACATTGAAATATCCTACTTTGTGAATTGTGTGGAAGGATTTCCTGATTATTAACAACGGTTAATACATTTGCAAAATTTCTTAATCTCTGAGGTTAGGCCTATATATGGCCTATACATGGGAATGCAGTTATTTTCTTCATGTCTTGAAGTTTGGAAACCTATGTGTGGCAATCAGACCAGACCAGATAGAGAGACAGAGACTGTATTTGCAGTAGGCTGTTAATTCATGATTCTAATTAAAAAAAAAAACAGTCTGTTGGTAAATGAAACTTTTTAAAATACAGACTGAACATTTTAATTGTTGGAAAGTGCTTATTTACCAGCCTCTGATGCGACGACAGCAGCTCCTAGGTATTCGGTTCACCATTTACACAAAATCTGGCAGTAGGCCCTATTAGTGTCACAGTTGAAAACAGTGAATAGGCTAATATCAGCCAGACCATTACATTAGGCCTGTATGTCTTGGTTACACAGAGTGGACAGGTTGTGTTTGCATACACACAGTTCAAAAGCAGTTGCACATTTTCAAAAACATTCCCAAATTCTTTTTAATGAAGATTATTGCCTTTTGTAATCAATGAGATATTGAGAAGCTGGGATGTGTGTTCCAAGTTGGCTGTTAAATGTAATATCATAGCATTACATATAGTCACTGCAATTGATCTTTCCACCTGGCTTAGTAGCTAGTTATATTGATTATTGATATTCATTATGTCTGGCCTTATGAGAATTGTATGTAGTCAGTATATAGGCCACTACACTTATGGCCATAGATCTTGTTGAAATATTGATAATGAGCTCATTATACATTGATTAAACAAAGTCTTTCTAGTACCAGAAATACTATGTAAGTATGTTATATGTATGATATATATGATATTACATACGTGTACATGCATGTCTGCATTGTACGTACATATATGTACTATGTACAGTATATATGTGTAGTATGTATGTATGTATGTATGCACATTCTGTACCAGTTCAGCTGAGCATTTATCACTGGCAATTTGCAGGCATGTTCTCTCTCTGTTTTGCTTTTCTTCTATCTATCTATCTATGTATCTATTGCTGTCTGTCTTACTTCCTTTCCTTGTCTCATCAGTTTGTCATTTGTGTATTATTAGAATCAGAACAGCTGTAGATTAGGATGACTACAACTGCTCTAATCTGCTGGGATGGGCTAAAGCACACATTTCACATTTCTCATCAGTATCAGAAGTAGACAGCTCACTGCAATGGAGACATCTGTTTTCATAATCCTATTTGAATGACAATCCATTCAGCGATGGACAGAAATCTAAATTCATGTTTTATAATACTGCAGTGCAATCACCTTTATCTCCTTGTTGTGAGGCTCTTTTATTTCATTTAGTGAAATGAGAGTGGTGTCAGCCCCTTGCACAGAACCAATGGAACATTCTGTAATGACTTTTCCTCAGATAAATGCTGCTCTATTGAAAATGTTAATAACCTGTTGGTTCATTAAATGAGGTTGCCCTGGGAGATTACACTGTGTAGTTT
This sequence comes from Tenualosa ilisha, assembly GCA_015244755.2. NCBI lineage: Eukaryota > Metazoa > Chordata > Actinopteri > Clupeiformes > Clupeidae > Tenualosa > Tenualosa ilisha. The sequence continues at coordinate 5,252,963 of PYXC01002552.1, read as the reverse complement.
ACAGAAATACACGATAAAGCACTGAAAATGGCCAGCAGGATCAGGGGCCAATAGCCCCCTCCTACCTATCAGATTCAATTTCTAATAACAGCCTTTTGAACTGTCATTCATCACTTTACAGAATGTCCTTTGATTAAAATTAAATATGTAAATGCTGTTGGCGTGGGCGACACTCACTGGTGGGACCTCTGTGTATGTGTGATGACTGAGAAGCCCCCCATTGTGTTAATATGACTTTGTTCTCTAGGCACCTTTTGAATATTTACAAGTCAAATATTAAAGTCCGTTCTCAGAGTGCTGGAATCAAAATGGCATTTATGATAAATGTTCCCTGTTTTTTTTTTTTCTTATTTTGTCACCCCTCACATAATAAAAATATATGTGGCATGGCCGTGCCGTCACACGCTGTGGTGTGCAGTCATGCACATTTTGTGGCTTCTGTGAAATGAAAATAGGAGACAGGAGGCAGCCACTGTTACTGCTTTGCCTTTCTGTTACTTCCTCTCACTCCCCTTGCGGGTTTCGCCTTGATAGCCTGACGTCACCAGCCGATGTCATCCCACCATCTTCATTTTCCTCGATGGACTCGCTGTTTTCTTGAGAAATTTGATGGGAAGCCTATGCTAGCCCAAATTATTTTTGGTGCGTCACTACCTCCTTTAACCTGAAAAAAAAAAAACAGATGAGGTGTTCTGTCAGTCCAATTTTGAGCTAACATGCCCTAAAGTGAAGTTGCATCACTGCCCTATAAATGTAAATAAGTGTGGATAATTCCCCCAAAGACAGCGGCACAGCTCTCAGGATGTTCTTTACTCCAAAATGGCATGTTATAAGGCACTGTGTGACATTCTAGGAGAACTTGTTTTTTTTTCTCTGGATATGAGCTGTGCTGATACTGTCTGTGATTTATCTAAAGGTCTCTCATGGGCACTGTTGTACGTGGCTGGCCTTGTGCTGTTGTCATCCTGGCGTTGCTGAAATCCCAGAGGTGCATCAAAGCAGGAAGATAAATCAGCTGTTATGTAAGATCAGTTAACTTTTGTACCGCCGTGCGGGTCCCCAGTTATATGGTCATAGTTGGGAAGCTCTTGACATTTACGTGCAATCAAATTGGCATTCAGGAGAGCAGGCCGCCATGCCCCCATCACCATTGTCACAACCACCAGCATCACATCCACTGCTACCACTGTCTCCTTACTTCCAGGCAAAGTGCTGCAGCTCCAGCCTTTCATTACCTCGTCTCAGGGAAGAGAGGCACAAGAGGAGCTGGGGAGGATGGGTGGGTGGTGCTGGCGGTGGTGGTGGTGGTGGAGGTGGGGGTGGAGGGTGTTAGTGAGTTGTTTTTGTTTGGCCAAGCTGAAGGAAGCTGAGTGTCTGCTATTGTCATTAATGGCAGAACATTCCGAACAAGCTGTTAAAAATATCTCCAGGGGGTCAAAAGACGGGCTGCTTAGAGGTGGCTGTTGCAATACGGCTGGAGTGCATAGAAAAGAAAATTTGGACAGTGTGTGAAAAACTGGCCCTTGGTGTACAATGCTATGTGCAATGAAAAAGCACCATGACAAATGTTCCATTGCAATACTCAGTAATGAATCTGAGGATGCCACAGAGAGTTAAGCTATGGAATTTGTTGAAGGCATCACAAGTGCTTCTAGACAGTTATGTAATGGTTTTGAAAATATTGTTTATTTACCCTCAGGATAGCACCTACTGCAGTGATGAAACACTACTAATGGGGATTTGCAGTCCAGCCATCTATGGTGTCCATTTTTGGGACAGATGTGCACGACATGTTGCCATGATTGCGCTGCTGTCGTACCTCTGCTCAATATTGCATTATGCTGCAGTATGTTACAGTTGTCAGAGTACTCTCCGAAGGCTTCGGATTCTGAAACTAGAAATTCTAGCGTCCAATTAGCAAATATTGAGAATGTCCAAACTGAATGTGAAGTGAAGTCCATTAGGTGTCATAAAATGTATGTTTGCCATACAACTCTCTATGGAAGGGAGAAAGTCCATGTTCTTCAAGAGGAATAAACATTCAGGTTTACATTATGTTGCTGTGACAGGAGAGTCTCATAATGACAGTTAAGATTATTAATGAGATTATTTCCCTGCTGTGTGGGCCAATCAGTGTTTTTCTTGGCTGTCAGCGTTCCGCCGCAAGGAAACGGAACAATTCACAATTCAATGACTTTCCTGAACACGATTGAAAAGACAAGAGTCAGTCCTTTTAGATGAGATTGAGATTGAAATTACCAGTTCAAGTGAAATGACCCTGAAAGCATTGTTTATCCATAGCATGCTGTCAGTGGCGCCTGTACTGATAATGTGTTCATTTGTGTGTAAAAAGATACAGTACATACTGTATGCTAACACATAACATTAGAGTAACTATTAAATTATATATTTTATTAAGAAGGATGATGAACAGTGTCTAAGTCCGAAATGATTCTTTTTTTAAAATACATATTTTGGGGCTTTTTTGATAGGACAGTAGAGAGTGACCTATTTTGAAATGAATCGAAGAGAGAGATGGGGAAGGATTGAGAAGTCACCTTGGTTTGGACTCAAACCCAGGTCCTCAGGTTCATGGTATGAGACCTTAACTCATAGAGCCACTGCGCCCTCAAAATTGGCTTGGCTCAAACAAAAATAACTACAAGAGTTGTGTTGCAATGCCAAAGGCATTGTCTGTTCTTTGATTAAATGTGATATTTGCACGGTAACCATTAAAAACTCGGTTTCATATCACTGCTCTTTCATGGTGTTACCTTGACAACAAGGTTTTGTCAAAGTATATTTAAACCAGTCTACTGTGCTCTTAAGTACTTGATCACTGATATCCTTTTGTCTACGTGTCACTGAATAGTTTAACTGTGAACAATTCTGCAATGTGAATGTTGCCACAATGCTGAGTATCAGAGATTCATCTGCTGGACCAGTTACCTTTGCAAGTAAGTGGTGGTGAATATTCTTGGTTACAAATAAGGTATAATGTATTGTTTGAAATAATGTGAATGGTTTATTGTCAAACTGAAGGGCACATTGGAAACAAAGAATAATTGAGAAAATGCACTGGCATAGTAATTATTTAATCAGTAACACTTGATTTGTCTTTCTATCATTTACTAAGAACTATCAGGGACATAGAAGACAGAGCAGACATGCAACTTTTGATAGCCCTATAGGCCTTCTCTAACATATTCTAGTGATGCTGTTTATGTGTGCCACTCAGGCTAGTAGGTAGGGACAGCCTTTGGGAACTTTGTCAACGGCATACAGAGGGGAGTAATGTAGAAGAAATGAGGGGATGGGAAGTTATTGAACAGCACAGCAGATTCATTGATCCAGTTGGTGATGCCGACATTTGCCCACGCTCTGTCCTCTGCCCCGACACGGTGTCATCGCCTGGCAACTCATTGAACAGTGCCGCTGATTAGAGCTCTAGCAGCGACCGCCACATTTATGGCTGCACCTCTGGCTCAAATCCGGGAGGGAGGACAGTTTCCATGCCAACAGGACTCTCTGGCACACAAAAGTCCATGAGTCGTGCCCAAGTACAGCTCTGCAGGACAGGCACACTGATAATGTGACAGACTTCTCACTTCATACACTGTGTGACGGGCTGTATCAGCGACAGGCAGACAACTGCTCTTTAAATGGCCCTTCGCCTCCACCCTCCTGGCTTACATAAGTTCCCCAGGAGGCATTTGGTATAGACAAAGCCTCACAGACACAACATGTAATATGAAACATAGACGACAGCAGGTTTGCTTAAGTTTATCAGAGGATGCCATTGACAACATGCTGAAGGTCATATCATCGAGTGATAAAATCAATCAGAACAAACATTTAGAGATATGTAGGCCGACAGTTTGCCGCTTGTCTGCCTTTAATGTACATATTAATGTATTCTGTGTATGAGTGAAAAGTGCTCTTTATTTCCTCACCTAGGATCATATAAGTAAGAATGGAGAGATAGGCCTACGGCACAGTGCACTGTAAACACTTTAAACAAACAGTTAATACCCATCTCCTAGTCATCACTATTGCTTCTCTTGTGCTGTATGTCACTAAAATAGCATGTCTCCTTGCATTATCTCTGTTACTGTTTGAGTTTCAAGCCCATTAACCTTTCCTTGATATACCTGAGCAGATCATTAGTGTTTTGTCAGACAAGCACAGAGCGGTCGACTTTGCTTTTCCTATCCTCAATTAATTAGGCAATCAAGTGGCCCGATCAGGCTAAATGAACTGGTTAAATACAAAAACATCCTTGGTGCGATGGCCATAAATAGAATTTGTTACTGTTCTCCGTGGGAGCGAGGTGCTCACCTCCGTGGTCTATAAATCAGACGAGACTATTTGCTCTTGACAGAAGTGTGACCCTGACAAGCGCAATTTTATTGGGGCTGCTTACAGATTGGTGTTGTGCGATCAATTCCAAGCCTTGACAAAATCCTGTAATAAAACAACTTGAAAGTGCTGGCATTTGATAAAGCTCAGATCTCACTTGAGTCGGGCTCTTCAGTGGTGGTGCGCAAGTCTCTCCTTCACTCTGATGGATGGAGGAGGGTGTTTTCCCCCGCCGGTTGTGTCACTTTTGTTTTTGTTTTCCTGTTCTATGCTGTTAGTCATGGAGTCAGACAGGTGCATTTGCCAGCCAAGTTATCACCATAAATAATTTAGAAAAGAACTGCTGTGTGCATTGGCTTCTCCATGACTGCAGCCATAAATGAACCCAAATGTAGTCGATTGAGGACTTCTCACAATAATGCATACATACACACACACATACACACAGAGAGAGAGAGAGAGCGAGAGAGAGAGAGAGTTCAGAGTCATCTGTGGGCATGAATGAGTAATTACATCTCCTGCTTAAAGGCTAAGCCTATAGCCAAACATTTCATATTCCCAAGGAGTGGTGGGAGTAATGCATCATATGAGCTCAATCTGGCCAATGTGTGCCCCCAGCCCGAGTGATGAAGAAAAAAAAAAACACCTGTTCCGCCCTTGTCACAGTTCCTTCTTGTCTTACTCCGACTCTCTACCTGGTGTGCCCTTATAGTGTTCATATAGGGCTGTGGAATAAGCTTCCATTAGCATGGAAAAGGCCAGGCCACACAGCCAAGCTCAACCAAGAGCAGGGGCCAAAGGAAAGAGCAGAGTTACTACTGTGGAGATGTGCGTCAGTCCCTGAGATGTATTTATATATATATATATATATATATATATATATATATATATATATAATTTTTTTTTTTTTTTTTTTTTTCTGAGAAAAATGTAACCTGACATGCTTGCTGGGGTATGTCGAGTTAAAGAGCAGCTAAAAGACAAATTCGAATCTACTGACAATCTATTTATAACACCCTGTGTTCCCTAGAAGAGAAATCACTGAATCACTGAATATGTCACTGTCATGCAGCTCACCTTCTGTCCGCCCAGACATCATTCCACTGGTTGCGCGTTGCAGAGCGCGTGTCAGGCTTTTCATGAGACCTCCCCCTACCCAGCCTCTGCCATATGCACTGGATTTTGATTAGAACGTCTCAGAATTGGAGTAAGACTTTAAAACGAATGAGAGTCCTTATTTTATGAGCAGGGGTGGCTTTGCTGATGCCTGAGGGAAATGTAAATTTCAACAGACAGGACCCATGTGTGGCTTGAGGGGGAAATGACATTTCCCAGAGGAGGCACCGACCAAATTACATGGTGGCAGCTGTCTGCAATAGCTTTTGCTGGGGCACAGTGGCAGTGGTTGTCCAAAACCAAAGCTACCATGGGATGGAGGGGGATGGATATTGTTTTTGGCCGGCAAGGGAGTGAGAATTGCAAGAGGTCTAAATATGGGAAACGTCCAAGGTCTTTGGGTCCCCCTGCAATCACTATCTTGCTTCCCGCCAACATTCTTCACACCAGCTTTCACAACTGACAAAGCATGTTCATACTGCTGCAGGCACAAAAAAAAACTGTGAGATGTTATGTCAAATCGAGGGAGTGCTTATTTCTGGAAAGTAATCCAGACAATTGACAGAAACCTTGTTGTACTCTGACATGTGATGTCATTGACAAACCACGAGTTCCCAATTAGTTTAAGAGATCAGTAAGCAAAACATGTACTGGGATTTGTACACTGTGAAGAAAATAACATCCCAGAGTTAAAAAAAAAAAAAAAAAGTTGATAATTCTATCATATAATAATTGGTTGTTATCCAGGCATTCAGAATAGGTTACATAATAAATTCTTCATGTGAGCAAAAATAAGCACAGGGATTACAGAGTTGTACGCTAAAAAAGCCTTGCAGTGCGATGCAGTGATGGATCACAGATAAGTAAATGCAACAGCTTGACAAGCAGGTTGCCACTTCTACACTGTCAAATGAAATGACCATTTAATTTGAGCATCATCATGCCCCAGGCTCCACCGCTGTGGTCAAATCATCTTCCTTCCTAGCCCCTCTTCTCCTCTCTCGGTTCCTCGCCTTCCCATTGACATCTCTACCTTTACCCTTCAAGCTAATGCACCTCTGTGCACAGTAAATACTTACTTTAGAAAGTGCTGGCTTGTGAAAATATCATGCTGTTTAAGTCTAATTTATTTATTTTTGAATGAGCTCCTTATGCATATCGTCCAATTATGGAGATTCAACTCTGGTGTGTTCAGATCTTTCAGAATAAAAAGTCTCTTTTTGTATCATGAGTCCAATGTCCAAGTGTTGTTTAGCCATATAACTTCATGGGAAAATTCACAGGTGGCATCCTGCCTCCAAAAAAAAGAGTCCGTCTCTTTGGTGTGTTTGTTCACCCTCCCATTATGTAAGCAATGGAGCGCACGAACTTCATCACTCTGTCAATCGTTTCCCCCTTTCTTTAGTTACTAGGACTTGCATTTATACTGTGTGAAGAATATTTCACTTGTTTACTTCTATAGTGATCTCACACCCCTTGATAAATTGATCCCATTTAATAACTATATAATGCACTTAATATTGATAACATTGATGTCCATAGAACATGCTTCAATAGAAATTCAACGGTAATTCTAAACGTTTATGTAAATCCCTAACCACATAATGTGACTTGGCATTGTCTGCAGTGGCCAAAAGAGGCCATTGATCATAGCACAAGCAATAGTTCTAAATGGCGCCCATCTTGTGGCCTGTCCTGATATGTCCCCCGGGTTTGACCATTCCAATTCAGTTATTGTCACACTGATTTACTTTAGTTCTGCAAAATCGCTGGTGCGGGCTGCAGTATGAAATCTCAAGTACTCCGGTCTCCAGGCCAGGTCCATGCAGTGATATTATGCAGGGCAAACCCGATTTTCTTGAGCCAGTGGTGCGTACACACATACACACGCACACACACACACACATTATCTAAGCGATGGTGGCAGAGCTGGAGCAGGAGCAGGAAGGACAAGCAGAGAATGGGCAGGCATACAGCAGAGGACAGAGCAACTGGAGATCTAATGCATGCTAGACTGATTTTTTCCCTTTCATTTGGTTAATGTAATTTCGCCCTAATAAAGAGCCATCTACGGTAGCGTAGCCTAGCCTCACTCCCCACCAGTGCTCTCCAGACCCGGGAGTCCTGGACATTTCCATTCATTACTGTCTCCAACAGGAAGACAAAATCACGATTAGGTGGCCTTAAAAGGGTCCAGTTCTGTCTGCGTGACTTTGCTACCAAGCCAATGCAAAGGAGCAGTGGCTTCACTGGCTCTTAAGCTTTCAACCCCTCTACCTCTCTCCTACGCATTACACACCATGTGGTATATGTGGACTTGATGAAAAATTCCCTACTTTGTATCACACAATCATAATATGTCACATGTCCTCTCATTTCATTTGGTTTGTGTATTACCACCCTTTCAGTGCTGTCAGCATAGTAAACAAATGGTGCTGGGTAGCTTTATTCATTTTCCTGATGTCCCACACTTTCAATTTTGGAAACGGTTTCCATCTTGCTCCTGCAAAGGCCAATCCCATGCAAAATTGCACCAGGGAAAGCTCAATATCAGGTTGGATCTGGGATACTGAGAGAGCTATCCATCATCCTTGAATGCCAAATGCTTTGTGGCCTTTCTCCCTCAGGCGAGGTAATTTAGGACTGCCGTGGATTTATGGGAATTTGAGGCAGTGCCACTGTGTGGCCCAGACTGCTCCTCTCAGGAGACAAAAACGACATTTTTTTGCCCCTCCCTCTGTTTTCTTGCCTGGGCCACGTCTGTGCAAGTTTCGGACGGAGATGAACACGTAAGACGGATAAAGAGGAAGAGCCAAGGGAACCTTGGTCATTACCAGCGCCATGTGGAGGAAGCAGAAATCAATGGAAGGGCTTTGTGCTTCTATTCTGGTTGTTTGTTCTCCACCCAGGGGCCATTGATTCCATGGCCCCCTCAGGCCCTTGCGTCCCCATCCACCCACTCCCTCTCTCTCATGCCACTAACCGCCGTGAGATCATCTAGACTCTCCACCCATGCAAATTAAAGCAATCATATTTGACCAAAAAATTGTCCTTATTTACACACAAAAAGCATGTCTTGTTCATAAACAAATGCTTCTAACACTTCCAAAGACACAGAACCTTTTGATGTGTCCAGTATTGCATGAAAGTCAGCCTAGTCAGATTGACAGAGGTGAAGTCAGCAAGCGTCTCTGCATGACACCTTTGGGGTCAGACTTAGGAGGGAAATAACATGCGGCCACAAATAGAAAACAGTATGAAGCACTTTGATTTCTCCCTCCTCAAACATGACTTTGCCAATCATCTACTCAGCATCCATCAGAACATCAAAGCAAATTAAAAGGCTATTTTCTCATGCACTGAAATAAGTATCCTTCCAGCCAGAACAATGTGTGATTGCAAAAATAAAATCCTTAACAATTTAAATGATTACTTATTTATAAATTGGTAAATTAAATAATATAATCAAATCAATCCTCCAAATGATGACTACATATAGCTAATTAAACTACTCTGTCTTAACTGTGAGGGGTACTGCCTGAGGGCTCTGGACCCCCCTCTGTTTTTAAACCCTCCATAACTCCTCGGCAGGAAGTGGAAGTAAAATAACCCAAACCCAACAGGATATTTTTCCATGGTGATAGTGGGGTCATCCATAACAGTTTAACAGAGGTTAATCATAGCAGGATAGACAGGGAGTGCAGCAAGTGGCGTGCGGTTCGTGTCCCAGAGAGAAATAAATTAGGTGTGCGGTAACAGATTTCTGTCATATTACAGCCAGATCCATGATGCTTCACCTGGAGGAAGGAGTTACGAGGATCTCAGACTGAGCATGGTGGAAAGCAATTTATGAGCCACGGGGCACAGCACCTATTGATTTATGCTATCAGGGACACATCATGAACCACAGCCATTTCACAGAAAGACAAAAGGAGAGGGATAGAGAGATAGAGAAGGAGAGAGAGAGAGAGAATGCAGGCCTTTCTTCATACTCCACAAATATCAAACAAATTCATGACAGACTACCCATTGGCTGAATCCCAGTGTCCTTCCAAAGATCTAAGCCCTGCACCCCCAAAGACTGTACTGGCATTAATCTACTCAGTGATTGACTTTGACCGATTTAAGATTGACTGGTAAAGGCTTAGGGTTAGAGAGGACATTGGGATTTAGATTATCATCCACTTACTTTAAACTAGAACATTAGTTAGATTTTACTTTATTGATCCCAGCCAATGGTGGCATGTAACAAAGTAAAAAGTACGTGCTTTGACTTTGCTTTGACTTTAGTCCATCATATTTTTAGCAACTGCCTATATATTTCTACTCCATAGCATTTCTAAAACAAATTCCATTACATTTGCTTACATATGGGTAGTGTACCCTGCCTCGGAAGTTAAAACCAATCAATCCTTCCAACGATAGTAGAGTATTAGAGATATGATATTATGAGAAATTATGTAATTTATGTCTATTGGTCAGTTAGGGCTGTTGATATGGCACTTCTACTTTTACTACATATTATGCTGATTGTTTGTACTGACTACTGAGTTTCAGTTCTTCCTTCACCACTGACCCCAGCACACCTACTGCTGTTTTAATGTAACAGCCACATGTCTCTTGAAATTACCAGGAAAATTTGTTTTTGAGGAGGGATATAATCGCGTTTAAATTCAGTGCAGTGTATCATATTAATTATTAAATAAATAATTAACTATACTCAACTACAAAGTGTAGCATAAGAAGAGCATACTTTGTGAATACACTTATAGCCAAGGCAACCTCTATTAAAATTGTGCATGTAAAATGCATGGAGTTATCTCCTTTATCTTGCTTTTGTTATATTCCTCTCAACATGAATGGAATGGTATCCTGTGCTCAGGGTCTGGTTTCTTTCATAAAAAGTCAGTTCAAGTGTATCGCTCCCTAGAAGAATCAGTCAATATAAATATTTCAGAATTCCACAGATTATATCCTCCATTTCAACCTTCTTACTGAAGCATCCTTGCAGTAGGATATGGAGAGGTGCTGTCTCTTCAGCCACAACATGACGTCGCGCAGTGACGTGCATGGAAAGCTTTCCCCTGTCGAGATGCAATTTTGTCGTTCGACTACAGCTCCGAAACCCCTTAACCATCAGCAGATGGAAATTAGTGTGGGTTTGGGTATGGAATAACACAGATATTGTCATATCTGCAGCGTATGTTTGCGTGTGCGACTAACGACAAAGCAGGACTATCATCCAAATGTAGCCATAATTTCCCCCCTTGTTCAGGGCTGACTTTGGAACCCCTGTCCTTTCCAGTAAATCACCTTGATGCTTAGAAAAGTGGAGTGTGTGGTGTGAAGGCTGCTGCCGGAGTGTGAGTGATGTGTGCGTGTGTGTGTGTGTGTGTGTGTGTGTTTGTGTGAGACAGAGACAGACAGACAGAGGGAGAGAGAGAGAGAGAGAAAGAGAGAGAGAGATTTGTGTGTCATGGGAGTGAAGTGTCACTGTGCTGCTGATTAGGAGCTGTATGGCATGCCCTGGGTGGATGATTACAGCCTTGGGTTTGCACTTCATAGTGAGTTCAGCCAATGTCAAATCTATGGCCAATGGGGAAAAAAAAACTCTGTGGACGACATGTTGATTGATTCAATTGGAATGAACAGGCTTAAATGTCAGTTTTATAAAATACTGAAAGTTTATGTTCAGAAAATTGGATCGTTACAATAACACTTCTACTAAAAGAGTAAAACTGATACTGGGTAACAGCTCTGAAGTCTTTCATAGAGCATAATCAATGTGTGGTCAGCTACTACACAGGGAGAGAGAGAGAGAAGGAGAGAGGGAGAGAGAGAGAGGGAAAGAAAGAGAGAGGGACATAGACACACACACACACACACACACACACAGAGGGACAAGGGAAGAGATCGTGCAATTTCATTCCCCTGGATTGTCAGCGAAAATTGCCCCAGGCTTTTGATCATGCCCTTCCAGTCTATTAAAAAACTAGTCCTGGCCAAGCCTGCAGTCTATATTTTCCCTGCTCACTATTTATAAGCCTCCCTATACTGCTGCCAGATTTCAGCAGTGCGAGACCATCAGTCAGTCAAGTGGAAATCTGACGCCTGCCTTGGCTGATCACTGATGGACTCCGCTGAGGTAATCACAGTGGTCTCTAGCAGGTGCTTGCTGCTTGAAAACCTTATACATAGTCCATAACGGATCGGGGGTGGGTGGGTGGGTGGGGTGCTGGATTGAACAGACAAGGAGCAGAGAGTAAATTGGTGGCCATGCTGACGGCCTCTGTACTGTGTGTGGGGCTCACATACACTGACGGCTTCTATGCTGTTGGCCTATGGGGGTCTGACAGTTACAGAGCAAAAGTCAGAGCAATCACCTCTCCTCTAATAGGGATGGACCCTCTTATGTGCACAGAGGTCATTCAGTCATTTTATTGAGCCGTGTCCCCCCTGACGCCGCCATCTCTCCTAGACCCCGTGTGACCTTTTGACTGGTGCTGACCACTGCTGCTTTTGACTTCTGGCCGTTCCCAGCAGAACACAAAGTGGCTGTCCATGGCAGTGCGTCTGTTAACGACACACAATGCCATGATAATTCATTCTCCTCTGTAACCCTAAACACCCCCTATTATATTGAATCTACTCATGAATGACATGAACTGAGCTTACCTAAAGCTTTATACCACTTCAAAAATAGGGGGGCATCCATGAGCCTTTGTTGGTAGGCTATGTGTTGTTCATTAACAAGATATCCAGACAATTCAAAGAGCCACATGGATGAAGACAAGTCCTTGGCATTTAGCAACATTCAGCTTGCAACATTGTCATGTATAAATGGAGGTGTAGTTAATGAACAAAGGTTTGCCCTTTCCTGTCTACATTAACATAAAACAGGTGTTTGAATTTGTTCATTGAATAGTTTGGTTGTTTCCTTCATTTAGCACTATTTTAGCAATGACATATTGGTATCTGAAAACTCACAAATGACAAAAGAATGATAATAAATTATGAATAAATCTTACACTGTTATGACAAAGGACAGGGACTGAGGAGATAGCCAGACTGACTGTTCAAATAGACAGCATTACTTGGATTTATGTTTTATTTTGTGTTTTGGCCACTTTTGTTTTCCAGAAACTTTGCGCTGATTGGCAGCTACTAGCTATTTCTTTGGCTTCAACAGTCAGAATAACACAAGTTTATGTTCAACCAGCTGGTTGAGAAGCACATCACTGCTGGGCCTAAGTCAGCTTCAGAGGAAAAAAGCGTGAAAAACAGCTGAGATGACAGGAAAAACAGTCAGAGAATGGTCATAAGAGAACTTCACTCCACATTCATGTGTGCCCAGGGGAGGGATTCATTACTATCATTGGACAGTTCACCAGAAGCAAATTCAAACTCTGCTGAATACTGCAGTGTGCGGCTGAATAACCATTTTAATCTGTCCGTAAAATTTGGAAGCTGCCAGAAGATTGTCTCCATTCCTCTGCAGAATGTCACTGCACACAATACTTCATTAACTCAATATTAGTGCCAGCGAGTTAGTTCCGAAGAGTTTAGTGCTGTTAATATATGACGGATGCTTTTAACCAGTGTCCCCCGTAAATTACTAAAACAGGAAGTTTATTTTAGTCAGGCCACAGCAAATCCTACATGAGAAGAACTATCTCCGACTGTGAGAACACCGGGGGAATGGATTATTAAGCGTTTGCAGAGAACAAGGCTTTAGCCGTGGGAGCGGAGAAATCCGTCCCTTTGCAAACTTGAGGATTCTGGAGATGTCGCATGCAGCTGTGGACATTGTACCGCTACACCACTGCCTGTGCATGACACAACTGGAGGGATTACGTTTATACTATCTAAGGTTTCTCTAAACGGTGGCACTTAACTTGTCAAAACACAAATAATTTACTGCAGGATATCTAGCCTGTGCTGTTCAGAAGCATGCTTATTTTATTTTACACTAAAAGGACTGCGGGCTAACTTGTCTAATGGACTTTTCCCACACAATCATGTATTTTTTGTTCATAGGCTACTGGAACAGGTCTTCCATCTGGGGTTGCTTTAAGAGTCGATCTCCGCTTGTCCGTGGTTGATGCATGCAGTTGACAGAGATAAGCCACCTCCTACCTGCCTTTTTGGATCGCTTGATAAGACTTCCTCCAAGTCCAACAGTCACCTCCCCGTCTGTGTGGACTTCACTTTTGATACCATCATAAACTCGCAATCAGTACTGGCAGTACACAGGTACAAGAGGAAGTGAATGGTAAGTTTAACCAATCGTCATGTTTTTCTTTAATTATTATTTATTTTGATATATAGTCTTTATATATATATTTAGTTTTTTAATATATGTCCTATATATTTATTTATAGGCCTATATTTCATATATTTTTGTGATGTCATGACTGACTTGTATCACTGTTCCTATGTGTGTCACAGATAAAGTAAATGTTGAAAGCTGTTTATAGTCTAACTGGAACAAATCAGTGTACAGTGTAGCCTAGACTGTCACGTCGACTTGTTATGCCAAATCGTTGCTGATAGAAATAATATTCGTATAGCCTTATGCATTATGAATGTGGCGAGTGACAGCATATGATTAGGTAAGCCACAATAATTCGTCTCCGCTCTTGATGCTTCTGCTGCAAATGTGAACGAAATGGTGAACATCTGGGAAATCAAAAAATCGCATATTGCAGTGTAGATAAACCGTTATCTTTAACAACAGCAAATGTTTTTGACTTGTTATGGTACCGAGCGCTATTTTATAGTCAGTGTTCATTTGCATTTATTGTTTACACAGCTGTGAAATATTGAGTTTCTCTTCAATTAAGATTGTGATCCATTTTCACTCTTCGCGCAAACGTCCCAGTATTCCAAACTGGCACGTGTAAAGATGAAAGTTTTATTTTTATTGCATGCTATTTTTTAACGACTTCACTATTTGTTATGACAGCAGTCGACTGCTCATTAGGGGTCATTCTCCCCCTACACCGATGCTGGTACACAAACTAAATCTGGAGAAAAGGGACAGACACTTGCCTAATAACAAGAAACTTGGGGCTTCTGCGCGCACACGAGAATCAAAGCCATTCGGCTGGGAGCTGGAAGGCGAGGATGATATTCTTTTTAGCACCAACCTGTTATTTTACACTTCCCCTCAATGCTTATTAGCGGCATCACAGAAGCCAACGTGAAAATCACACAAAAGTCCCATGGAGTCTATTTTGCATAAGCGTAATAAATACAGTATAGGAGTCTGTTGTCAGTCTGAACAGATGGAGCACTTCCATTACAATGAGCATAATTGTCTTTGGATCCATGCCATGTTTAGTGTCAATGCACTGAAAGATGTTACTGGCAAACATTCTGACTGCTTTATTAATTTTTGTCAGTGAAGGATGACATGGACTCCCAAGGCAATATGCATTGCAATGAGATGCAAGTTAATTAAACAGTGAATCATACAGAAGATAAGGTAGTGTCATATTGTGTTGGTTTATATGATCTTATTCATTCAGCACAAGTGTTTGATCTACAATTCTGTGTTAAAGAGGTAAACATAGGCTTATGTTTCACGGTGTCATCTTCTGCTGAACAAATGTTTGTGCTTTTGCAGAGTACTTCAGAAATAGTCATCAGTTTGTTTATTTCAGCACAGCTGTCAGCTCTGGTAGTTATGCAGTAAGTGGGTCAACGTAGAGAGGTGACACCTTGATTACCGGAACAGAGATTTTAGAGTTGCTGGGAAGAGATCAGAGCTTTATCCACGTCTAAGTTTTCCGAGGCAGACCTCCTCAACAAGAAAACCAACAAGATTTTATTAGCCCCCATTGATATGGAAAGTCACACATCTTGGCAATCAGCCATAGCCAAATCACAACCAAACCTCAGCTCAGCACGCACATGTTAAAACTACATTCTCAGGCTGTGCTGTTTCCCCATGTTACATGATGTTCTACACGGCTAATGTCTTTATCAAACTGTGCCAAGGAAATCACTCAGATGTTGGCAGTTAATGGGTGGAAGCAAAGGCTAAATGCTTTGTTTTGAGCATGATAGCCTGGCACTCATTATGCTTTCAAGCAAGAACAAGAGCAATGAAGCCTGGCTGAAAAAAGATGTTGAGATATATTCTGCTCTGTCATTAGTTGCCGTTGGATATCTCTGCTGCATTGATTGTACATATTGTTCTCCAGTTGATCTCACTCATTGTGCACAGGAGAGGTTTTTTTGTCTGCCTTTTTTTGTACATTTGTTTTGTATTACATTGGCAGAATATGTTACCCCAGGCAAAATTAACGCCACACTGACTGCTGCGCTGTACGCTTTTTATGTTTTAGTCAGGTCAGCTTAATGTACTTCCCTGGTCATCTAGAGGAGAGGAGAGCTTTGGTTGTGTGACAACAACCAGCCACATAAAGCACTACTTATAATAGAATTAATTAAATAGCTCTCTCTTTTTCTGTTTTGTCCACATCTGCCTTTGACCTGTGACCTGGGCACAAATTCCTTCCAACAGTAGTGCTGAATGATGCTGTCATTGATTGTCACCATAAAAAAAAATTGAATTGACAGTGTTCTTTATTTTCTGTTCGGGAAGAATAGGTCAAGTGTGCGCACAGTAGAGACACTGCTACCACTGGGCTTTGAACCCTTTACTCAGTTACATCTGCAGAGGATTTGGAAGGACTCTTTTAGAGGTCCTAAGTCAGCCGTCACCCGCTGTGATGCATAGAGGAGCTCACACAGGGACTTCTGTGTGCCTGTTCGCCAAGGCCAATGAAACCTCTTGAAATATGTAGCCCAAGCAATGATGTCATCTTTAAAAAATGGTCTCTATAGCCTGCTACACTATTATGCAAGAATTGATTTGGCCTCTTCTGTTCTCAGAAATGTTTTTCCTCAGCCCTTCTCGCCAATTTCGGGAGTAAACATGCATCTACATGCATATGATTTTTGTCTATGACGTGCAATTAATTTGTATATTATTACAGATTTTATTTGCAGTATTTGTTTTGCCAGATCAGAAAATCAGCAATGATCTTGGATTGGAACCAGACTTGGGAATGAATATACAGTTAAACCTAATATTGATTTTTACTTCATGACTTGCCCTTTGTTTAAATTGATGAGAGTTGATTTCCTATCCTGTCCCTGCCAGAAATTTGAAAAATGTCATGCACACCTGAATCCTCAGGAACAATGACAAAGCTCTTAAGACAAACAAAATATCTGACTTTATTAGATTATACCGCACCTTTGTCTGTCTGCCTGTTTGTCATTCTGTCGGTCTGTGTTTTATTTCTTTGTGTGCGTGTGTGTGTGTGCGTGTGTCTGCATGTGTGTGTGTGTGTGTGTGTATCTTCCCATTTCTACTCCTGTTGGCTTCTACTCTTGCAGTCTCCCTCAGACTTTTGTTTCAATTCTCTCTTGATTAAATTATGTTCTTGTCCATTTGAAAATACCTAACTTGCTTTGCATATGACATCATGATACAGTTTACCACTCCTTTAACAAATGTATGTATGTATTTGCAATTTGCTTAAATTATGTAAAATTTGTCCACCAACATGTGATACTTCTACTCTTTTATGCTTCAAACCTTTTGGTCTTGCCCATGTGCCTAACATGGAAATTTTCTGCACAGAGATGTTAAGTGAAGCTCTGTTTTCCCTGCCATGCCAAATCTACACTAGCCACACCCAGTTAACTCAGGGAATGAGATCAGTCTAGTCACTGATCACAGGCAGTGTTGGCCTGGCTTAGGTGTCTCACTTCATTACACTCAGGTTAGCTACCAAGGCCACAAGCCAGCATGGATTCCCTGTGAACATCAGACAAAAGGATTTGGGGAGGGCAATTAGATTGTCACCGAGGCTTTAAACCTTTAAGCTTGGAGAAAATGCTAGGGGTAATTTATCACTGGAGATGGGCTTTGTTCCATGCAGTAAAGACCTGCTTTATTGCTTTGTTGCATTGAAAGTTTAATGTTTAAATTGAACATGTGCTACTCTGCTCATTGCATCACAGTGCAACCATTGCAGCTGGTTGAGCTAAGACTACAGTGGCCACAACGTGCACAACTGAAATGATTTGTGCTCGGCTGAGATTACTAGATATCACTGTATAGTGCAAGGGCCCCCTCAGCTAGTGACAGGACTAAATTAGTTTTTATAATCACCTCAGAGTCAGGTGCAACTGTGGTTTAATTACATCATTACATAGTCCTACAAAACATGTACCATAATGAAATACAAGAATCTGTAGTGTACTAAGAGATGTTGCAGACTCCACAGGTGGATTTACCATGAATAAAACAAAAAATTTAATTTAGAATATAAGGCAGGAGCAGGAGGTGTGCAGTAATATTTCAAATAGCTCTCAGCTACTGACTGATGAAAGAGAAAATTGTCTTGAGAGCGGAATGTTAATTGAAAATATTTTTGGAAAGATTGGAATGGCTTTAATACAGAGCTTTATTTTGAGGGAGTTGTTGAAAGTGAGATCTTGTGTAGTTTGTTAAAGCATTCACAATGAAGAAACATTATTTTTCATGTTCTCAAAAGGGCACTATTAAAATTTCATTTAATATCCCTAAAGAGCCACGCACCAGAGATCCTGATCATAATTTCACAACCAGCCATGCTTTAGACAGCATTTGAGTCTACAACCTCTACTAATGAGCAAAGGAACCCCTTAAACTCATGCATATCATCTATATTTAGCACTTCTACCCTCATAAATACAGCTGGTAAGCTGACTATTTTCCTTTTGAGCATGGTCAGTGCCATGGGTAAAAAGAAGGGGAGATGAGGGAACAGATTTGAGAGCATACTAATCGAAAGGTGTGACATCCCCAGAGATTGCGTGACTACGGCACTGGATAGACTTCAGAGATATCGATTATGGGGCTTTGGCATTTCAGGGTCTGTGTTTGCTGGAGTCAGAATGTTCACACTGTCAGTGAATGTTTCATCTGAATCACTGAGAGTTGTTTACTTTTTTCGTTGGGTTTACTTGACGGCATGAATTTATCGGCTCACTAGTTCAGTATAGAATGTGTCAAAATAATCTGACTCTCTGAGCTACTGCATTGTCATACTGCATTCTTGTTCATCGCAAATTCCACATCTCTCCTGTCTGTTGGCACAGATCTTTAATGACAGGTATTGGATTGACGGTTGGGTTTTATGGCTTTTGAAAGCAAGCTTTTGTGTCTTTCCAGACGTTTCCTCAATTCCCCAATTCCCTTAGTGGTGCTGTCTAAAGAGTTTCCTAACATGTAATCAGCATTATTCATGCACTGTTACAGAAACACAAACCAAATGGTCCTGCTTCATTGAACAGACATTATTGTTGCAATTTAAACAAATACAATGGAATGAACACACAAGGTAATATAGAAAAGCTAGCTGTTGAAAGTTTTAATAACATCACATCTGTAAAGACAACGCAGAGGAAAACCCAAGATTGGCACCTGTTCTGTGAGCGTTATAGCTTTGGATTCTCAGTTTACATTTGAACATAGAGGAATTGACAGCCACAGAGTAAATGGGGTTGTGCTTGAGGTGGGATTTGTGTCATTGTCAGATACAACTGGTGCAGCATTTCTGTTAGTGAGGAGATCTGAAGGTACACTATCTGTATTACTACAAACTCAAAGGGAGCATTTCACATGCAGTGTCCATCTACTCTGTATCCACTGTCACCCCTTATACATACATTAGCATACATGAGCATTAGCCTATAGTAGGCTCACATAAACAGTTTGCTATATAAAAGCTTAATGCTATTCTAAGGGAAAACCAGAAGATTTCCCTCTAAGAGAAAGCCCAAATAATTGAGAGGCAGTATGACATGAAGTGCTTAAATCCTGCAGCCTGGCTAATGGCTTGGAGGATTAATTAAAAACGATACATCAGTGTAGCCTCATTGTTTCTGCCACACATGTTTTTTCTATTGATATTACTGAATAAATATTCTAAGATATGAATGAAGCTTAAAGAGTAGTTTAAGCATTTGTTTTATGTGTTTACCCAGGTACAGACAAGGAGGATTGTCGAGAAGGTACAATGGCATCACTGCTCAACTGACTTCAGGCAAGCAGGAAATCCCTCCTAATTCACTACAGGCACACGAACAGGTCAAGAGCTGGACTGATTACCATAGACAATGTCTCGTTTCAACAACACCAGTCATCTCTGGTTTGGAGACATGCCTGACTGGGACGAGGTGGGTAAGTGTCCAACGTCTGTCACTGGCACCACGCTCTTAATTGTGGCGTACAGCGTGGTGCTTGCCATTGGGTTGGTGGGCAACACCTGCCTGGTCTTAGTCATTACCAGGCAGAAGGAGATGCGGAACGTCACCAACATCTTCATCGCCAACCTCTCCTTCTCCGACATCCTGGTGTGTCTCGTGTGTATGCCCGTCACAGTCATCTACACGCTGATGGATCGCTGGATCCTCGGAGAGGCGCTGTGCAAGTTCACGCCCTTCGTGCAGTGCATGTCTGTCACCGTCTCCATCCTCTCCATGGTCCTGATCGCCCTGGAGCGCCACCAGCTTATCATCCACCCCACTGGCTGGAAGCCCGTGGTCGGTCACTCCTACCTGGCCGTGGCCGTCACCTGGATGGTGGCCTGCTTCATCTCGCTCCCATTCCTCTCCTTCCACGTGCTCACCGAGATGTCCTTCCACAACCTCACGCTGCCCTTCAACCCCTTCACTGACCACCTGGTGTGCATCGAAGACTGGCCCACCAACGAGAAACGCCTGGCCTACACCACCTCCCTGCTCATCTTCCAGTACTTCTGCCCTTGGCGCTCATACTGATCTGCTACACGCGCATCTTCCTGCGGCTGCACCGGCGCCGCGACATGGTGGAGCGGGCGCGGGACGCGCGGCAGAAGAAAGCCAAGGGTTCCAAGCGAGTCAACATCATGCTGGCCTCCATCATGGTGGCCTTCGCCGTCTGCTGGCTCCCGCTCAACATCTTCAACACTGTCTTCGACTGGAACCACGAGGCCATCCCGTCGTGCCACAACGACGCCATCTTCTCCGCCTGCCACCTCTTGGCCATGGCGTCCACCTGCGTCAATCCCATCATCTACGGCTTCCTCAACAACAACTTCCAGAAGGAGCTGAAGGCCATGCTGTACCGCTGCCGCTGCTGGGGGGCGCCAGAGGACTACGAGAGCTTTCCCCTCTCCACCGTCAGCACAGGCACCACCAAGGGCTCCATCCTCAGCAACGGCTCTGTCATTATAAACACCTGACAAACTGCCTCGCGACGGACCATAAAAAGAAGAAACAACGCCTGGGGAGAGGGAGTGTACAGCAATCTGCTGAAGGCCATACTGACTGCCTCCCTGGGCTGTAGTTTAGAGATATGAATATCCTTACTGTGCCAATGTACAGGCTTAAATCTTCGCTTTCATTGACAAATTCTATCCTGGCACCGAACAGGATATGAGTTTTGACTCAACATAAGGAGACACAGCACTTATTTATTTTGAGACTCAGGGGTCTGCTTGAAGACCTTCAGTTGTAGGACTGGGTGCTGACTGTCACCAGAAAGGTCATATCGCTTAGTTTGAACATGCTGTTGCTCCAAACCAGCATCGGTTGAACAGAGAAATGTGTGTGTTTTGCAAGGCCAACTGTGTAGTGTTAATAAATGAATGGTGTTGCTGAATGTTCTGGAATATACAGTACATGTTGACAGCTGAAACAGCTGCTCCTCTGATAAGGAGACTGATAAGGCGCTCTTCTGGAAATGTAACAAGATACTTTCCTGCTTACCGTAGATACAACTATTGCAGCACAATATTTATCAGAAAGTTATGTGCAAAATTATATTTTACCATGCTTGATTAAGCAAATGACATCAGGGCTGCATATTTTGCACCCACAAGAGGAATTTATTCTAGCATTATGTTACTGCAGATCAAGAGCCTCTTATCAGAGGGCAGTGTTAGTATTATATAGTCATGCTAATGATTTGTTTGATATTCTGATATTTTATGATGCCTGAACCACTGTAATATACTATGATGTCATTTGTGGTAATAGTGTACTATTGCCTTCTTGTTAAAAAAAAATGAAATTGTGAAATGGAGCCAAAAGAGATGCCATCTATTATGTATTATTACCATGTTTAATTTTCTTTCTCTTTCTAAATCATTCCAAAGGCTTTAATACCTTTTCTGTTGTTGTCCAACATGGAACAATCTGTGTTCAGCAAATCACCAAAGACGAGCCCAACAGTCAACAGATAGATGAGCCCAAAGGGTCAAGGATAGATGGATTTATTGTTGTCCAATGACATTTCATGGCTTAAGAGTTGAAACAGGCTTTTAAAATAGACGCAGCAATGCAAATTTTATTTCAGCTTATTCTGGATGATTGCTAATTTGTGTCTGATGCAAAATATCTGAAAATACATGCCATTCTTGCAATGCAGATCATTTTTTACACAAAGTGGTAGTCTTAATAGGGAGTTCAAAGTTTAATAATTGCCTTGTAGTTTGGAATTGTTTATGAATAGTTAAAGAAACATTATTTTTTTCAGTGTAAAGTGGAGATACTGTATAGTTTCCTCATCTGAGACCTAAATATCTGATCAATTCTCAGCTACCAACTTCAAATCATAGTGAATGTAATACAGATGTATTTTGTTTTGTAGATGGATTGATGGATTGGTCTCGGAGGGTTCTCTCTCTCTCTCTCTCTCTCTGTGTGTGTGTGTGTGTGTGTGTGTGTGTGAGTGTGTGTGCATACATGCATAAATGTCTGAAAAAAATGCTTTGAAGTATGTGGACCAGTAATCTCAACGTTGTAATGGTTATTTGGTTGTCCATTACATTGTGTGTGTGTGTGTGTGTGTGTGTGTGTGTGTGTGTGTGTGTGTGTGTGTGTGTATGTGTGCTTGGGGGAGTGAGTGTGTGTGAGCATGTGATTGAGCACTTTGTAGGCCTCTACCTTTTTATTGAATGTATTGACAGATAAATAGGCCCATCTATCAAAAGTTATGCTTGCAGAGCTTATGTGTCTATACTGTACATAATGAATGTATCTCTCCTTATTTAAAGTACATACTATAGATGCATTTAGAAAAAAACACATGCATGGGACATATGACATTATGCTATAACATAATTTATACTTTAGATTATTTATGGAAGAGACATATCTACTATTCATTATTGACATTATGGTTAATTACACATTGAGTAGCAGATATGTGTTTCCTACAAAGCATTCCAATATCATGACAGTATCTGCTTAATGTACTGTGAAGATTATTGAAGTATTCATTAATGTGCATTCCATTACAATGAGGCCTACTGTACTGTATTTAGTTCAACTGTATGCCTTCTGAAATACTGAAAAATCATTTAGATTTTGTGAGGTAAGATTCCTGAATAATTAAAGTTTTTATTCATTTTGTCAGCTCCCACCCCCGCAAACAAAACAAACAAATGAATTAACTGATTTCAGTAAATAAATCTTAGTGTGTTAGCAACCAGGTTTTCAAACAAAATCTCTTTGAGAGCAGTGATAAGTTTAATCCTTCCTCCTTTTTTTTACCAAGAGCCTCTGGTAATACAGGTCCACTATCTTTTACTGAACACATACTTGCTATTTGATGCACTTAAAGTAATCAGTTCTGTGATTTAGTAAGATGTGTAGAGAATGAAGCATTTTCATTTTTATGCAATGTTTAATTTTGAATATTCCCTGTGAAGTATGCCATGTTTCTCATCATTTTTTTGTATTGTTGTTTTTCATGATTAAAAATGGTTGTAATACACGTTAGAAATCAGTGCCTTGGCTGTGTGTTGGTCACGTTTTTGTGTCTCATTTGACCCTCAAACTTCACAGCTGAATGCACACACACGTAGTGTGCCTTACATAACCACCTTACTTTCACAAGTTACAAAGTGCCAGTTTTCTATTGTTGCTCCAGGCCACATCCACCAAACACAAATCATCCAACTGAGGGCTCTGTTAGGTGGGGGAAATCTTCTCAAGGGAAAATGTCACACACACACACACACACACACACACACGCATGCACACATGCACACACACACATGGATCTGCCTGCCAGGATCCAGGAGTCAAGCACATGACCCTCCTTACACCCAGTGGGCTCGGTGTGGATGTGCTTGAACATGACCCTGGCATGGCTGGGCCAGAGGAAGTGGCAGCTGTAAATTAATAGGCTGACCTGAGGGAGCTGATATTTCACTTGCTGTGTGAAAACAAGACATTGCACGCCCCGGTGCTCCACCACACAGCCTTTGCTCACCTCACTTCCCAGCCATCACCACTGCACTGCTTTGTTGTTATTGTCATCTACTTTACAGTTGGTGCAATGCAAGGAATATTTTTTTCTTCCTGCACTGTATATTTCTACATAATGATGTGACATAAATAACAACAAGGCTAATGATGCTGAAATTAACCTTCGTACTTCAAATAGCCTTTTTTCCGGATGAAATTTTTGATGAGTCAGGGGAATTCATCTGAAGATAAACAGTCTCTTACACTCTCACAAATTTGCATTGCTGTCCCCCATTGTCCCCAGTTGCCATGTCCCCCTGATGGATAGACAGACAGGCAGGACAAGGAAGGACGGTTTGCCTGTATCAGGTGTTGCACACGCACAGTCTTTGCATTCTTGAGGAGAGTGACGGAGCCATCGCCAGTTGAGTATGGCGGAGATGTGGTATTCTTTCTGGTGCGGTCCTTCTCTTATGCTCCTTCACTCTACAGGACAAAATTCAGTGTATCTCACCCAGACATGTTGTTCTGGGACAACATATGGCCACATATGCTATTTATAGTTTTTAGTACTTTGACTTCAAACAGCAGATTGTTTTGCTCCATAAAAGGATTGTGGAAGCTTAGATAATGGGAATAAATATACTTTGGAGATATGAGCCATGCCTGGTTGGTTTCTCCTTGATAATCAGCCTTTGCCGCGCCAGATCTGTTTATCACTGTGACATAAATATTTTGGTGAAATAACAGTGAACCTTTACCATGGTTTTGAGAGTTATCATTGTTTCTCATATCCTCCCAAATAACAAAACACTAGAAATAAGAATAATAAATGACCCCGGGAGGATTATTCTACCCACTGTTTAAAGTTGAAGAGAGATTTTAGAATCGGTATTGACTTTTGTCAGAATAACAGCTTACGTTCTGTGTCTTGATGGTTAGTTTCTTGCTGTGTCTGTGGTCCTCATCCAAGTGACAATGCAAGGTTCTGACATGCACGCCTGTGTTTTATCTCAATAGTAATGACCCCTTATCAATCATAGCCCTTGCTCAGCTCATGAAGATGACAGCTTGGTGCATAGCAACATGGCACACAGCAGTGATCACTTCTTAATCTTCCATGCTTCATCGCAGCGTGGTTTGAATGGTTGATGTCCTTTTGCATCTGATCTAAAGACCCACCCATGCTGCTCATGGTAAACAGCAGCATAAAACCTACAGTTAAAAACATAGCCCTGTGGTTCTTAAGTATGGTGGTGCCCAGTGTCCACAGCAGATCATTCACTATATCAGTGAAGACATGAGGAATGACATTATTGGGAAGCACTTTCAGCAATTTTTTTTTTTTTTGAATACTGACAGCTGACAGAAACACTGCCATTCAAAGTCCACAGAATTTTAAGGCAACAACAACAGATGAATAAACCAAAAGGGCACTCCTGAAGGCTCTCCTTATTGATGGTCAGTGTGTGGACACTCATATGGTTGTAGTTACATGGTATAGGGAAGAGAGTGTTATTCTTGAATACAGTGTTATATGGAGGAGTTAGGACAGCATTCCAGGGCATTTCCTATTCTTTCTATGTAAACATATCGGCCTGATTTTGAGGCACATTCCTACTGAGGCACTGAACGATCATGGAGCACAAACCCCTTTGACCTGCTGCTGCCCTTCCTGGGGCCCTTACTAAGGGAATAATAAAAGCTCTCTCTCAAAACCGCCGATGTGACATCTCTGAGGGTCAAGGCAGCTGGAAGAGCGGTGAGAGTTGAGGAAGATGGGGGAGGTTTGCAACATTTCCCAGCAATCTGCTTTGAATTATAACATCTGCATTACAGGGTCCAGCAACATCTGAACACCCACATATGGTGTTTTGCCAATATTCAGCCCAGTCAATATTGCAGCAGATCACATTCACACTCTTTCACCCAGTCACAGCAATATTCCTCCAATCTTGTTGTAGTCAGTCAGGTCTAACATCACAATGGCTTAAGCTGATAAAACAATCTTTGGAGCCCAGAAGAACAACTGTCTTTATGGGTGAAATATCAGTGTGATGTTCCGCAAAGTCCAGTCTCAAAAACACATTACTTCAGCAACACAGAGAAAATGGATGTAAGGAATAATGTTCTGTATACTGTGAAGGTCTGTTCACAACTGGAATTATAAATATAAAGATAACTATAACTATAATGATACTTCCGTCCACTCTGACCAATGATACCATAAGTCTGTTCTTATGTGAATAAGCTAATGTCTAAAATTTCAGAGTTTCTGCTTGGCTGTCAACTTTTATTTGTTCAAAAAAACGCTCTGAAAGTGATCCCAACAATATCATTGCACATGTGGTTGTCATTATAGTTGTGTATGGTGTGGACGTTGTCATTCATATTAATCAGAGAAATATTACAGTTTATATTACATGCATATACAGTTATCATTCTTGGTGTGAGCGGCCCTTAATATACGGTAAATATCACATAATTTTTTTTATCTGTGACTTCATTTATATATTTATATTTTGTATCTGAAAAATACATTATTTCCTGTGTAAAATCAGTCTGTTATTTACAGAGCTCCTGTGTGAAAGGGATGAATTAGGCGAACAAAACCTATTTTGGTAAGTGCTCTTTGTGGCTAAGGGCTCTATTCATTTCAGCTGGGTAGAATACAGGCACCAGCAGAGTCAGTAGGATTAGACTGTAGGGAGAGCACAGCACTGAAGGAGCCATCTGAGAGTTGGTGTGGCCCTAGGCATCCAGCCAGCTGTTTCATAATTGAACCAGCTTCATCTATATGCAGAGCCAACACAGAGATGCTTGCCACCTTGTTCCATATTAGAGGCCTGTGGCAATTTTGTAATGCTTCGCTAAGATCATTTGTCTTCCACAAGCCATGCTATACAGTGCTGCATGGATGCACAGCACTGTATGGTGGCAAAAATCTGGTGAGTTCTTGGTCTTCAACAACAGCAACAACAAAAAGAATTCTCCAGCAAATTCTCATTAAAGTTTTCAGTGATTTCCCTGCTGTGACACTACAAAGACATTGGACACTGTTATAGGAGGGAGATACATCCACATCTTCTACATCTCCAGCAGATTTTGCTCCCAATGCACCCAAACCAGGGTGGGGGGATGAAATATTTATCAGCTGGCTCTCTAGTTGGGAGCTATGTTGAGTCTGTCTGCTCTCCGGGACTGGAGAGGAGAGGGAAGCAGACAGGCTTCACACTTTGACATGTGCTCTGGCTGAGGTGAGGGGCCTGAAATCCTCAAACCTGCCCACCATAACAGAGGCAAAAAAAAATGTTGGCTAGAATAAATTGGGTGCTCACAACAGGCTCAAAATGTGTTTCCAAGGCAAACATCACCCTAGGAGTTTCCGTATATTTTTCTGAAACAATGATACAAGGATGGATGGATGGATGGATGGATAGATAGATAGATAGATAGATAGATAGATAGATAGATAGATAATAGATAGATAGATAGATAGATAGATAGATAGATAGATAGATAGATGAATTTCAGTAATCTCCTGAGCTGTCACAGACAACTGTATTTTAATATTTGGATTATATTAGTCTCTGTGTTCAAATAGAAAGCTGGTAACTATAATAAATAAATAAATCTTTCTCTCGGTAGTCTCTAAATGATGGACTACTATAACAAGGGAGGCCAGTGAGAAGCTGTTTCCTCTCCCACATCCTTCTTATCTCTCAGCCACAGAGTCCCTCAGAGTCCGCTTGGATTTAGGGCTCCATTTCTTTGCTGGAGGGAACCCAGTCTGCCCCACAAGGACACTGACATTTGCTTATTAGAACTCAAATGTAACTGTAACTAGGAGGAAATAGGAACTCAGTCCCAATCCATGGAATGTATGCCCCTGGCTTTGCTCATTAACCGACTCCACATGTGGTTTGAATGTTATGTAATGTTGTATATTTCACATGGTTTATATGTTAAAGTTGTAAAGGCCCCTTTGCTCTGCAGAGAAGATGGCGTATTCTGACTGAGACTGACTGCTGAGTGAAATGAAGGGAGGTGATGTTCTAGAATCACAGCTGTCTGTTGGAAGTGCGCTTCTGACTAAACTCCATCTCTTAGAATGCTGTCTCTCTGACAGCTTGTTGTGTTCTGTTTCCCACATTGCCACACTGAGCATATACATTCATTATTTATCTCGCTTTTCAAAGAGTTCCTAAAAAAAAGATCAGAGCTGTTGCTCCCTCATATTTTATTAATGATGCATCTTTGCAACTCATTGATGTTACCAACTCTTTCAGTGGGCCTCACTGGTAAAGCATACTTTAGTCCTTTAGTGTCTTAACCTGGTGCAAATGCAGTTATGTTATGTCTGTAGGATCACCTGTCTTGTGCAGAACGTTAGAGAAAAGCAGCTGTATTTCTGAAAGTACCATCAACTCCATTGCACAACCTCCAAATTGCCTCCCTTCCCCCAAATAACTGCAAAGGTAAAGTACCTTTTGCCGGTTCTAACAGCTCAAGTACTGGTGCATTATCTCTTTGTTTCCACCTCTTGAAGCTGACTTTCCTCCTCACCGGATGGTGACAGTTGCTCGACAGGTTATCCCTTGTTCTTGTTGCTAAGTAACTGCTCCCAGCACTAGTCACTTAGTACTTGGCAAAAGAGAAATCAAAGCTCAGTATCCTACTATGATAAGCAGTCTGACTTCTCATGGTAAGGTACAGGAGAACTAGATTTATTTTAAGATTTTTCTGATTATTCTTTTTTATCGACTCGAGATGACACTGTGTGATAGATCCTCTTTCAAAAAACGGAAGGGGTTTTCCCTGGTATAAACTGTGAACTAGAAAGGTTAAAAGCAATATATACTTTATAAACTGTGTATATATATATAGTGACAGTGTTCCACATTCCTATTAACAGCCATAAATATTATCCACCAATAAAGTTATTTCACAGCATTATGACTTAAAAAAGACAGCAAATAGCAGTGTATTATGGGTAATTGGAATCATAACCCTTGACAAAATATTCTCTTTAGAGCAAATTCCTTTTAGGGTACGGCTTGCAGCGTCGTGATCAAGCCTATGCACTTTATGACTATTTTGATGGTCACTTTCCTGAGCATCTTTTTCAAACAGATGTCTGACAGTTAGTCTGGCCTGGCCCCATCAGTGTTTGCTTTTTATCCTGCTGATTTCAGCATCATTCGGTAAGCTATATTTACTGTTCTCAAAGCCCAATAAAACCACAAGGCCCAGAAGTTTAGACATTTTAGGAACTAGCTGTTAGAGTCAATTTAAAAAACTGAATAAAATGACCAATACCCAAATATGTGACTATTTTAGGTACAGTATTTCAAGTGAAAGAAACAAGGAGAGTTCCCAATAATAATAACCCACACTCTGCCATAGATTAGCCCAAACAAGGAATGGAATGTCAATGCAATATCCATATATAGAGATGTATCTTTTTAATACTCAATTACCATGTATGGGTTTAGTCTGTCATGGTTTGGATAAGATGCAAAATCTTCTGATGTGACAACTGGAGGAGGCCTCTGTGTCCACCTCTGTCTTCATGCCAAAGCATTTCCATCTCTTGTTGGGTTCTGTTGAGAAAACCGTATCATACCCCTGGATATCATAGACTTCATGATATTTCAAGTCAACATGTGTAGATTTGTTTCATTTTACATTCGCAAAAAATAACCACTAAATAAAACAGTGACCATAAACGAAAGGCTGCAGAAGCTAACCAAAAAAGCCAAATGAAATGAAAAATATGCTGTTCTATTTCAATACGGAGATTAATTAATTAATCCTTGGCCACCTGTGACTATCTTCTGGATCATGTTATTGGACGTCCAGGCAATTAATCAGATGCAGCTGTCACATCAATGATCTGTGGCTTGTGCCAACAAAGGCATACACTGCCATGTTCTGCATGAACTCATTTTCTAATATCGATCAATCAGATGACCCCATTTCTATGTTCCTGATATGAGAAGGGTACAATTGGTGTTCAAGCCAGCCCTTATCGAACATATTCTTTCATAGATAATACTTGGTCAACACTGCACAACACAGTACATATGAACAGGGCAAAGTTTCATGTAGGAGCCCACTAATCTAGTCAACAGTGTCACCCAGATACACAATTATCTGTCCTCTGTGTTTACCGAGCATGCAGGCAGTTACAGGAACCCACACAGGTATTTTGAAAAACACCTTTTTGCTGGTGATAAAATCATGGCAACCGTGTGAAACGCAATCAACTGTAAAGAGGATATTACTACACATTGTCTTATTGTTTAAGGAACTTTATTAATGCCTCAGGGTTTTTACCCATATTTTTTTTCGTCATGTTCACGATGACAAAAAAGCAAACGAGCTCATCTGACACTTAATTATAATCTTTAGTTGCCTGCTATCAAGTCCCTTGTATTAGCTCATTTGTCCAGCACTAAAGGAGATAATGTTGCTGTAAGCACCCTTAGCCAGGTTTTCTTTAGACTATACTCAGATTCTGACCATGAATTCCTTCTAAAGTAGAAGCCTTTGATCTATATGTTCATCAAATCAGTCACTAAAGAATTTGGTATGATAGGATTCTCAAAAAACTGAACGGACTGCACTCCACACCTTGAAAAGTTACAGGACTGCAGGTCCAGTTATTTCACATATGCAAATTATAATAGCCTCAGAGAAAAGGAACGAATGTGTGGCACTTTTTCTCTTAAGTTATATCTGGATCTTATTATTATTTAGAGGCTGGATCCACTAATCTCTCTCTCTCTCTCTCTCCCTCTCTCAGCATGCAGTCTGGCTACCATAATGTTTGTCCTGTAATTGGGCTGCTTTCTATGCCAAGTGCAACACATTGGACAGTGCAATTTCCAATGACTACTGAAATACTGAATCTATGAAATTATAGCGCCCTCTGTGGGTGGGCACCTGAAAAATCCTGCACTGTTAGACTTTTCTAAGCTTTTTTACAGCAAATATCTGGCAACACAGCTGCCAGTAAGATACTGTAATTCAGATATACAGTACTACCACTGTATCATCATACAGTAACAGTACTGTACAATTCAAAGTAAGCAGTACAGTACTGTAACCCTTTTCATTTTTTTAATTTTATATAGAAATATACATTTTCTTAACACAAGCCTTCAGCAAAACTCACGTGCACCTCCAAAACAAGGGCTATGTTAATCTCAGTGCTGTTCATCGACTTTGTTGCAGTCAGCAATGTGTTCCCTACAGTGTGAAAAAGCACAGCATTAAAAGACACTGTAGAAACCAGCTGTCATACCTCACAGCTACCCTAACATTGCTGTATACCCTAACATTGCTGTACCCTAACAACACTGAATGTTAGCTGCTAATGTTGAAGGTTGAAATCAAGTTGAAATCATTTGTTAGCTTTCAATTTTCAGATTTCTTATCGTTAAGGGTTGCCTTTTGGTTTAGTTTCTTGTTATTAATATTTTTTTGTTTTTGTGAAATTCTTCCCCCCCAGGCCCCACTCTTTCTGTAGCTTCTGAGGTCATCCTATTGTGTCTGAGTTGCTGCAACAGTTGCTTGTAACTGCCAGCTACAGAGACAGGAGTGCCAAAATGTGTAACAGAGCATAGTGTAACAGATTTGTCCAGAAATTATACAAATCTTTTTACAAAGTCTTTTTAAAAATAAAATGCTTTTCATACAGTCATGCTGTCATCATGTGTGTGTGTGTGTGTGTGTGTGTGTGTGTGGGTGGGTGTGTGTGTCATAATACCTACAGCTTAACATGCAATACCTACCTACCTACCTCTGAGTGCTATCTTATTCCCCACAGACTCTACAAACCTTTCCCCTTTAGATGTTTATTATTTCATCATCATCTTGGAAATTCACTCCTCTCTCCATTGCTTTTTCTGTACTGGACACTCCTTCCCTTGCACCCCTGTACCCCCCTCTTCCCATTGTTCCTTTGTATTCGACACTTTTACACTTTCTCTTCCTTGCACCTTTGTGATCTTACTGGTTAATTTTGTTGTACAGGCAACTGTTCAATGACAATAAGTCTTGAAGTCTTGAAGTCTTTTTCTCCCAGCTTTGGTGAGTAGCCTAGACTGATGAGTAGGCCTTGCCTGGGAGAGTTCAGGAACAAGTAGCCTACTTTAGACTAGTCTAGTCTAGGCTACCTTTAAAAGATAGATAGATAGATAGATAGATAGATAGATAGATAGATAGATATGGAAATGTGCAGAAGGATGCTGTACCATAGTGCAAGAATGTGTCAGTGCTATGTCAGCTTTGTGTAAGCTATGAATCTTTATAGGCCTATAGATCTTCCAAAGTTTTTTGTAGTTACCAGGTAGTTGTTGGCTACAACCACTGACAGCTCAGTGGCCTCAACGCTGTTATAATGTAACCAGTGTAATTCATTAACAGAACCAGCAAAGATGTAATATGATTGGTTTACGAGCCTGACCAAAAAAGCGATTTTTAATATTTGATTGGCTGACTTCTACAGACGGAACAAAGATCTAGTATTCTATTGGACAGAGACAGGGATCGCAATCTGGATTCAATATGTTGCCACCTTTCTATAGGAAGTGCAGTCTTCCTAAGCACTTATCCAAAGGCGACATTATTTTGCCTTTGAAGTAACAGAACGGCAGGTTATTTTGCTTCAGTTAGGTCAAATTTCAAATTTGCTTTATAAAAGCATGAGAAGAGTAACGCTATTTGTGAACGGAACCTCAAAGAATGGAAAGGTATGTGGTCAGTAAAGCTGATACATTGACGTTGCCAACTAGCTTGTGGTGGCTAGCAGTAGTAACCTTAACGTTAGCTCTAATGCTAAATTCAGCTTCAATAGACTATAGCCATCTCCATTAGCCTTGAATTTAGGCCGTTTGGATATTTTTAATTCAAGTCATCCTATTGATATAACATAAATAAAATGGTGTCGCTCTTCGAAGCAATGACAATACCTTTTATTCAGCAATACTGGGTTAGTAAGACGAGTTTGTCAGTGTGTAACACCAGCTAACATTTGCTATCCCAGTCTGGCGTTATCACAAGGGTAAACTTCACGTCATCTAAGTTGATTTGATTGTATATAACATGTTCAACGTGTAAACTAGTAGACCGTGTAGACCGAGTGCTTGTTTTTCAGGTTGTAGCTGTTTACGGGACTCTGTCAGATTTATTATCCCTGGCGAGTAATAAGTTGGGAATCCGAGCTTGCAGTTTGTACAACAGCAAAGGTGGACTCATCGATGACATTGCACTTATCAGGTAAGTAAGACCAATAGGCCTCCTGAGTCATCTCATACGATTGGAGCCCCATTGTCTTATTTGTTGCATGAAAGAGTCAGTATAGAGAACAGTGGTGGTCGTATAGTTTTATTATAGTAGATGGTACTTAACTGTAAAATTTGGGGTAGCCAATATTATGTGGTATGAGTGAAGAACTGGTTAGACCTGATGTTTTGAAATGCCGTCTTGTCTTTAACAGAGATGATGATGTCTTATATGTGTCAGAAGGGGATGCTTTTGTGGGTAAGTAAACTCCTGCATCTGTTTTGCATGCATAAATGTCTTGTCTGTGGTCAGTGAAGTCAGCATGTGTCAAACTGGAGGAGGTTGAAGGAAGTTGGTTCATGTGACTTTCTCCATTGTGTGGTTTTAGGTGTTTGTTCTGTAATGACAGCCTAGTTTGTTGTGTGCTTGCTTCAGATCCTCAGAATAGCACAAAGGCCTCAGATGACTCCTGCTCGGGGGCTCACACTGACTGGTTGACCCTCAATATCGGTGGACGTCTCTTCACCACAACACGGTAAGATTGCATGGCACAGGCTTTTCAGTAAGAGCTGGGCAGTACTAGTATGTCACTAATGTAAGTGTGCTGTGTTCATTTACTGATTGCAGCCTCTTTGATTTTTTTTTTAAAGCATTTTCTGCATGTTTATCTAATTGTAACCTATTGCAATGTATACTTAATTGTTGTCCATTGTTTCTTGTATACCAACAGGAGCACTTTAGTTAGTAAGGAACCTGACAGTATGTTGGCCCATATGTTCAGGGAGAAAGGTATAGTATTTCTATTTGTCTTGTTTATGCTGAGTAAACTTATTTGTGTGAGGCCAGAATGCAGCCTGTCTAAAGCTGCTTACTATTGGTGACGCATGGTCCGAATATTATTCAAATTTAAAACACCTATTTTCACTATCTATTAAAAGTATTAAAAGTCATATCTGATATCTAACACTTGAACAAAAAAACAAACAAAAAAACATGTGTACAGACACAAAACTAAAGTCAATAACCAGATG
Source organism: Tenualosa ilisha (assembly GCA_015244755.2). Lineage (NCBI taxonomy): Eukaryota > Metazoa > Chordata > Actinopteri > Clupeiformes > Clupeidae > Tenualosa > Tenualosa ilisha. Next base: position 5,218,863 of record PYXC01002552.1, on the reverse strand, counting down.
ATTTTTTGCTGACATGGTATACGTCAGTCTTTAAAAGTTTGCTCTTGGCTGAAATGTCTCCATTACATTGGTCTGTGTTTTCCTTGTGCAGACTTTTGTCAGGTGGTTACTGGCCTGAACCTTTGCCTTCTGTTTTGCTTTTTATCATTTTGACAGTAGTCCTTGCCACAGTGACTCAAATGGGAAAAGGGAATGACTTGGAAATAATGTTGACTGAAAATGTCTGATTTGTGGGAATAATGTTGACTGAAAATGTTTGATTTGTCTGTTCAGAAATCCTCTCAAGTCATTAGCACATATATAAATGCAATGGATTTATGGCCATTAGCTGAATAAGGCCTGAAATATCTGTGAAAGTATCAATTTTGTTTATGGGAAAAGCAGTGTAGATATAGTCTACATAAGCAATAGGAGATTATTTTGTCAGTTTACAGAATCAATGTACAGAATTTTGGTTGTAGACTCTGAGAGTGAGGATTCCATTTCACTTTCACAACAAGACATACTGCCCAAGTTGTGATGTCCTTAGCTTTACCAACGTGACATTTATTAACGGAATCAAAGTTTTCATTTACAGTCTGGGTCACTTCGATCTTGATCAGGGCATGATTCTTACTGAAAGAGATTTGTGGGAATGGCCATGATGCCAAGCTAATCTCTGCTTTCTCCTTTCTTAATGGGTAGCTCCCCTAGGGAGATGAAAAGCTTTTCTGATCTGGTTTGTCAGATGCCCCTTTTTAGGCACTTAGTCAGTACTCTTTTTCCATGTGTTCTTGTATAGATGTTTGGGGTAACAAGCAGGATGAGCGTGGCGCTTACCTGATTGACCGAAGCCCTGAGTACTTTGAACCCATTCTGAACTACCTGCGGCATGGACAGCTGATTGTTAATGAAGGAATCAATCTCCTAGGTAACAAGCCATGGATTGATCACAATTAAGCCTGATACTGAAATGTTTCATCTCTAAGGATCAAGCAAATAAACTGTGTTAATATATTTCAGGGGTGCTGGAAGAAGCTCGGTTCTTTGGAATCGAACAGCTTGCTGAGCAGCTTGAAGTAGCCATAAAGGTATTAAAAATTTGATCCTCAAACCACCTGAAGCTTTGAGATAAAGTCAACAGCCCAAACAAAAAATTGTAATAGTGATCACCGTCATTTTTATCTCACAGAATTCCCATCCTCCTGAAGACCACTCACCAATCTCTCGTAAAGAGTTTGTCCGCTTTTTGCTGGCCACACCAACCAAATCAGAGCTCCGTTGCCAGGTAACACACAGCTCCTGACATTATGCCTTCATTCCTAAAATTGTGATCACTTAGTTTGGGCTTAGGATGGAACAGTGTTTCCTAGAGTTTAATCAGACAAGTTCTAGGATGCTTATTTCTAAATTTAATGCTTAAAGGTTTTAAAAAGTCTCCAAAGTAACTTGCCGAAAAACTTGCAGAAACCTGGGGCAAATAACATGCTGCTTTACAAAGGTGCCAGGGGTACCCCGTAACCCACTATTGTAGATATTAGTGCTCTGTGTTTATCACTTCCTCTAGTGCAGAAGCAAATGCATAAGATCGAATAGGGGATAATTTGTTGCTGTGTTGTATGCTGAGAATTCCATAGTTGAGCTGAGAATTCCATCCTTGATTTGATGAAGTGCTACATGTGCTTTGTGTGTTCCAAAGATACACTATATTACCAAAAGTATTCGCTCACCTGCCTTGAGTCACATATGAACTGAAGTGCCATCCCATTCCTAACCCATAGGGTTCAATATGATATCGGTCCACCTTTTGCAGCTATTACAGCTTCAGCTCTTCTGGGAAGGCTGTCCACAAGGTTGAGGAGTGTGTTTATAGGAATTTTTGACCATTCTTCCAAAAGCGCATTGGTGAGGTCACACACTGATGTTGGTTGAGAAGGCCTGGCTTTCAGTCGTCGCTCTAATTCATCCCAAAGGTGTTCTATCAGGTTCAGGTCAGGCCAGTCAAGTTCATCCACACCAGACTCTGTCATCCATGTCTTTATGGACCTTGCTTTGTGCACTGGTGCACAGTCATGTTGGAAGAGGAAGGGACCCGCTCCAAATTGTTCCCACAAGGTTGGAAGCATGGAATTGTCCAAAATGCTTTGGTATCCTGAAGCATTCAAAGTTCCTTTCACTGGAACTAAGGGGCCAAGCCCAACTCCTGAAAAATAACCCCACACCATAATTCCTCCTCCACCAAATTTCACAGTCGGCACAATGCAGTCTGAAATGTATCGTTCCCCTGGCAACTTCCAAACCCAGACTCGTCCATCAGATTGCCAAATGGAAAGCGTGATTCATCACTCCAGAGAACGCGTTTCCACTGCTCTAGAGTCCAGTGGCGGCGTGCTTTACACCACTTCATCCGACGCTTTGCATTGCACTTGGTGATGTGTGGCTTGGATGCAGCTGCTCGGCCATGGAAACCCATTCCATGAAACTCTCTGCGTACTGTACTTGGGCTAATCTGAAGGTCCCATAAAGTTTGGAGCTCTGTAGCAACTGACCGTGAAGAAAGTCGGCGACCTCTTTGCACTATGCGCTTCCGCATCCGCTGACCCCTCTCCGTCAATTTACGTGGCCTACCGCTTTGTGGCCGAGTTGCTGTTGTTCCCAAACTCTTCCATTTCATTTTGATAGAGCTAACAGTTGACTGTGGAATATTTAGGAGCGAGGAAATTTCACGACTGGATTTGTTGCACAGGTGGCATCCTATGACAGTTACACGCTGGAATTCACTGAGCTCCTGAGAACGGCCCATTCTTTCACAAATGTTTGTAAAAACAATCTGCATGCCTAAGTGCTTGATTTTATACACCTGTGGCCAGGCCAGGCCAGTGTAGTTTATGACATTCCCGTGTCTTGTACCTTAGTGTCATGACCAAGCACACAGTCTGTTTGCCACACCGACATGTAAATGTCATGCAAAAATTCTTTTAGCATCAACGCTAAGAGCATGTCACTTGCATACGATATTTGAATGAGAGGCATAAACATTAGATAAGGGGTTTGATGTACAAATTGACTTATTGACAATGACACAGCCCCCTGGCCAGGCATCTCTGCCTTTGGTTTCCCCTTTCAACATCTTCCCCATGATGCTTCCCCAGGATGCTTCTCTTCTGAAGCCCTATGTCACCCGACGACCACTACGCTCCTCTAAGGAACGTTTTCTAGCACGGCCAACACCTTGTGCAGGTCGGTCCAGACTCTTCTCATATCTGGTTCCGCGCTGGTGGAATGGCCTCCCAAGCGCTACCAGATCAACTGATACCCTCTCCACCTTCAAGAAACTCGTGAAGACTAAGCTCTTCCAAGAATATCTCCTGTTGTAAACTTTGAGAATGCACTTAATAATTTAATTTCTCTACATTGTGTTACACTATTGCACTTTCAACTTAAAACAGCGCAGATTCTATGTTAGCAATATGCACTCCTTGTTAGTTCATTGTGTTGTAGCTTGAATGTTATCCTCTTTTGTAAGTCGCTTTGGATAAAAGCGTCTGCTAAATGCCTAAATGTAAATGTAAATGATGCTTTGCAGGGTCTGAACTTCAGCGGAGCCGATCTGTCTCGGCTGGACCTGCGGTACATCAACTTTAAGATGGCCAACCTGAGTCGCTGCAATCTCACCCATGCCAACCTGTGCTGCTCTAACCTGGAGAGAGCCGACCTCTCGGGGGCCAACTTAGATGTGAGTGCCACACACACATACACACACACACACACACACACAGAAAAATGTTGCAGTACTGCAGTAGTGTTTGAAAGGTCATGGTTCTGACTTTCATGAGGCACATTTACTGACTAAGTGTGTGCTTAAACCTTAACAGACACTAGTAAATCATTTTGGATGACTTTGTCAGTAACATTAAAATCATAAATATACTGGTGAAGTTACAATGTCATCAGAGTTTAATCATGCATATAAGAATAGTGCTCTGTGAAGGTCATGGAAAGATATTTATATCGCCCTCTTCTCTGTCCTGAAATGGCTGCATTTGTTTTAGGGTGCTAACTTGCAAGGTGTCAAAATGCTTTGCACAAATGCTGAAGGGGCATCTCTTAAAGGATGCAATTTTGAAGACCCCTCTGGCCTTAAGGCAAACTTGGAAGGTAAGCACAATAGACAGCCAACTCATGCACTATTCTCAGACACAAACACATTCTGCGGCGTGAACAGTTCCTAGACCGCAGTCATTTTTCATTTATCTGCAGTAGCATCCAGTGATTCCTCATTCATAATAATCTCAATTCCAAATTATGGTAATCCAAATAATGTCTCTAATGGTATGAAAGTGGGTAATGGGTTAAAAAAATGTGTGAGGTTTTCTTACCCTCCCCCCAACACACTCACACACCCACATCTGTCTTTATCCAGGTGCCAACCTCAAAGGTGTGGATATGGAAGGCAGTCAGATGACTGGCATCAACCTCCGTGTGGCCACGCTAAAGAATGCTAAACTGAAGAACTGCAATCTGAGGGGGGCCACTTTGGCTGGCACTGATCTGGAGGTGAGAGACGGCACGCCGTCATTACATGTCAGGAGCATTTGGACCGATGGATATTGGCTACATCTGTCATGGGCCTCCCTGTCTGTCTCCATATCTATCAATGACTAGTCAGTCAGTCACTCACTCAGGCAGTCAGTCAGTCAGTCACTCACTTGCTACCTCTCTTTGCACAAAATAATTGTAACATTTTCAAGTCCAAAAAAAGAATCAAATGGTTGGTATTCCATTAAGTGATGCATTGGGAGAAAGAGTTTACCTTTTATAGATAGATAGTTTTCCAGGTAAATGTCGCAACAAATTTCTCAAAATTTGGGAAGTTGTGCCTAACCTCACTGCCATCCAAGTGTGGTAGTTACTATGGCTACAGGGTGACAGAAAGTGAAGAGGAAATGTGAAAAATGTATTTACATTCTACAGTTCCAGAATAGTCCTATACTGTGCTATATAGTGCTACATTTGATAAACCATATCCAAACTTCATGTGATGTTTGTTTCCATTTCATTGTTATTTCAAAATTTACATTTGAAACTCGAAGCTTTTTCTTCTCTGGTTATGCTGATAGTGTTTGTTTGTTTTATTTGTTCTCTGACAGAACTGCGACCTGTCGGGCTGTGACCTGCAGGAGGCCAACCTCCGAGGCTCCAATGTCAAGGGCGCCATATTTGAAGAGATGCTGACTCCACTGCACATGTCTCAGAGTGTGAGATAACTCGTGTGCCACACAAAACATTCCATTCGGATTCGGAGGGGGGCTGTGGTGAAGGAGCCAGGGTGGAGTCTCGGAATGGCGCACAGGTGCCAGTGTAGCACATGTCACACCTCTCGACCACCCCACCCCACCCCTCCTCTCCAGTTCCCCATATTCCGTTAAATGCCATGGCAAACGTATGCAATACTGGCAGATAGCTGCCGTGACCTCCCTCTCCCGATCCCCCATTCTTGCTTTAACTCTTCTGCACTAGTGCACAACCAGGGTCATCACGTTTTAGTTTCAAGAGCGACATAGTGTAGTGTGCTCTGTCTCTCACCTTGTCCTGGTGTTTATTTATTGACATATAGCTGGAATGATTACCTGGACTTACTGTTATTTTATGTTAAAACATTGCTTACTTTTGTTAGGGTGGGTGTTTGTATGCACTCCCACTACATATTTTTGTTTGTCTGTTTTTCTTTTTTAAACTGTTGCTGTTTATTTCAAGATCATTTTATACCAAAAAAGAAAACATTACAGTTGTATGAGTATACAATAAGCTCTAGACAATTCAAAGATTTCACTACAATTGCGACAACACCATGGCTATGTTCTATTTTATTTTTTATTTTTTGTTGTTGTTTTTGTTGGTGGTTAGTTGCTCTCCAGCTCTGCTGTAGCTCAGGGGCTAACAGAGACTGTTCTTTAACTAAAAGGGTAGCCTGCACTTCTTTATGGACTGTAGTTTTAGGGTGTCTATGGCCAGACACTGTGCTTGCTGCATTATAATAATAATAATGATAATAATAATAATATTCATAATAATTATAAATTAGAAGATTTCAGGTTAAGATTAAAGCCATACTATCTAAAGCATGTTTTCAAATGGCAAATAATCAGATAATCACATTAAGTCTGTTTCTCCAGCTTAGTGTAGTCTCACCTGTTCTTATGTGTTTATCCCTCTTGAGTATGCAATTTCAAGTAGCTGCCACGAATACTGACCGCTCGTAGCCTAGATGTTCAGTTTTTCCATTGCCATGTCTTGTGAGTGTTTAATGAAGTTAAAGGAAGCTAGTGGGTTGTTCTGCGTGGGTTCTCCAGCGTGGGTTCTCCACGGATCTACCTCCCTCTCTGTTGGGACTTGAGAAGGCTTTTTGTCCGGGTTGGCTGCTCGGTAGATTGTATAGAAGAATGTGTCTTATTACATTTGAATTAAGCCGTTGCAATGAAATGATTTTTTTTTTTTTTGGTGCATGTGTGAGATGAAGACAAACCAAATGGTTGAATTACTTTGGCTGCCCACAGGTGAGAGTACAGTTGTCTCATCAGAAGGGCAATGCTGACAGACACCAATAATATGAGCATATCTTTAATTTCTACATTTCTATATCTATGCTTTCCACCAAAAATATTGGATCCTTTTTAATTGTCTTCCTTTTTGTGTAATTGTGATTTGTGTTATGTTTTTTTTTTCCTCATTTTGCTTTATTAAGAGAATTGACCATTGTACCACTGTGTATCTTACACCAAAAATGTTATTGTGATCTCGAAGTTATATCCTGTTTTTCAGCGGTGTTCTTCCTCATTGGCCTGGGTCAGATTTTGTTTTGTGACACTTCATCCAAAGCCAGCCTTGAGTAGCCATGGGACAATCAGAGAGTGATCCAGAAAAGCAGTCTCCTATTCAGCAGCTATACACACATCTCAGGAGCGACGGTTAAGAGCAGTGACCGGGCTGCTTTCGGCTGTATCTCCAACAGAACTGTCCCAAGGCAATGATTCTCACCAGACTGTTATCTTGGGTTGCTACTTTTAGATTCCATTATTACTTAATTGCCTTGTAAGGCATTATTTTTATTTAATTTGATATTATTCTTTTTTTATCATTATTATTCACATGTATCCTGGCCTGAACATATAAGACTAGAAACAGGAACTTAATCTTGTCAGTATTGTCACTATTGTCAAAGAATTTCTCCCAAGAGTTGCTGTAAGCATTTGGGATCATGTCTGTTTTGCATTTGCTGTTGTCACTGTAGTGGTATGGTTATTGTTATAGGTACTTAGTCGATCCTGATGAAGGCAATCATATAGAACTTTGCACTTGGAGAGCATTGTTCTATAAACATCAAACCCACACAGAAGGGGGAGATGCTATTTATTTTATTATGTATCAGAATATATTTATCCTAGGAGGAGAAAGCTATACTTCGACTATGTAGATTTGGTTCTCTTTGTGACTAAATCCTGCTCAACAGTTATTGCACTCATTCAACCAAGGAAGCATATCTTCATAAATGAACTGTGAGAACCAAACACTACTCTTTCTTTGTCTTTATTTGGTAACTGGTTGTACAAAAGCATAAGGTTTCGTAGTCTTCCCATATGCCCTGACAACAAAAGTTGTCTAACCAGTAGAAATGAACTGTGCTGAAAGGCTAACACCGTCCCCCTCCTTTTTTTAACACCTTGGCACCTTGACTCAAAAAGGTCTTTACTTGATGGTTTCAGTCATCCAAAAAAGATTAAAAGAAGTGAAAAGATATCTTTGGCTGCTTCTTGACTAAAGACATGAAGTGTGAATAAAAGGAATCACCACTTACAGCGAACAGCAGTTTGGTTTTGTTCAGAATGATGACTTGTTTGACGTCTGGAACACTGTGCATCCTGCCCCGCAAATAGGTGATGTTCATTCCTATTTGGCCTGAGTCAGGCTCTGCTCAGGACACCTCCAAAACCAACCTTTTTGCTTCTCCTCACGTACACATGTGGAAAGCAGAAAGCACAAAATTATTTTCTGTGACCAGCGTGTTTTCTTTTAGTGAACATATTTCTGTTTCAAGCTGTGAATAGCCACCCCATGGTGTCTCAGAGGGCTTCAGCTAAGGGTTTTGACAGCTTAGTCCCCATTCAGACCCCTGCTGCTACGTGCTGGACAGCACACCTGAGGTTAGAGGAAGCCCTGATATAAAACCCACACCATGCCTTGTCTCAGAGCATACAGACAACAGAAGCAAGACCTTTGTTTTCTTCAGCCGTCTGAAAAGGTAAGAGTATGCATTGCTAATTTTCTACATTGGATGTATTTGTTCTGTATACATTGCCAAAAGCCAATCTGTAATAATGACAACACACGTACTTCAGGTGAGTTGTTTATGTACAGTAATGCATTAATAAGCCAAAAAATGCATTCTGTAATAAATAGTTTGTAACACTTGGTGCCCATGAAAGTTTTACCATCGCCTGTAAGGACTTATTTTACATCACTGGCAATGACACTGGGGGGTTTTGATGCCTACAGACAGTATAAAGTGATGCTTGATGTGTTTTCAGAATGGAAGGGAAGTGCGCCCTCCTGTGGCTGCTGCTTATTGCTGCAGCAGTCTTGCAGTTGTCTGCTCAGCACTGGTCACACGGCCTGAGCCCGGGTGGCAAGAGAGAAACTCACAGCTTGTCTGATGTAAGAGTCATGAAACTTGGTCATACAGTTATATCAAAGTATTAGCTTTGTTTAGATCATCACTTCAAATTTTCTGGACCTGAAGCATGTATTGCCACTGTCCGGTAGGCCTACTTAAAAGTAAACACAGTAAAAAAAAGTTTGAATGTTTAAAAGCGCAGCTTTTAAGCGCAGCTGTACTCCTGATGCTCTGTCTCTGTAGACTGCTACATTAAACATTATTATATTATTTTGAAGTCTAAGAACAAATGTATTTTGGATGTTGTAACTCACAACCCCCTCAGGTGATGGAAGGCCCACCAAAGAGAAGGCTGTCACTTTGTGGGAATGAGTACAGGGGCATTTCCCCATATAAAAGTCCTGATAGACTTGAGCAATTGGTATGTATCTCCTGCTGTTTGAGATAAATGTTATAATTCTTAATTCAGTATTCATAATACCCAAAGCCATCCTTGACCTGGATCAATGACCTTGGCTAAATTTGGTTCAGTCTCTCATCCATGCATTGTCTGTCTGTCTCCCTCAGGTCAGTCTGATGGAGAGAGAGAATGTAGCATATGACTAAAGAACAACTACAACAACATAAACAAATCAACAGACTCAATAAAAGACTGCAGTGCCTTCTACATACTGGTTTGCATGTTTCTTATTCTCAACTTGTTTGCATTAAAAAAGCAATCTCAGATGCTCACTATGATTTCCTAAGATTCTACCTGTAGAGATGTTATTGACATACAAAGACTATTACTACATGACACACATTCATGTGACACTTCTGTGACATGAGCAGACATTTGTGATCACACCCCCTAATGATGAAAATGTGACTAAAATGTTCCCCTGAACTCACTTTGATAACATATCGACATTTATTTATGATAACTTATCAACATTTACTTTTGATAACATATCGAATGAGAACAGCAATATAATGGATATGCAATACCTGGTGGGATTTGATCATGGCTTAAAGCTTAACATAAGATACATCCGAGCTCTACTCTCTACTAACACTAATAAGCATGTGAAAACTTTTGGCAACACTAAAAACTGCTTGATTATCTCAGTGCTCTTGCAAAGGCTTATGGGACACAGTTAAGTGGTGGCACCAAACCATAGTTCAACATAATAACAGTTGTGTTAGAGTCATGGAAATGGAAAGTCCAGTTGAAATGATTGCTGTGTTTCACACTAACTAGGCTGCTTTATGGAATTGTGATATATTTCACACCAAAAACCCGTGACTTTACCTTATTTAGAAAATCAGTAATTCTGGAGATCACAGAGCTTGACTAAAAAACAGCTGACCAACAAATTGGTTTTCTTTTTCTGTAAGTACAAGTGGATAACATATGTTAGGTAGACATTGGGTTATGGGATGAGAGGCCTTAGGCTTACACTATATCATTTATATTACATTAGATTTATGCACGTGTATGCACATGTATCATTGCAATAAAACTAGTGATGGAACTAATTGATACCAAGGAATATGTATGTTGTTATTATTATTATTATTATTATTTAAAAGGGTTAATAAGTAATCAGTAACTCATTAATCTTCCTGAGAAACTCATGCACCCAGTAACTCATTATTGTTATTGTTTTATGCAGAGGGGTGGTGTTTGTTAAATGAAGAGTAAGGATCAAACATAGTTCTTTATTTTACCACATTTTTTTAATTAATGCACCATTTGCTTACAGGCCTTGGGGTTCTGCTGAATACATATTGAGTTATGATTTTTTTGCTTGAAACTCAGTATATTGCTGTTCAATAATTCATTTCCCAGCAGAGCAAGGGTAGCATTTTACTGTGTGGTCCTTTTTCTTAACTATGTAATATGCACAGTCCTCCATGTTACGCACTATTTCACAGTCCTAGGTAGGGTGGTGGCCTTAACTCTCTGGAAAGTAAGAGGTTATGCAGTCTCTACTGTTATACTGTTATGTGATGATGTGATGGTCATGATATCATAATAAGACTTTGGCGAGTGGAGAGGCAAATACAGTATGCTGAAGGTTATCACTATTAATAAAAGAAAATCCCAAATAAAGCCGCTCCTTAGGCAGACAACAAGCTACAACCAAATATCTATAAAATTAAGAACTCGACAAATAGCCATAACGTTGTTTGCAGCTAGCTGTCAGATTGAATGCATATAGTGGCCTGCAAAGTGCAACACCGAAAACAGCCAGGCTACTACAAGCCTCTTCACCCAGGCTGTGTAAGTGTGAGGTGAATTTGAAGTTAGGCAATACATTTGTATGTTTTTTCTCTTCAATATTCAACTCTAGATGGTCCCTGCCAATGTCTGATAGAGCCCAATGACAGTTTATCCAGTTTGAATTTCATTAGTTTACAGTTTGCTGTCTACCTTACTGTTTGGATAGTTGTTTTACAACAGTGTTGAACACATTGTTGACTTATCGATCAGGGGAATTGGGTATAAAAAGCCATAGTTTCCAACTGTAGGCTACCAACCTACACTGCTATAGTTTCTGTGAATAATTGGTGGGACAGATTTTTTTTTCTTCAAACAAGCGCGTTACTGAATTCAAATGAGAACTTGGTTAGTTGGAATAGGCTACTACTTCAGTGATGCAGTGTAGGCTACCTACGTTTGACAACATGACATGACACCGAGCAGTAACAACCCAGGCATTTACAGTTTGTGTTATGATTTTACTTATTTTGTTTGAGCTGGTGATACCTGGGTCTGTAATATGCAGTTTTCCGTTCTTGTCCCTGATAACTACATATAATCATATATGTAGGTCTATATAAAGGTCTGGTTATCCTTTCATAAACCATTGATTCTTTAACCTTTACAACATCATTGTGGTACAATTGGCAGGAACTTTGAGTGCTGAGTAACAGAACATCAAATAGTTGTCAAAAAGTAGTCTTGAGCAACATACCACGTCTGTAAACCCAGTCTCCGTTTCTCAGCTAATTGATCAGCAATTGGGCACTGGGCTTTTAAAGCATAGCATAGGAAGAAGGTGAGCTATCTGTCGCATGCTGAGTTTTTTTATTTGTTTTTTTTTTTTACATCTCTCTCAGCTATAAAAGATGTCCAGTCTGGCAGGAACCTTGCATCAGGGCCACCTACATTACAACCGTTTTTGGAGCCCACATTCAGATGTGGTTTCATCATTGTTTGTTTCGGTTGAAACTGAGGAAAGAACCCATTAATGTATTACCAGCCTCCAAGTGTAGGGTGTGTCAGCACTGTCCTGTAGGGGGCTGATAGAGACTCACTAATCTTTGCGCATACTGTAAATGCTGTAGAAATGGCAGTAGTCTCAAAAGGGCCGGTTCATTTTCTAGATCTCCTATCTCCTGGTGAGAAGTGACAGCCGTACATCAAAAAAGTGGGGTATGTCTGAAAAGACTCTAACGCTTCACAGTGAACTTGTTGATATGGAAATGACTCACCTTAGGTCTCTAATAGTGTGACGTCAAATTGTGTGCCTCATATCACAGGGAGGTGCCACAGTGGTGCCTATACCCGCAGTGATGCTGATATCACCAGTCTCCAGAGGTCAGTCTCAGCCCAGAGCTGAGTATGGGTGGAGCCCTCTGCCACCTTGAGCTCAGTTGTTCTGCAAAGCTTCAGTTTCTCTCAGTGGCAGCTGATAGTGGGATTCAAGGCCTTTAGGTAGAGTAGTTGTGCTCTAGGGGCGGGTTATACAAATGCCTCAAAAAGAGGATTGGCACTAGTCACTGTCAGAGGGCTCTGCCCATAGTGGCATGACTGGAATGACATGGCCTGTAACTCATGAGTCCCTCATCCTCAAATCTTTCCTTCCTTATTTCCTCTGCATTTTGATAGGGGAGGGAAAGGATGATAGACAAGAGAAGGGGGTGGGGGTGGGATTAAAGATAACAAGAGGGTCAAGAACAGAGTTGTGCACAAAATTCCAGTAGGTGATTTCATATTGTTCACTTTTCATAAGTTGGCCAATTTGAAAACTCGACACTGTTTAACTTCCTTATCCTTGTGTGTATGATAAGATTGTCATGTAGGCTACATAACTGAACAGTGTGTTTCCAGTTATGGATAAGAGAATAGATCCCATCATTGCCACACTAATGATGTGATGTTCCTTTCTATGCACACTGCTGATTTGATGTTTTTTTTATGATGTCAGTGTCATGTAGGTCACTGATTATGGAAAAATCTGGGTTCTTCTGACTCAAACCCTGGGTTAGGTAAAAATTACATTGTCAAGCTATGGTCATTAACATACTGTCAAGTTCTGTTGAGTATTTTAGCACAAAATAATTCTGTTTTGCTTCAAAGTCGCAAGAATGCTGTCGGCATCTTCATGTGAAGTGCCTTCTCTCGTGTAGGAAATAGAATGCATTTACAGCTTCTTTGACCATCATCTTTTGCTTCACTTTAATAATCCGAAAAATGGTGAGAACAGGTAACAAGGGTGATATCCAAGGATGCGTATTGTCTACATTTGGTATTAATATTAGAAAACATAGACATCCTTGTTTTGAAACCTGATGCCATAAAGAAAGACCCACTCTATAGTGCATGTCAGGACATCTTCAGGTGTCAGAGTCATGTATATGAGAATATGGAAAGAAATCAGGTGTCAAAAAACCTCAGTTAGATCAATGAATAGCACACTCAGGAAATGGAACAGTGTCAGGAAAACTTCACAAAAGGTTTTCTTTTAGTTCATTTACAACAAGAATATGGCCAGAGTGGGTCTTTCTAATGATACTTTCTCACGCTTTCTGCTGCTGGGATTATTTGAGTTGCCAGATCTGTGGAAATGGAGCCAAGTGAGACTTTCTCTTATTGCCTCTTATGTGCCTTTTGGAGCACTGGCAGAATTAGCTCAGTCTTGAGAAAGGAAAACACAATGTCAGTTAAATTTCTCTTTCTTTCTCTCTCTCTCTCTCTCTCTCTCTCTGTGTGTCTGTGTGTGTGTGTGTGTGTGTGTGTTTATGTGTGTGTGTGTATGAGAGGGAGAGAGTGAGAGAGTGTGTAAAATTGCATGTTTGTGTGTCTTTGTAAATACATTTAGTGGGTGAGGACAGATAACAGCTTGACAACCTCTGGTTACACCCGTCTTTTAAGCCGGACCTAAATATCCGTAAACAGTGTGGTGTTGGTGAGGTGTGGTTTAAAGCAGTGTGGTGTTGGTGAGGTGTGGTTTAAAGCAGTGTGGTGTTGGTGAGGTGTGGTTTAAAGGGGTTTGGTTCTTTGATCCTTATTTATTTATGATTTAATTATTACATAAAACCTTTGCACAGGGAGGTGGTCCAGTACATGTGCACCTAAACTGACTGCACTCTCTCTCACACACACAGCAACTCCTCCATGTCCATGCAGTGGTCCAGTTCTTGTTTTCAACACCCCCGAGTGGGCGGATGAGGAGAATGGGGTAATCGGGCAGAAACCAAACCTCAACTCTGGGGAGACGGACAAGAAGCAACACAAGCAACAGATCAGAAAAGTGAGGAGTAAAGCAAAAGTGGCCAACTCTCTGGCTGGACGTGATGATGACAGCAAGGTAAATCTACAGGTTTCATCGGTTGTTGCCTTTCTATCTCTCCCTCCTCCTCTCTCCATCTTTCCCCCTCTCCTGGACGCTGACAAGTGCTTCATTGTGCTTGTGGTTAAAGGCAGGATGGGAAAGGAATTCAGGCTTTTGTTTCTGGTGTGTTGTTCATGCAGAACAGGGCTGCAGACTACTGGCACATTGCCTGCAAGAAGTCTGAAGTTTCAGTTGCATTTGTACTCTCAATGGTTCAACATCTTCATACAAGTGTTTGCAATGCATGACATGATAATGCTGGTGCTGCTGATGGCATGGGGTTGGATGGATGGGGAGAATTTTTTTATATTTAACCTATCAGTTGGATCTAATCCTATTGTTGAATAACCTCTCTCTCTCTCTCTCTCTCTCTGTGTGTGTGTGTGTGTGTGTGTTTGTCAGATGGAGTTTGAGTTGGGGGAGCTGACAGATGAGGAAGCAGCAGTCATCTTGGATGTTTTGGAGAGAGATAAGGAGTTACAGAGACGGGAGGAACTGAGAATAAAGTTTGTGTTTTGTTGGATGTATTCACTCAATGCTCACAAAAATATTGCATACTGCACATAACAGTCACATGCAGGTTAACATATGGTTTTTACCATAGGGGAAGTACTTTTGTCCGCACTTTTGCCTGTACTATACTTTTTCTTCAGCACGCCCTCGCCTCTAGTGATACATGAGCCACTGTTTATAAAACTTACAGTGCAAAGCTTCTTAGTCATGGTGAATTCCTCTGCTAAATTCTGTAATTTTCTGGCTAAACTGAGTCTACTCATTGCTAGTTTGAAAGGCCTGAGGATAGTGAGGTATTATGAGGTACATAATTATTGTGTACAGATTAGTTTCATGCTTTTTGTGCTGGAAAGTTAGTGAGAAGTGATGTGCTGTATATCAGATGTGTATCAGAGTTTGTCCATGGCTTGCTGAAGCTCTTGAGAACATTAGAGTGTGTAGACTGTTGTTGTTAAAATAATTTGTGTTTGTGTGTGTGTGTGTGTGGTGTTTGTGTGCACACCTACGTTGGACAGCCAACTGGCACAGACTGAAAATGACCCACTGCGTCTGCGCCGTCTTTCGGGCACATGGTTTACTGAGGAGAGGGACAGACGACACCAGAGGGGTGGAGTCGACATAGTACACGCCTCCATACGCCAGAAGAGGCGTGTCAAAGGTTACATTTACATCCTTACATTCCATTCCATTTATAGTAACAAAGTATGATATTAGTGGTGAGAATTTCAGATGATTCATATTAATTTACAACACAAACTTAAAAACCAATAAGAGAACTGTCTGAGGGATCATTTTTGTGCCATAGGTGTCAACGTCAATTATAGTTTGTACACATAGTTTGATTTCATCTAGTACCTAGTTCCTCACAATGTTATTTTTCTTGACTGAGCTATGTCAGCACAGAAAGTAGACCTTCATTATGCAGAAAGTCCTTGGTGTGTTCAAGCAATGCTGTTAAAATTAACTGTCTTATATGAAACACTCAACAGACATTCCTCTGAATACAGTTTTTAACAAGCAGCCAGATGCTGAATCTAAGCAGACAGCGGAGGAGGAAGATGCAAACAGAGATGAGGAAGAGGAGCACGAGAGCTGGTGAGGAGTCCCAGTAGTGTGACTCTGTACTGTGTGTGTACAGTGTGTCTGAGAGTGTGAACTTATATGGGAGCTGTTATGCCTTCTGGTGGAGTAATACATGATTATAAAATGCAAACTAGATAGGACTTATGGTGAAATGGCCTACACTACCCTCTGCTGGGCAGCATATGTGCCCATTTTCGTTAATGGACTTTTAACTGTGCAATGCAAAGTGTTTAACAACAACAACAACAACAAGACAAACAAAAGCAGTATGCAGCTTCTGTTCAGACAAATGCAGTCAGTCACAGACAGTAATAATAAACCATTTCAATATGTACGGTATGTGTCACCATGAAACTGTGTTGCATGCACCTATTTTCTGCACTTGAGATTATATATCTCATGTTTAAGTTTAAATTCATTATATTCGTCATTTACTGTGATTTACATGTTTAAGTATATGCATTACATTGTTTCACTAGTGTCCTTTCTGATTTTAGTTCAGAGGCCCCTGTACCTCCCACACCTCGACCAAGAACAAGAACACCTCTCTCAAAGGTGAGTGACAGTTTCAATGTGAGAACTCTATAAATTCTAATTTAGTTCACATTGTGTATGGAAAACACCAAAAAGACCAGTTTGATCATATGTTTAACTTGGTTAATTCAACTAATTTCATTAACTAGACATTTTTCCAACACCATGATAAATGCAAGAATCAGTGGTTCGCACACACATAAAGTAATTCTCCACGAGGAACTTCTAAAATCATAAATGACAAACTCTCATTTTAAGTAAACCTTTGTCATGTTTCTCTAGACGTTAAATAACAGACATGTGCTCACGTATGCATGTGGAAGCAAGCTAGAGTCCTGAATGTCAAACCATATTTCACATCAAATTAGTAACTAACATTTCTGTCTCATCCATTGTCTTGTGAAACAGCACACTATTCACGGGCATTAACCTATCCAGCTCTTTCTGCTTAAGTTTGCTCCTCTGTCATTTCCTCACAGAAAAACTTTGTTTTATACAGTAATACACCAATGCTGGATCATTTTGGCCAAAGCATTAAAACACTCTACCTAACTCCATTTTCAAAATCACAGACATACCCGTATATAATTAAAAAAAACATCCTGTTGTGTTACCTGTTTGTTTTTCCAATGCCTATGTAACTAATTGTAAAAACTCTGCTTTTTAAAGCGGGAAGATGAAAATGACAAAAATTCAGAAAATAAAGGTATATCTTATATTTCATACATATGTTTGACTACATGCTTTCATCCTGTCTGGCAGTTTCTCATACACACTATTTTACTATCTTTCAGCCACTGGTGTTCATCATCAATGCATCAATTTAATGCTTTATCAGTTTTATGCTGAGTGATGGTAGTGTAACATGAGACGTAAAAATGAAATGGTTGCTGAAGTCAGAAAGAGCGCAGGAATAATAAAAACTCTTTTCGGTCTTCTCTCCTGGTGATGTGCCTCCAGCAGGAAGAGGCGATGAAGAGAAAGCTGAGAGTATTTCTGACCCTCCAGCCTCCTTACTACAGGTACCCACACACAGTCTTTCTACAGCAATCATGCATGAGAACAGCTAAACAGACAGCGTTTCTTTTCACCAACGCCACCACAGAGGCAAATTCATCATTCACAGTCCCCTAGTTCATAGTCCTGTGATATTATATTATTAGGATGTACATTAAACAAATCATTTTACAATTGCACATATATATATGTTGTAGCGTGAGACTCCTTAAACAATGAGAATGAGAATGTGTTTGTATGTGCAGGACACAGACTCTATCAGCATTTTGGATCAGGATCCAATCCGAATTGGCTCAACCAGCAGTTTGCAGTATAATACAATGGTAAATACCATCACATCTGACACTCTCTCTCTCTTTCTCTCTCTCCAACTCATTCTGTCCTCCTTAACTGAATGTCTGTGCCTGTGTTTCAGTGGAATGGTAGTGTCACGAGTCTGAAGAGTGTTGGGGAGATTGGTGATGTGGTTGTGAGTGGACAAATCCAGTTCTCTCTGCAATACCACCGTCACAGGGAAGAGCTTGTGGTGTATGTGTGTCGCTGTCAGGATCTTGCACAAGCCCACAGAAACCGCACTAACCCGTGAGTACATTTGTATTCACTTTCTATATGTCTGTATCAAATAGTTGTATGTGTGTCTACATGAGTGAGGAAAGAGTGAGTGAGTGTGTGTGTGTGTGTGTGTGTGTGAGAGAGAGAGAGAAAATATAAAGTATATGAATTCACAAGCTTCCTGTAATGTATGTCTTAAATGATGTGTTGTATACTTGTATAGATGTACACAGTCTGCCACTATGACTATGGGTCATATGTATTGTAGGTATGTGAAGGTCTATCTCCTGCCAGATATGTCCTCTCAAGGTAAAAGGAAGACATCCGTGAAAAAGAAAACAGTCAACCCAGTCTACAATGAGACCTTCACAGTAAGCCATTGTCATCTAAATACTAGACCCCTTTAGTGCAAAGTCTTCACATCAAACCTCTGTAGGTTTTAAACAGAGAGACCCCTGTTCCTTGTGCCAAATACAGAACATAAGTTATCTACCAACCACATCTTCAAACCTCCATCTATGCTACTCTCTGTTTTCTCTTGCTTGTCACTTGTCATCTCATCTGTCTTTTGTCCTGCTGATATCTCTAGAGTGGTTGGCTCTCAGTGCAAGATGGCCTCTGTGGTTATGCCTGTGGTCTTTCTCTCCCAGTATAAGGTGGCTGACATTAGGGGTCGTGTTTTGTCCTTGTCCGTGTGGCACGCTGAGGCTCTGAGAGCCAATGTGTTCCTGGGTGCAGCGGAGGTCCAACTCCACCATTGGGATTGGGAGAACAGCCAAGCCTGCTGGCACTCCCTGCAGCCCCGGGTGAGTCTGTCCTCCTATTCAGCTATGTCCACGTCTGTGAATCAGAAGAGCCAATCAAATAGGAGGAAACTAATTTGTGCTACAACAAAAAAACCAACTTTGCATAGCCATAGACGTTCAAACGGCAAACAAAATTGTCAACCGAAGCAATGTAACTCAACAACAAGTATTTCCATGATGGCAATGAGATTTGAAAATGGTTCCCCTCTCTCTTTCATGTCTTTTTTCCCACCCAGTTCCTTATGGATCCTGCTATAGGAACTACCACAGGAACAATTCTGCTCTCAATGAAGTTCATACCAGCTGGCTCTGAAGGTACACAAACAACATAAGAAACACAAAAGTGTCAGCATTGTGAGGTCTGTCTATTTTTAACATTCCTCATCCTCTACCTCTCCTCCTCATCCTCATCTGTTAGGTTCTGGCCTGCCCCCCACAGGAGAGTTGCACATCTGGCTTAGGGAAGCTGCTGTCATCTCTTCTAAACACAGAGTTCCCAGCACATTTGTCAAAAGGTATACCGTTGCATATATACAGCACACACACACACATGTATAAACATGTAACAATGTTTGGTAAATGCTGATTAGTAAGCCCATCATTCGTGTCCATGTCTGTATGTGCACAGCTGTGTATTACCAGATGAGAACCGATCCAGTGGCCAGCGCACTCGTGTGGTGAGACGATCAGCTTCTCCAGTGTTCAACCACACCATGGTGTATGATGGCATACATGCCACTGACCTGGCTCACATCTGCGTGGAAATGACTGTGTGGGACAAACACGCACTCAGTGCACACTGTCTGGGAGGAGTGAGGTTCAGCACGGGTACAGGTGAGTCACACACATCATATCACACCCATGCTTTCATGTGCTATTTGTAATGTGATACACAGTTTTTAATGGTGTTTCTCATGAGTCATGAGAGTTTGCAAGAGGCATGTAAAACTCTGAAGGATGAATGTCAGCGCTCCTCACGTGATAGCAGGCAACTCTTAAGTCTGGAATATACTTTGCTGTTTGACCAAGCGTATGCCTACACAACCACCTGCGTTGTAAACAAACACTTGCTGCAAGTACGATTGCATGATACTGGAGGTCTCGGCACGGAGCCAGACATAGAAATCAGACTCAGAATTATAAAGAAATACAGTGTCCTGTGACTGTGACACAGTGTCCCGTCACCGTGCTCACACGCCCACTTCTCGGAGCCTTGTCAGTATTATACCTTGCACAAGCGTCACATATGTTTTGAAGACTAAACAAACCATCAGGTCACGAGAGGCTGCAGTGCATTTTTATGCTTCAGTAAGAGCATGTGCATTCCAGTCCTTAACTGCTTTTTTTTTTCCTGTGTGCATAGGGGTCAGCTATGATCAGAGAGTGCTATGGATGGACTCGTCAGAGGAAGAGCAGAAAGTGTGGATGGCAGTCATGAACAATCATGACCGCTGGGTAGAGACTGCTCTGCCACTGCGAACGAACCTACAACCTTACACCTGAACCTAATTCTTAGAGCTTCATTTGCTTAATTGCACTTAGAACTTTGAATGCCAGTGGGGACATGGAACAGGCATGGGAAGTTAAAGAGTTTGACAGCTGATCGGAATGAGGTATCTCTTCATCCTCTCTTCTGTACCACAGAAAGGCTGCACACAAAGGCTGTTCCTCAAGGCTGGTAGCACAAGAGGAAGACTAAGCAAGATGCACAGAATAATATGCACATATGTATCATGAGTTGCTTGTAGTGCTTTGCAGGATTCATCAGTGAATGATGTGTAATTGCTGTCATACAACACTGTACAAAAGTTTGGGGGCTCCTTGCTTTTCTGACACACACACACACAACAGCCGTTCCCTCTGATTTGCACACTTGTGATTCAGCTGTCCCATTTACATTGCAAGCACTCTCACAAGAGGCCATGTCATGCCATGCAAGGCACTAATCTTTAAGCTTTAGTGTTTTTTCAGGGACACTTTACTGCAACACAAACTTAGGGGGGAGGCACACATCTCCTGCTTTGGCAAACATCTCTTCTTTTAGCCACTCCCCCCCTCCCCCCAAATCAGGAAATTGTTGGAATCAACAAGAAAAACTTTAGCAATTCAGCTGTTCGATGTACAAATTACAGAAGGGGAACATGACCATATACCGCAACAACAATAAGCTTTGTATTCATGTCTGTTAGAAAAAGGGATGGAAATTAACCAATACAAGATGCCATATTAAAGGGGAAATCCAGTGTGAATCAGTCCACTCTGTTGTTCCAGGTCACCAAGTGCTGTTGGTAGGAAATAGAACATGACAATTTGATACAACATAGACCAAATGGTTAGCCTGGTTCTCACACATACTGATCTGCTATGCATCTCAGTCTGGCCAAATTCATGTCATCTCCAACTTCCATGAGGCAGGTTTAACATAGATCAATCGGATCATTGGCTATGCCTACAATCAATCAGACCAATGATTGCAGATAAAAGAGAGTGGGATGCATCATAATTTGAGGCAAAACATGTGTTAAGCCCGCCTCTGTTGTGTTGGGGTAAAAGTCAAATTTTAATTAGTTCCCTCTCTCAGATGAATAGGAAGAAGTGGAGAATGGCCTATTGGCCAGACTGAGATGCAGAGCAGATCAGTCTATGTGAGAACACCAGGCTACCAAATAGTGAACCTTGCCAATATTTCAATGGTACATACATTCAATTCAGTTCTATGAATACATCATTGTTTACAATAGCATTGTTTATGGCACTTCACAGACATTAGTAAGGAGCACCAAAGAGCAACAGGGGCAATAAAAAAAACCTTGTGGTAGTATTCAAGGAAGAAACCTTGAGCAGATCCAAGGCTCAAGGGGATCCCTTCTTGCTTTAACCAGTTTCCACAATTAAGATCCTTCTATCCACTGCTGGCGTTTTTAAAAGGACAGACTCCAGAGTTAATGTTTTAAATCTAACTAACCTAATCTAAGGCCAATGAGTTGTGCTGTGGGAAGGGCCTTACTCCTGGCAGGTGGTGTAAAAGGCCTTGGCACAAACATCCACCCCATTTCCTTGCATGTTTTGACTTTAAAATGCTTATAAACGTCTTTAATATGTATATTTACATTCCTCCAACTCAAAGACAAACTCAAGACAGAATTCTAAAAGTAAATCTTTTGGAAATCTTCTTGAAAATCTCTCAGACCTGTCAGTAGATTACACAACTGTTACACCCAAGAATGTGAATGGTGAACTTGACTAAATGTCCTTTGCAAGACAAAAAAACAAAACAAAACAAAAAAACATGCCTATTGGGATCTGGCAAGCCTAAGCAGTGTGCTTGTCCTGCAAGGGTAGGCTGGACCATTTCCAGATTTTCCTCCAAATAGGCGGTTATTTCTTCCTTAACACAAACGTTTTTTCGTTGAGGACTACATTTTTTTATGTTTTGTTTTTTTAACAATTATCGACTTTTGAACGTAGACTATGTTGAACTCCTGTTAAACGGTCTCTGATTGAACACACCTTTTCACCTCGCCTGGCCATGCCGTCCTAACATTTCCGCCTGATTATCATCTCTATACAGTGCTCTCTGTACGAAACGAAAGTGTACAACGAGGGTCTGGTTTTATTACCAGGCTATTTTTCACTCCATTTCCCACATCTTTTTCAAATGCTGACACAGCCTGGACAGAGATGATCAGCTGATTCATCAGATGACGTTTTACCGTTGTCATATGACCAACTCTTTAATCGTGAGTGCTCAGCTTGTGTGTGTTGTGTTGGAGCAGACGGGCAGCAACGTCGCGTTTCGAGACGTGAGGAGGTCAAGTTTCC
The DNA here is from genome assembly GCA_015244755.2 of Tenualosa ilisha. Classification (NCBI taxonomy): domain Eukaryota; kingdom Metazoa; phylum Chordata; class Actinopteri; order Clupeiformes; family Clupeidae; genus Tenualosa; species Tenualosa ilisha. The sequence continues at coordinate 5,196,283 of PYXC01002552.1, read as the reverse complement.
TCTCTATGGTCATTTTTGTGACCAGTCTTCGGTTCAGCAGGTTTAATGTAATCGAACGCTAACGATGCTGATCAAGATCCTCTTCGCGTTTCTTCTGATAGCTGTGCAAGGTAGGCCATTGCAGGCAATCGACTTTGTTAAGACTGCTTTTGTTAACGTTAAACCTTGTAATTACTTTAGAAGTGCCGTATCTGATGCTTTGATCAGAAGCGAAATAATTCTGCCGTGTTATATCCTGTCGCACATCAGTAAAATGTCGTAAGAGTCTTGAGGAAGTGTTAGCCTCGTGATTTTTGCAGTTTACAACCACTGTCTTAAACAAAATTACGCACAAGGAGAACACCTCTTTGTGTTTGAATCTTCTTCTGTGCTGTTGCTGGAACCTAATACACAGTACCCAGAATTTGGAACTAATGTATTTGTGTCACTGACACAGTTAAATGTGTGCTGGACCTTGCTGATGAAAAACTCGTGTTCTTCTTCTGCAGACATCAACGCCACCCCCCTTTTGGCTGTGCCAGACTTTGGACAGGCGTATCACGTGAAAGGTCGCTGCAATCTGTGTTTGTAGTGGTATATATAGACACAACAACTTTTGCCAATCCATAGCGCAGTCTACAGTTGAAAACAACTTCTGAATAGTATAGCCTTTATAGTCATAATCTTCAGTAGGCTACTGTTAATGTATTTGTACATGTACATGTTGCTGTTTTTACTTTTGGATCCTTCTGAAAATACCTAAAGCTGTAACTTAGCATACTGGATTAGATGCTGGGACTGATTCATAACTGTAAATGCATGTGTGCAGGTGTCATCTCCCTTCCGTACGCAGAAATCAAGGAGCCTTTTGAGGCTTGGTTTGATTTAAAGGGAGGAAGAAGCCGGATCGATTATTATCATGGTAAGCAAACACATTGTAGATTCCATTTCACAAACAGAGAAACACACTGCAATGCGCCTGAAGCTGAACCTTAGAGCAGGAAGGCCCGTGTGCTAGTAGGGAAACCCATAATGTTGAGTAGTAGGGTTGAGGTCTTCCCTCTGGAGAACTCCCCACTCATCACTGTCACACATCACTGAAAAAGAATTTCTCAGAGTGCTTAGAGAGACCTCTTCAAGTTGCCCAATTTGGCAAGAGCTGATTTAATTAAGCCCCAAATCCCGAATTAGGTTTCTATTAACTTTTGTGTTCTTACATGTTCTGTTGTGATCTCTAGTTAGTTCAAGAGAGTTTAGTAAAAGGAGAAGTGGAACTCAGTCATGACCCTCTTAGCAGTGTTCATCCATTTCTGTTGCAAAACTAGGGACTTGTACAAGTTTTATGAAGCTAAAGTTGACTAGTATTTAGCGGACACTTTTATTCAAAGTGGCACTGACTCGCAACAGTAGGTTTGGAAATTGTCATAGGTTGATATTACCACTGGTCCACAACACATGTTGACTTTCACACACTAACTCTTATGTTTACCCTCTTTATCACTAGGTCAAGTGTCTACCTACCAGCTCAGCTCCCAAATGCCTGCTGGAGTTGCCTACAAGGTAACCCCTGTTACCACAGAGATGGAAATGAACGTAATGAAGTGTTTCCAGGTCAATGGCACTAAGGAGGACCCAGTTATGCCCCAAGGTGCTCTGCCAGACACAAAAAACTTTCAGGTGTGTGTGTGTATACACAATGTGTTTTTGACTTTCTATAGCCTCTTGGAATTTAGTTGTGATCTTAATAGATTTAATGTACCATCTCTGTTTGTGCAGTTTGTACGGATGGAGTATTTTGCTGGCATCCTATGTGAGGTGTGGCAGAACGTTACTCAAATAGGGCCTAAGCAAAACACCTACAGTCTGTGGGTGACACGTCCAGAGGGAGGACCCTCAACACCAATGCCTGTTCACTATGAAATGATGGGCTACAACTCCCTGTTGGGATCCCATTATGACAAGTACCTTTTGGACTACACTGACTTCAGCACAAACACTCAGGATAAAGACTTTGCTCTACCTGAAGGTACCCCCCCCCCACACACACACATGCACACAGACATTGGTTAAATGCCCAGAGCATTTTTGAAAATTAAATTAAAAGTCATTTCATTGGCAAACACCCTAATTTAGTCATCATTTATTGTTTTTTATTATTTTCAGTGCAAATATTCAGCACTACTACTATTAATTAACCATTCTATCACAGTAAATAGGTACTACTTTAGGAGTTACAGTTGGGGTGGCCTGGTCTGCATTCATTTGAACACATCTCTTCTTGCTGTTTGTTATATCCCTTTAGGAATGACCTGTGGTCCGTTCCCTGGCCCAGGCGTAGAGCACCACCTGCTGGTCAATCCTATTGGCGATCTGCTCCATACGTCCCCAGTGGGCCATGCCCAGCACCTCTTTGGCCACTTTAAGGAGAAATTTGCGCGTCGGTACAAGGATGACAAGGAGCATGAAGAACGAGAGCACGCCTTTGTCCACAATGTGCGGTGAGATGGAGAAACATGCTTGATCTGACCAAACACTAGCCTGGCCATGCCTCCCTACGACTTCCACTCGATTATCATTCCCAGCAGTGCTAGTCTGCACTTGATTCCATTGAGATTGCTGTCTCAGGAGACATTTTAACCTGTCCAGTCAGCGAACAGAGGACGGGGTTGTGAATACAGAGCTAGAATGCTGTCAGTCAAGGCAGACTATCACTCAAGGGCTGATCCAGTCTTTTTAAACTTAAACACCTCCATCAAGCAATCAAATTTCACTACCGAATGTCCAGACCCTCTGTATAAAATGATGTAGAGAACGAAGGGCTTGTATCACCAGGCAAACCAAACACTGACAAAAGCATCTTCTGTGATGCCATGCTGTGATGCTTTGTCTTTGCCTCTCATGACACAGCTTCTCACAGTCCTGCTTTCTAACTACCTTTTATCATCTTGAATATTTTTATGTTTGTTTTATTTTTAATGATTTGATATAACCAAAAGGTATTGCTGCAGTATGTTGTCAGTGAGTATTTGTAACCTAAATGGAACATTCGATAGGAATTACACTTCCTTTGACTGTCTGTCTGCAGTAACTCTGGCATAGTATAGGTGATTGTCCATAGTGATGAATCTGGAGCAGTCTCTTCACAGTGTAGTTTAGCCAACATCCATCTCATTTGCTGACCTTTATTGGATTAACAAAAAAGACTCATAGGTTGAGAAACCATATATTCTCGGCCACTAGATGGCAATCATGCCCACACATCACCTTCAATAATAATACGATGTTTAATTTTTTTTTTGTCTTTGACTCACCCTCAGATATGTGCACTCTAAGAACCGACAGGGTTTGTCCTACACCCTTGCTGTGAATCACCTGGCTGATCGCTCTCCTGCTGAGCTGGCCACTCTCAGGGGCAGACGTCACCGGACACCCAATAGAGGTCTGCCTTTCCCCCAGGAGCTGCGGGGTGTCACCCCACCAGAATCACTGGACTGGAGACTCTATGGTACCTGTCAGATATGTCTGTAGTTGTGTTTAGAGTGTGACTCTTCTAATGTGTTTTGTACAGTATGTGTATGTGCAGATTTGATGAAGTGTGTGGAGTGTGCATTTGATGAAGTGTGTGTGTGTGTGTGTGTGTGTGTGTGTGTGTGTGTAGGTGCTGTAACTCCAGTGAAGATCAAGCAATCTGTGGCTCATGTTGGAGTTTCGCAACAGCAGGCTCTCTAGAAGGAGCGCTCTTCCTGAAGGTAACTAACTAACATTGCCTTAGTCTTACAAGTAAACAGTCAGATGAGAGTCATATCGGCTGAAGTATAGGGGATGCATCTGGCTACCACACTCCTACCTTGTGCCCAAGTGGCCATGGGGTCCAAGGTTCGAATCCAGCCTGTGGTCATTCCCAATCACAACCCATGAACACAGTTTAGTTTTGTTAAGTTCATGGGAGAGACTGCAACACACAGAGGCCAGTTTTACACAGCAAAACCAAGGTAGGGGTAAAAAGCTGAGAAACAAAAAAAAATGTGTAGCCTTTTATGACCATAATAGAAGTTGGATAGCTACAAGTTCACCTGGAGCACATCCATCTGCATTTGAAAACTGGGGAAATTGCTTCTAAAAGCTGTCACAAGGGTTTAATGTGTTTACTATTGTAAACACTTCCTACTGGTTTACTATTAGTATGTCTTTGAAGCTGGAGAAATGCTCCGTGTGATATCACCTCTTTTCCTCTGTCCTGTCCTCTCTGTGGTGCCCTGGCCCCTCGTAGACGGGAGTGCTGCAGGTGCTGTCTGAGCAGATGCTGGTGGACTGCACCTGGGGCTTTGGGAATAACGGCTGTGACGGAGGAGAGGAATGGAGAGCCTATGAATGGCTCATGAAACATGGAGGCATCAGCACCACTGAGGACTATGGATCTTACACTGGCATGGTACAGGAGTTTGGTCTATGATGACTGATAAGCAACACCACTCACAGACATTAAACATGTGCATACAGAGCTACTTAGCATGATGTATGGTTAGCTGTTCTGGATCTGTTATTTCCCTTGAGTGTTGCGCGCTCTTGCCATGAATTGTCCATGATTTTGACCTGCATTCATGTATGCTGTTGTTGCTTGTTGAATTCCACCCTGTATCACCCAGTCACTGCCCCCGCTGACATTTAACCAAGGATTGTTAGTTAAATTATTCTACTGCAGAGCAAAAAACGTTCTGGAAATGATTGGAGAAATCCACCCAATCCTTTTTTTACTTGGAGGGAATTCTGTGACCTGTGAATTCTGTAACATATTTCAAAAAATGGGAAGGTGCGTCTAACAATCTGGTGTGTGTGTGTTGTGTGTATTTTCACAGAATGGCTTATGCCATTATAACTCCTCAAAGCTGACGGCACATGTGAAAAGCTACACCAATGTGACGAGTGGTGATGCACAAGCCCTGAAGGTGGCGCTGTTCAAAAACGGACCAGCTGCAGTCAGCATTGATGCTGCACACAAATCCTTCACCTTTTACAGCCATGGAGTCTATTATGAACCCGCTTGCAGTGAGTGCTTTTCTCTCCATAACACACACATACACACAAATTCATACAGACTCAAATTCTTTACATACTAGACATAATACTACAAGTATGGACTCTGACCCAGCCTTCAGGGACTCTCACTACACTCACTACTTTGTTTATTAAGGAGTCTACTATAAATAGGCATCCAGTTAAGCCTCCATTAACATTCTTTCTGATTATCTTTGTAGAAAACGGAACGGATGACTTGGACCATGCAGTACTTGCAGTGGGTTATGGAGTGCTGGATAGCCAGCCTTACTGGCTGGTAAAGAATAGCTGGTCAAGTTACTGGGGCAACAGTGGATTCATCCTCATGTCCATGAAAGACAATAACTGCGGTGTGACGACTGATGCGACATATGTCACTCTGGCCTAAAGACAGTCCAGATGACTAATATACCACCGCTGCTCAGAGACACTTACGCCCTGTCAGGAGGAGGCTTTTACTGTTTTTATTCAAAACTAAATGAGCAATTTTAAATGTGTGGTGGTGCTTTTTAATAAAGAAATATGGTCTTTGTATAAAATATTGACTGTTGCGTATGCTCATGTACAGTGCAAGCCGCCCCACACACACACACGCACGCACATACACAAGCACACCTCACTGTTTTTGTCATCATAAACAAGTATGGGCAGACAGTGTGGAAGTGCAATGGAGTGTTTATTGGTTTCATGAAGTACATGTACATATCTAAGCCCTTGTGCGTTCTTGCATGCTGGGTCCATGCATTAAACTCCTTTAGCGTTGCATCACCGTCAGAAACCCCTTTGTGCTCACTGCCATTACACCACCCTACATTCCAGCATGATCCCCATGTGTCTTAAGACCCACCCCCTACCCTTCCTACAGCTAAACAAAGTCTACACCTCATCAAATACAGACCTTTCAGACAGGCATTTCCACTGACATCACCTCTTCATGCACTCTGTGGTGAACTAAGAACTGTTTTAGAGGGATATTTCAAATATGGTTGGATGGTTAACAGAAGAGCTTTACTGAGGTGTTCAAAGTACTTGAAATACCCCACCCAGGATGTGAACAGCCTTCCAATGCAATGTGAATCACACATCTTGATATTGTTATGTAGGACTCCACAGCCCATTGGTACAGCTATCAATTTCAACGTAACCAGCTGGCCTTCTCTACGAGTGCACCAAACCCACACCAGGCCCTTCACTTACAATAACCTCTTAACCTCATCATGTTTGTCCTGATCCCTTTAAGTCTCATTTCAGCATTCACTATTTAAACTACATCAGTGAAGACATTTTGAATACAAGCATTACTGTTTTCCCCCTTCAGTGTGGCGTAAAAGAGATTTAGGACTGGGGTTTTCTCCACTGCTTTCCAAGAACACAGAAAATAGCCTCATGAAAGCCTAGTTATCTTGTCCCCATTTCTGCTCCTGCCACAGACCGTGTGGGGCTATCTGGATCAGAATTAGAGCGGTATTTTTAGTGTTCAAATTTAGCCTCCACCACAGTTTCCCCTCTCTCATGCCCCCATTACCGCACCTATCGCCCACTTCATCATGCTGTCATGCCTTGCTCATGCGCTCAATCAGTTGCAATTTAGTCATAATATGAACCTCCATCATTTCCCATCGGTCACCTGTTCCCCCCCCTTACACTGACAACCTGTCTCTGTCTGCGACCTGTCTCTGCTGGCGTTTGTGCGTGTTTGTGTGTCAGAGGTTTTGGAGTCAAGAATCAGAGGCCATGTGCTGAAGCTGCTGACCCTCGGATGGACAGTGAGACTGGCGTATCCCCTCCGAGGGTCTGCAAGAGACGGGGTGAGAGGAAGATATAATTACATACAACTATGACACGAGATTGAGAGCAAGACTGGTCAGAAGATTATTTCATCATGCACTATGATTAGTTCCATGACATAGTTTTTTTGTTTAACACATTCGAAAACAGCATAAAAATCGCAACAGAACAAGAGAAGACTGTAATACAACGTAATGTAAAAATGACCAGATATCCATTTAAAGTAGCAATAACAAGTGCAAAGTCAGCTCTTTTACAAAAATACTCTATACCATGAAAGGCAATGTAGTCAGCAGAAGAGTGCTGTTGATGGCGTTAATAAAGTATTAGTGTGTCACTTACTCTCGGATATCCTCGAGATTATCAGGAAGTGGCTGACTGGCGGTCTCAGGCAGGGCCAGAGCGAGAGCAGCCCCCAGCAGAGGGGCACAGCCAAAGACGACCATGGGCACGGAGGGCATGGGCTCTCGCAACATGTTGATCAGAGGGGCCAACACTCCTCCCATCCTTGCAAACATGGAAGACATGCCTATCCCCGTCTGTCTGCATGAAACAAATACACATCAATGTGTATGTGTGAGTGAGTGAGTGTGTGTGTGAGTGTGTGTGTGTGAGTGAGAGTGTGTGTGTGTGTGTATGTGTGTATGTGTGAGTGAGTGAGTGAGTGAGTGTGTGTGTGTGTGTGTGTGTGTGTATGTGTGTGTGTGTGTGTGTGTGTGTGTGTGTGTGTGAGTGAGTGAGGTGTGTGTGTGTGTGTGTGTGTGTGTGTGTGTGTGTGTGTGTGTGTGTGTGTGTGTATGTGTGAGTGAGTGAGTGAGTGAGTGTGTGTGTGTGTGTGTGTGTGTGTGTGTGTGTGTGTGTTGTGTGTGTGATGAGTGAGTGTGTAGTGTGTGTGTGTGTGTGTGTGTGTTGATAAAAGACTGAGAAGGAGACAAAAAGAGAGAGCTAATAATACTCTGTTTCAGTTTCAACATCTAGTGAAAATCTGTGTAGTTAGGAGTTGCCATGTTGTTGATATATACCTTAGAACAGTAGGGAACAACTCAGCAGAATAAATATAAATAACAGCAAAGGAGGCGGTGATCCCAAACTTTCCAACCAAAGCCAGACCTGTGACAACCTCTGGCTTATCTGAAATACAAAAAATAGACAACAGAATGTTATAAATAAAACGCATTTATAAACAATGGCACAGGACTGGAAAAGCAAGGATATAGTGGGAAAGCAATGGAGGAGCAAAATATGATATAACTATTTAAATTATTATTATTAAATCTATTTAAATTATGGTTTATGTTAGGCTAGGCAATCACAATTGTGGTGTTTGTATCATGTTTACCTGCTGGCACAATAAGGGTGAGAAGGCATGCCACACCACCCACTGCCATGAAAAAGCTCTGGGGAATTCTGCGACTCCATGGTAATACCACCAGAACCATTGACCTGGCAGGAATCTCCACCAATCCGAAGATGAACTGCGTGAAGTAAAGATCCACCCCCAGACTGGACACTCCAAGAGACAAGCCATAATACACCAGTACATTGACAAACCTGGAAACAGTCAAAACAGACAAGATTACCTGTAAGCCTGCAAATGTTCTCTGAATGTATGTGTGTGTGTGTGTGTGTGTGTGTGTGTGTATCTGCGTGTGTTTCTCTACCACAGGTAAAACAGGATGAAGGACCTCCTCCTCATCTGGGGGGTTTTCATCAGGTCCATGATGCTATACTGACCCTTCCCTTCTCCTGCTATATCACACCTCCCCACCTAGCCACACAGAGGGACAACATCAGAATACAAGTCAGGGGTCACGGTCAGTTAAGGTCAGTTAAGGACTGATGATGGAAATAATAAGAAAACTATGGTGATATCACATGTCAGGGACCAAGGTCAGTTAGGGACTGATGATGGAAACAATGAGAAAACTATAGTAATATCACAAGTCAGGGACCAAGGTCAGTTAAGGACTGATGATGGAAATAATGAGAAAACTATGGTGATATCACAGGTATGGTGACACGATGGTGATATGACAGTAATGCCTAAGCAGGCAATTGGCAGATTGATTGATTGTGCAAGTAGGCCTAGAGTTGTGGAAGAAAATTGGATTTGCATGCTTTGGGAGACAATGACACTGAGATTAACAACAATGTCTGACATTTTCAAGTGAATAAACAGCTAACATGGTACAATATCAGAACACTTAATCATTCATGAGCATTATTTAGCTGGGTTATCTTTTTGAGGTACATTCTCATAAAAGCAAATAGATACAATACTGAATTATGTTTATAGGTAAAATGTAGCAATAAGATATTGATCTGAAGTATGTTTGTGTCTGCCCTTGTTTTTTAAAAAGAAAAATCCTAGTAAGAGGAGAGACCTGGAGCAGACGTCTGAGGAACGATTGGCAGGCTCATCTGCCTCTGGCCCATCCATTAGAACAGAGTTGAGTGGAGAGAGCAGTGAAAGAGAGGGACAGACCAATGGAAGACAAAGACAAGACGCAAGAGTCATGCAGGAGAAAGGCCAGGGGAGCACACTGTGGGGCTGCAACAATTAACTGATTAATCCATTAGTTGTCAAGTATTCAATTAATCGCCACCTATTTGTGTAATTGGGCAATTACATGAACAGTGGACATTTTGTAACATCCATCATGCCAAACGGAATGACACGTATTTGTATGATGTAAATAATTACATGAGATTTGAGCATGTGCTGCTGTGGTGCTATTACCTGAGGTATTATAATATAATTGTACAAAATATACATAATGTAATGTGCATAATAATTGTTCATATCCGGTCACATTTACAATGTGAAATTGCTCCACTTGTTGATACATTTATGTAATTTTGTAAGAAAATTCCCTCCAAATTCTGACTGTAACTTCTTAAACTTCCTAAATTTCCTGTGCTCCTCAATGACAGTCAGTGAAATATATTGAATGTACATAAAAACAAGGCATTTGAGGACATAATCTTTGTGAAACACTAACATTTTCACAATTTTTCTGACATTTGAACAACTAATTGATTAATCAGGAACATTTTTGACTTATTAATTAACTATATAAAGTGATAATTATTAGTTGCAGCCCCAGCACTCAGGGAAGGCTAGAGAAGAAAGATGAGGCCTATGATGTCTGATTAAGGCATGAAAAAAGTCTGGTCTAGTAGTAACAGCATTAACAATGTCAAGGTTAGACAACCAATTAAACAATTATCACTTTATTTTGGTTAATTTGGTTCAATTACCCTGAGGAAAAAACTGCTGCTCACTATAGTCTTGTTGCAACACTGAGAAGTTTTCGTCAGTTAATGTGTCCTTATTGTGGGGGAAAAGTCCTTTTTAGACTGATCAAGACTAGCCCTTTGTGGATACATTTAATTGCAGGGTCATTCTAGTCTAAACAGGTCAAAACAGGATGGTGGAACCTAGGCAGAATGTTTTCATAACGTTACATGTATGTGTCCCACCATCCAAAAATGCAAAAACAGAAAACAGCTGATCAGCGACTCCATTAATCACACTTCATGACATGATTTCAGTTGTGCTTCAATGCAGGTTAAATGATGGTACTTTGGTCATACTTCCTGGCTTCCCAAATGCATCTCTTTTGCCCAAATAATAATAATGGTGGATCCTCTCCCCCGGAAAATAGCATCATTTCATTATAAAAAAGGCCTTTTATCTTACAGAAACAAATCAGATTATGAAATGTGAATTGTTTCTCCAAAAACTCATTTAGGAGTAAAAGAATGGCAGAAGATTACTGTAAGATTTAATTTAATTTTGAATCATTTGGCTGAATATTGAGAAATATGAAACAACAGACAAATGAGCACAATGCTGTCTATATAAGAAATACAACAAGAAAAGATCTTATCTTTTTGTCTATTAGTAACTGAACCAATAACAAAACAATGATCACCTCTGGCAAATATGAATGCTAGCTTTTCTATTAAAATGACATCACTTGTGGTAACATAACTACATTGCTAATGTACTCAGTGCTAATGGTTTTTGGCTTGAGAGATTCACCTGTACAGACGAAGGGAAAGGTCGTCCATTGACCCGCGCTGCCTTCTTCAGTATAATAACTGCTTCCTCTGTGCGATCCTTAACCAGCAGCCAGCGCGCAGAATGAGGGATAAGCCTGGTGTAAAAAAGATAGCACCAATACAAACAAATCTATAACGATAAAGCAGCGCTCTTGCAGGGAGAAATTAGCTTTATAAAATGTCTTTAAAAAGGATTTGCATTTAAAGGATTAGTCTGGGGTAAATCAACCCATAGCCCTGTTGTCTGAGGTCATTGAGTGCTGTTGGTACCCTGGACTTATCCTTTAACACAGAGCAGTGAGGAGTTGGTAAAGGTTTTCCTACATCTGGGTGCTTCCTTGCCTTGTGCAGGTGGGAGGATTTCTCACTTACCAGATGTAAAAGATGAAAAGGAACCCTGGGGCAGAGATTGCCAGCTGTAGCTGTCGCCAGTCCCTCAGCAGATACGCAATGCCTGCAAGCAGCATGTACCCCAAGCCAAAGAAGTAGTCTGTGAAAATCCCTGCAAGCATGCGCCGCTGCGTACATGTCCACTCTGTGCCTGCAAAGAGGGTCCAAAGTTGAAAACAAGTGCTTCTGGTCAAGGTGTCTTACCTTCAGTCAACATCACAGGTTATAAGCATTGTGGGAAATAGGTTACAGCTGCGTCCTACAAAGCCGTCATGCATCTAGAAAGTGAGGAGCATTTGTGTGGGAGCAAACATGCAGAGCAGAGAGGGTCTTTGTTCATCTCAGTGCATTTCCTGCTTATTTACATTTTTGCATATTGAGCCATGTTGCAGTCTTTCTCAACACATAGGTAGGGATTGTATAGGATTGGTCTTGGAACAGACAGAGGGTTGGCCTCAGGAACAACTGAATGAGATGTTACCTTCAGTTAAGACATTTCCTGTGAGCTGATGGAAGGTAGGAAATGGGCTCTGTAATTCAGTACAATTATCAGTTGGCACAAACACAGTGGAGCTATTATTCTGACCCTGACTCATGGACACAGTGCAAAAAATGAAAATCTTTACTGGTGTAATTCCCCAGACTTATTATTTGTTTTATTATTATTTGGCTAGTATCAGTATATTTTTCTTGAATTGTCTTACTTAGATAATTTTACTCGTTTTATGAGGGAAAAACATTCTGGCCAACAGTTTTTTTTTTTATTTTATCTAGTCAAGTAAGCCTATATTCAAAATCAATCCTAACTCATTAAGATAATCACTTTTGGTGATTTCAAACAAAATGATCTGTCACTGCAGCAAGACAGTGGCACTTGAAAATTACTTTAAGATGTGTCTGCAATATGGGGTCAAGCATCATTAATAGGTTTGGATAGTGTTGCCATAGACACATCACGTTTTTTGACCCAAATCCAATGTGACGAAAACTCGCACTGTTTCGTAGCGGATTTTCCAAGGCATGACCTTACATAATATTTTGTGACTACCTTAAACTTTTTTTTATGTTGCATTAAAGGTTCCATGACATCATAAATCTCCATGGATGATCCTTGAGGGTTCTCCAAGGTAGCCTGTGTCTTGGAGGTGCACTTGCATTGTCTGTGCAAAAGTTTCAACAGTTATTTGCAAAATGCAAGATGATGCAAAATTTTTCTAGGTCATCACAAACAGGTCTGGAGCCAAAGTATGACACTTGGTTTGGATCTGATCATCAATTTGTTGCTGAGATATAAGCTCATACACTGTTTCATGGCCTTGCTGCCAATTTTGATTAGCTGCCTTGGTAGAACGCTCTGGAAAATTGAAACACCAATAGGTAACCTTTATGTCATGTATGTTGTGTTAAGAACAGACTAAATTTTGTGACCTGTAAAAAAATTGTTTCACTTTCAATTATATATATATATATATATATATATAATTGAAAGTGAAACAATTTTTTTACAGGTCACAAAATTTATATAATTATATTGCATTGTATATATATATACACAATAACAATCACTATGTTGGAAAATTAATTTTTTTAATTGGGCATATGGTTTATGGTTTGGATGCAACTCCTGCGTTGACATAGTGGTAGCGCAAGATTGCATGACTTGCAGACCTGAAACCTGGTATTGAACGTTTTGTGAAACTGAAACTTAGGAGACGAATTGTGCTAAAATTATGCTGAGGCTTCAAAACAGTTACCACAGAGATATATAACATTTGATCTATATGGTTGGTTGTAATAACAGTGGTGTGCTAAGGTAAGCAACTTAGCACAATTCAAATGCCAAGCAGCACAATGTCTGGTCAGGAGGTGGATGAGAGGCCACTTGGATTTACAGTAATTTAGCATAATTGTCCAAGATTCAAGCACATTTGTCTTGCTTTCATCCTTTTTGTTGACTCTTTTTGAACAAATTTTGCTAGTTTCTGGACACAAGATTTCAAAAATAAATTAATCTTATTATTTGCTTAAATATCTTAGCATGAATACGTAAAACAAGAAAGACTCCTTTCTGTGTATTTTTTCTTGTTACAAGAAATCTTAGTAAGTGCAATTTTCTGGCTGCACTGGCAGATAATTTTGCTTGAAATTAGTACATTTTCCCCCAAAAAGTATATTTTTTCTTTTGTATTTGCAGTGCAAATACACTAAGGCTATACATGAAGCATCTTGAGTCTGAGTGATAATTATCTGTTATCTGTTCCGCTTAATCTGCATGGAAATTGGACTTTTCAAATAAAAATGTAACTGATATTTGCCAGTTTACCGGTGTGAAGCATATGGGTGGGTGTGTTATGTGTCATAAGTGTATGTTCATGTCTGTGTCCTAACCCAGCACAAAGGCGTTGATGATGACTCCAGAGATGGTGGTTCCCAGCACAAAGCGCAGCAGCACGTATGTGGGGAAGTTTGGTGCAAAAGCAGCAGAGACGCCAAACACAGCCTGTAGTGCCAGAGATAATAGCAAACAGAATCTACGTCCATACCTGAGGGAGGGAGACAGACAGACAGACAAACAGGGAGGGATGGAAAGCCGGAAGATGTGACACAGGACAGATGGGAGGAGGAGAGGCACAGAGGTAAATAGCAAGGAGGGGTAAGAGGAATAAAATGCAAGTGACAAAACAAAGGGGGTGGTAAGGGGATTGTGAAACAGGACAACAGGAAAAAAGTGAGGAGGTGTAGAGAGCTACACTGTAAAGGTGAAAGTGAGGTTATGCAAAAAGGAGTACCTGTCAGCCAAAGCTCCAAAGACAGCTGCTCCAACTAATAAACCCAGCATATAGATGGATGACCCAAGATTATTCAGACTGGCTCTGTCGCAAACCAAGTCCCACTGTAGTCATAAAGAACACAATAATAGATTTGCTTTAAAACTGCTACATTCAATGTTGCGAATGTTCTATTCCGAATATATTACAGTTGCTTGTGTTATGGTGCTGGTGGTGCGTGTGTCTTCTCAAGCGTGTAAGTGAAAGTAATCGACCATGTGTAAAAATTATGAAATGAAGAGCTGGTTACACGACCTCGGTGACAATGGTGTTGTGAAATATCTCACGGCTGTATTCCCATCCATGACTGCATGAGGCATAAGAGCTCCGGTTGACAAAAAGTCTACAGGCTTCTGCCTGCTTGAAGAGGAAAGAGACGGTCAAGTTCTGGTTTGCCCCTCCGGTGTCAAAGATCTTGCCCGTCTTGCCAGGGTCAGAGATGTTATTGGAGACGGATGGCGATGTCGAATCCCGGCACCAGTGCGGAGGCGAAGCGCCTGTAAAGATGCTGGCCATCATGTGAAAGGCCAATGGAATCTGCGGGAGACAGATCCATATGTACAGCAGCTTTTGAAATTTACCAAAGCCACCCACATCAGACAGAATCTGATCAAAATTCATTGACTTCAAATTCGTGATTCCTTCAGATCCGTTAAAATTAATTTCCAAGTTCGAGCAGGGGTTCCTCGAATTGCTGTAGAATGTGCATGAAGAGGTAAGGTTGCAGCTTAACTTCGCATTCAGCACTCCCTTTTGTTTCAGAGCGCGTGTTACTCAGATCTAAGAGGCTAATTAACCCGGGAGTCTCTGTGCGTGTGCGTGTGCGTGAGTGTGTGTGTGTGTGTGTGTGTGCCTGCCTTTATGTGTGCGTTCGTACATATATGAATTATTTGTATAGGGTAGAAATACAAGTCCCGTTACTCCATCATTGTTTCATTCACTTTCTGGCGGGGATTAGGTGCACGTAGATGTCCATTCATCAAACACGAGGAGAAATGCCAGGCAATAAGGCGTATTAGATCATTGCAGTTCTTCGTCTTCGTATCCGTGGTCAAACAATAACACCAACTCGTGCTGTTGCAAAACAACTCAGTGGCTAGCAGGGATTCAAGAGCGGCGAGCAGACGAGAACAGCTCGACGTTAGTCATGCGCACAAGCTTATGCGTTTATACTTATATCATAGCTTTAACAAAATGTGTGTTTTTATAGAGTAATAATTATAAGAAGAAGAAGAAGAAGAAGAACCACACATTCCTTTAGCCCACAGTATGTTTACCGCCTCGATTTTATGTACGCAGGTTTAAATAGGACACAATAAATTCCCCTGATAGTTAGACGGAGGAGCTCACGTAATTAGTCCCTTGACGACTTGGATAAAAACACATGATACACACCAATAGGAAAGGTTGTTTAGGTGATAGGAGGAGTGAGGATATTATCACCGTAATAATGAGGAAGTGTCATCCTCTGTCTTTCCGAAATTTTTAGAAGTTGTGCGAACATCACATCTTGAATTCAAAACAGAATTGGTTTACAGCTTGATAGAAAATTGCCCGTTTTCTGTTGATTTTTCCTGTCTCTTTCTAGTAGTCTCTTTTACAGTGGGGAAAACAAGTATTTGATCCCTTGCTGATTTTGTTGGTTTGGCCACTAATAAAGACTCGATCAGTCTGTATTATTAATGGTAGGTGTAGTTTAACATGCTGAGACAGAATATCACAAAGAAAATCAAGAAATCGACTTTAAAGAATTTGTATTAATTTATTTGCATTTTATTGAGGAAAATAAGTATTTGAACCCCCTTGCCAAAAGGACTTAGTACTTTGTGGCAAACCCCTTATTAGCAAGCACAGAGGTCAGACGTTTTTTGTAGTTGATGACCAGGTTTCTGCACATATTAGGAGGAATTTTGGTCCACTCTCCTTTGCAAATGACCTCTAAATCAAGATTCCATGGCTGTCGCTTGGCAACTCTGAGCTTCAGCTCTCTACATAGATTTTCTATAGGATTCAGGTCCGGAGACTGGCCGGGCCACTCCATGACCTTGATATGTTTCTTTTTCAGCCATTCCTTGGTTGCCTTGGCTGTATGCTTTGGGTCATTATCCTGCTGGAAGACCCATCCACGACTCATTTTAAGCAGAGGGAAGGGGGTTTTCACTCAAGATTTTACGGCACATGGCTCCGTCCATCCTTCCATTGATACGGTGAAGTAGCCCTGTGCCCTGTGCAGAAAAACACCCCCAAAGCATAATGTTACCATGCTTGACAGTGGGGATGGTGTTCTTGGGGTCATAAGCAGCATGTCTCTCCCTCCAGACACGATGGGTTGAATTGATGCCAAAGAGCTCAATTTTGGTCTCATCTGACCCTAACACCTTCTCCCAGTCACTCTCCAAGTCATTCAGATGTTCATTGGCAAAGTTCAGGCGGGCCTGCACATGTGCTTTCTTGAGCAGGGGTACTTTGCGAGCACTGCAAGATGTCAGACCATTGCGGTGTAAAGTGTTACCAACTGTTTGCTTGGTGACTGTGATCCCAGCTGCTTTAAGATCATCCACTAACTCTGCCCGTGTTGTATTAGGTCTATTTCTTACCGTTCTCATGATCCTGGAAACCCCACGAGGTGAGATCTTGTTTGGAGCCCCAG
This sequence comes from Tenualosa ilisha, assembly GCA_015244755.2. NCBI lineage: Eukaryota > Metazoa > Chordata > Actinopteri > Clupeiformes > Clupeidae > Tenualosa > Tenualosa ilisha. The sequence continues at coordinate 5,179,525 of PYXC01002552.1, read as the reverse complement.
ACCTAGGTCGATTGATGATCATGTTGTGAGTCTTGTACTTGCGCACAATTGCACCAACAGTTGTCACCTTAACGCCCAGCTTCTTGCTAATGGTTTTGTAGCCCATACTGGTCTTGTGCAGGTCTACAATCTTCTCCCTTAAATCCACAGAAAGCTCTTTAGTCTTTCCGATGTTGGAGAGTTTGGAGTCTGACAAACTGATTGATTCTGTGGCCAGGTGGCTTTTATTACAAGTCATAAGTGATATCAGGTGTCTTCAATTTAGGTGACAAGGTAATTTGGAGAGTCTAACTTGTCTGTATTAACAAGTACTCTTGATGGTTACTAGGGGGTCAAATACTTATTTTTCTCAATAAAATACAAATAAATTAATATAGATATTTAAAAGTTATTTTCTGGATTTTATTTTTGATATTCTGTCTCCACATGTTACAATACACCTACCATTAAAATTACAGACTGATCCAAGTCTTTCTTAGTGGGTAAACCAATAAAATCAGCAAGGGATCAAATACTTGTTTTCCCCACTGTATATTATCTGATGTCAAACTGCTTTCTTCCAATTATGTGTCTAGTTTTTTAGTCTGCAATGTGGTTTTGCTAGATATTTAAAATTTAAAACAAGGTATACAGAATAATGGTGGGTGATTAAATAGGATGTGGACATTTGTGACTTACCCCACCTAGTGCAATTAAAACATTAAGGAGAGTTCTTCTGGTAACCAAAATAGCCCTACTAGAACCAACCTGTTGTAACCTACATGAATATGATCATGTATGGTGTGATTCATTATGAGAAACGACACGTAATAACTTTCACGTTATTAAAGCATTCAGTAACACAGACAGGCCAAGTACATTCCAAAACTTTAATAGAAATTTTAAATATTTAATACATGATTATTAATTTATCAATAAATAAGTTAGCTAAAACAAGTGAAGTGCAATGAAGTGTAGAGTTAAGTCACACATCCTCTTTAGAATTGCCATTATAGGTCTTATATGGAAGAGTCTCCCTCTTACATCTGTAAGAAAAAAGAGCAAAGATGAGTAAGAACATAGAATCACTTTAACCTCAAACTGGAAAAAAAACAGACTACTTTTCTTGTTCAACTTTATCGAGTCAATTTACTTACACTACTGTCACAAACAGCCTAGCATCCAACATACACTTTTACATGTGTCAGAAGTCTGACAGTGAAATCATTGTGTCTGATGTGAGCAGACCCAGCAGGGCTAAGTGACAGAAGAGCATAATACTGTAATGTAATTGTCAGAGCAGACTCACCTTTTCTTTACACAACAGTAGATGACGCCCGTGATGGAGACCAGCAGTAAAGCCACACCTAGACAAATGCCAATGATCTCCTCTGGACTGGCTCGGAATGGTTTGTCTACGGACAACTGCAGGTGTTCACAGCGTTCCCCGACATGGGTGGAAGGACATCTATAAACACAATTATTAACATTTTATACAACATATACACAAGAATTCAATTTAGACCTTTTTGTGGTTTGACTGGACAGTGGTTTGTGGAAAATAGTGGATAGATGGAATTCATTCATTTCTTACCTACAGCTTGGTGTGTCTGCGTCAGGGGTGTAGTGGCAATCACCATTCACACAGAAATCTTTGTGCTCAGATCTACATTTCTGCAACTTCAGAACTTTTGGCATCTCAAGGTCGTCTGTAACATAGAAGTACAATGAGGAAAAGAAAGGGACATTTCAGAATCTGTTGTACATCAGTTGATGGGAGTCCACTATGTGCACCTACTAGTGGTTTAACTTTCCCTCATACAAACATAAATGCACACCTTAAAAGGTGGTGAAAAGTTGATTTTGAGCTCAACAGCTGTTCAGATTCTTCTGTGTAAGTAAGCTGTTGACTGGCTGGAGACTTTTTGATTGTTTTCCATTTGCAGAGCCACGACAATGTATTTATGTACACACTATATAAACGGTGTATTAAACAGTCTTCTGGAATTCACTTACTGAACTGACACCTATAGGACACTGGATTTACTGCAAGCAAACAGCTAAATGTGTTAGAACTATAGGTACAGCTATCTGTATAAATTCTTAAAATCTATAAAATAAAAGTCTTTTTATTACTTTTCTCTCTTTCTAGTAGAATAAACAAAAAGCACATATTTTATGAGTAATCATACACACCTTGGGTTAAAGTAGAGTTGTCCAACATTCCTGTATGGTTCTGTGCCACAGACAGTCTCCCCTGTGGCAACTCCACAGACTCTCCACTTAAAGCTAAGAGAAGAACCAGGGCAGCAAATACAGGTGCTGCAGGATTCCAGAGTGATTTGTGAAAGAGAAAAAAAAACTGTGAGATAAAAGGTTTAATGTTTGGTTTAAAGTATAATCACACTCCCAAAACAGTGTGTGTGTATTTGTCAAAGTGTGAGACACTCACCGTGCTGCAGAAATGTGTTAAATGTTTGTAGAGCCATCGCCTTGTACTGTCTAGCTGAACTAAGAGCTGCACTGTAGTTTCTGAGAAAGATTGTTGTTCTTAATGGCCAGGCTCTAGGTCTTCTCCAGTAACTCTCTGTCAGTGTTTTTGCTGTTTAACTGCCCCTTGAGGAAAGTATTTATACTTTCTGAGGAACCAATCACATTCTCCAAATCCAAAGCTGAAATTTGCCGGTATGTTAAAGTGCATCATTTCCTGTGCCCTCGGGACTACAGCATGCACAGACGGCACCCAAGCAAAGAAGATCATTCACCCATGAACTCTCCCACACACACACACACAGACACACATTCATAGAGGTAGAGGTATTTGCCAAAGGAAATAGCAATTCCATGATTGGGAAAGAAACTTTCCCAAACTTTAATTTTTCTTCAGAATTGTTTTAATACAATGATTTACTCATTGCCTGGTTAATCTGATAACAGCCAACCCAGTGTTTAAATGATGCACAAGGCTACAAACACACTGTGGAGTTTTAAAATTACATTAATCTGCTCTTCACCTATTTAGTAGCGCATCCTGTTTCTCAGATAACATGAGCTTGAAGGTATATGCAGCAAAAATATGTAGTAAAAACACTTAGAGCATGAATATGAAAAAGCAGGGCCTGTTTATGCTCCATACACTAAGAAACTGAACTATATAGTAACAGCAGAATCCATATATTTCCAGTTATCATTACACCGTACTAATGCAAACATTTGTCATATGTTTTCATAGACAAGTTTGAGGGGAACAAGAAGTAGTTTTCACTCAGGAATGTAAACACGTTTAAATGAGTGACAATGAAATCCCTTAACTATGTAATTAACAATCTGTGGCCTGTAGGATAAACATGACATTGGTTTGCTTGTGAATTGCGGTTATCTCTATTAAACAAATACTGAAAAACTCCATAACAGCTAAACCACCAAAACAAAAGCCTTCGCACCTTCAGTGGGAGAAGAAAATATTGTGAAAATGGCAATGAAAGACAGAAACTTGGGGCCAAGTTCAAACTAGGGAGGAGAGAGACACTGTTTTCATCACTGTCCCATTGATGCTTAAATGCATACACACAAATACAGTGTGCATCAAGTACAAAACAGATAGATATGTTGAAGATCAAGATGATTTACAAGAAACTACCACATCCATCCATTATCCATCATCCATCACGTCTTAACTGTCAAAGTTGTTGGCTATCAGTGTGGTGTGTAATATATTTATGTTTTTACAACCGTGGAGGAGGTATGTCAGGCACAAACACACTGCAATGGTTTAGTCATTAATCTGTGAATAACCTTATGCTTTATTTTACACAAATATATATCCCAGAATCAGTGTGGGATATTTTTTCTTTTCTATAGCCATAGACATTCGTCCATAACAACATTTCAAAGCAATTCTGAGGGGCATATTTAAGCATACCGGACACGGGTAAAAAACCACAACTAATTAAGCATTTATATTAGCCTATCCCAATTCCCCTTTAAATAAAACACAACATACAATACATAAACTATAGTACAGGTCACTCAGACCTCACAAACACGTATAAGTGGCAAACAAAAATCTGTGATACGTTTTGTTAACTAACTCCATCATTGTCTATGTTTCTTCAAACATAAAATTCCTGGCAGGAGAATTTATAATAATTGTCATGGAGTAATATATGTGCAGTGTGTGTGTGTGTGTCTGTTTGTTTCCATGTTTCAATGTGCCAAAGCATTTCTTGCTGCTGTAACTGTGTTTTTCATCACCATGGCAATGGTTACTGGACCCACGCCACCAGGAACTGGAGTGATAAAGCCCGCCTTCTGCCGCACACCTGCAGATAAAGAAAAACAAACCAAAAAAAAAAAAAAAATCATGCATGCCTTCTCTTACTCCCCACCTAGCCTTTTCTGTGGACCTCCACCATAACTTTCAGTCTGCCCCCCTCTGGCCTCTCCTAGTCCCCCTCTGGGACTTTTGTGTGTTCCCTGGTTTTTAATGAGCCTTTCCATCCATCAGCTTTTTTGAGAAAGAAGTGTCAAGACATGAAGGTACAGATCAGGGATCGTAAAAGGTTACGAAAGCTTCAGTGAATGTTTGAAAGGTTTTTTATGCTTCACTATTAAGATAATTTCAAGTTCAGACTCTTAGTTAGGTCAGTGTGAGGTCAATATAATGTATTGAAGTGTGCAAACAATTCTTCTTTTTAACACCTGTAACACAGCCTTAATTCAAACTCTGTATTTTGTTGCAGCTATAACAAAGAGAAGGGGTCTCTGGTGAAAAATGTGCCTGCAGGCCTACATTTCATCTCCTGCCATGCTGCTGTCTATTATACGCCTACCTGAACGGAAATGACACGCACTGCATATTCAGCCCACATCAAGGACAAAGGATCAGTTGCGGCTGACTAAGCATTTAATTCAAATTGAACTCCAGCTACCTCCTCCAAGGTGTTCAGATATTCAAAACATGTGGGTTGCACTGATCTGACTTTACCGATGACAATACATGTAATTTCAGTATCGGCTTATGCACAGTATAACTTTTTAATACACTCTATCAGAGTGAGAACTGTTCACACAGCAACCATGAAATCAGAATGAAAAAAAATACTGAATTCAGTAGAATACATTTGTACCATTGTCACTGATTTTCAAACTATTGAAAGCTATTTGTTTTAGCATCAACTTTGAGTATATTAAAGGATATTAAAACATCAAAATAAAAAGGGAGTGTGATACTTATTTGTCATATAGATAAATCAAACTAGACAGTGAGATTTTTATTCCTGTCTGAAAAGAACATGTTGCCACACCTATATTCATACTTTCCTGGAATTTATAATTCAATCACCAGTTTATCACAACCCAACTGAACATATCCCATACTGTATAAAGTTTATCACAACCCAACTGAACATATCCCATACTGTATAAAGAAGCCCCTAAAGATGTCTGACATGCAACATTCTGTTAAATGCACTATGCCAAATCCAACGGGAAAAAATATTATTTCTGTCCTTGGTACCTTTAAGAACCTGTTTCAACATGTCTTATCGAATTCATGGAAGTTACCCAGGGTGCACTGAACTAATTTAGTAAAACAGCAGTTTGTAATATCTCATCTCTCTGCAGCTTGACAATATGTCAGTTGTCACTTTATTATTTACTGACAGCTTATGTAACTCAACCAAAAAAATATCCATTGGCTATTGCATACTGGTACAGTCTGCAATACACCATTCCTTCATAATCATGTATAGCATGTAAAATACTCCTGTCTTGCACTAGAATCTTTGGTGAGAACCAAAACATGAGATGTGACGGAAAGATAAGACGAGGCTTCCTGTATTGAATGGAGTCTAGCACAGGTGTTACCTCATTTGCCTGCACTATACTTTGTGGTTTCAACTGAGGGCCCCAGCTTACTTTACAGAGTGACAAAGTGATTGCTGTCCATGGCCATATTTTATCACATTATAGTGCCGATTGATTCTACACATTCATGTGATAAAACAAAGAAGAAATAGTAATAGATGTTCCTCTTCCTACACAAGCACAATAAGTATGTCATACCCTTAAACGTCCACTTATTACGTTCACCTTCAAAGTCGACGTCTCCAACCAAGCAGATCCTACCAGAACTAGGCTCCTGGATGCGATTGATGCCTACATCAATGACAACAGCTCCCTCTTTCACCATGTCTGCAGTTATTAGCTGTGGAACACCTGAAACAAACACCAAAATATATAAGGGATAATGGTCGCTAAGGTCGCAAAGAGCTGCACAACACAGAGTGTAGGGTGGAGTTCCATCTGGCAAGTTCATTAATTCTGTATAACAGCACACCTTGAAGGCTGTTATCCCACTTATCACAAGCTGCAACTCATGCGTGTAATGAATAGTTGTGCGTTTAAAAAATACAAAAGTGTGAAGTGTTCCGTTGCTGTGCTGCTTCCTTTTCTTACAAACAACTGTGGTTATCACTAGAAACAGCTAATTCCATTGTGGCTGGCAAGTTTACTGCGGCGTTTACTATGGTTGTTATAGTTACCATTCAAAAGAGCACTGATATGAATGGTTATTAAACTTTTCCACTAGATCTACTTCATACAGAATGAACACACACCTTGTTAGCCAATTAGAAAACAGTATTCCATTTCTTCAGGTGATAAGGGTTTGAAAATTCTTGAAATGATCTAGTTGCCGCAAGAGACATCTACTGGGGCCATCACCTGGGGTGCCCACAAACACCTTTCCAAAATACACCTGTACAGTACTCCGCATCTAACAACCATACTCACATGAATGCTCAATTACACAATAACTCTAAACAATGTTGCACCATTCTTAAGAGCTTGATCACAGAACTGTCATCTAGAATCTTATTTGTATTTACATAATATAGGTACCAATAAATGCATTTGGCCAATCTGGTGCAACTGGCCTGACCTGCAGCGGCAATGACGATGTCAGCCAACCGGCAGTGATGTGTGAGCTGCTCACGAGGAGTGCATCTGTGGGCGATGGTCACAGTCGCATCACCTTACAGGTCAACAGGAAAGAAGCCATTAAGCAACAGACCACCTGTATCTGTTTCACATTAGCTTAGCTTGCTTACTAGCTTTAAACAAAGAGTGTGATAAACTGCAGTTGAAGGAGAAATTCAATATGAATCAGTTCATAGCCCCATTTTCCAGGTCACCCAGTGCTGCTGGTAGGAAAAAGAGACCAAATAACAAACAGTTAACACTAAAGGAAACTGAAAGTGAAAGTAAGTTATTCAGTTAATGTTAATGATTATAATGTTCACTGTTGGGCCTATGTTTCAAATGTTCACATTCTTTTTTCCACAGCACTCGGGGACATGGCACAACAGGGCTAAGGATTGATTCAAACTAAATTTCTGCTTTAATGCAAGGATGCAGTTGGGATGCATGGTTTTGTTTTTTAAATTTGCCTATAACGCTGTGCTGCATGTTATACATGGCATGTCTTACATATGGGAAATCACTGTAATGCTTTCTAAAGATCAACAGGTCAGCATGTATGGGAAATCCCAGATTTTAATTAGAAACATTCAGAAAACATAATGATGTTTATTAATCTCCAACAACAAATCATCCACTCATGTATTAGAGACTCTACACATTATTTATGATATAATCTAAAGACAATCATACCAAAACACACCACAATAAGAGAGGGAAATGATAAACAGATACTGAAAACAGGTGCTGTCATATACAACAAAGGTCAACTATAAATACAAGAGAGAAGCCATGTCATTGTGAGACAATGTCTCAGTTGTGGGTGTGCCGCCGGAACTCTTGATTTCAGAAAACACCACCCTTTTCTCTGTAATCCTTCCTCTAGAGGAATGCTTTGCCAGTCACAGCATGATCAGGGAGCAGCTCTCTCTCTCTCTCTCTCTCTCTCTCTCTCTCTGTGTACATTTTTGTACCGCCAACTTTTCTGGATTAATTAAATTATTATTTCTGTGCATGAACTATGTACATATTTTTCCTAGTGCAGACATTTGCCGTATGTAATAGACTTCTTAATTGCCAGGTACTGAGCAGAACATCAAAGACATAAAACATATCTATCTGCCCTGCATTAAGGGGTCATGGGTTTACTTCCAAGGTGGGTATGCCTTCTGAGTTGTTAGCTCAGCTGAGTGTATGCAACATGCCTCATCATCACATGTGTATCTGGGAGTTGACAGCGATCCTTGGTAAATGAGCCATAATGAGATTCTGGCAAGTTAAGACACTGGAGAGAATTCCAGCACAATGACAGCAATAGCACATTATTAAACTTTAGCTATGAGAAGAGCCCTGTGCTATTCTGTCAGGTTGTTTTCCAACAATAACAGCAATACTCATTGCTAGGCAGTCACGCTGGTAAGTGGGACAAATTTATAATGATGTTTAAAAAGAGATTTAGGCATCCAGTATCTTCTAGAACATAAATATACAAAATAAGAAAAACTAGTCCATCTTATAGCTGCTTCTTCAACTTGACCTTTATTTCCTTTATCATTAGACTGATGCTGACAATGTGATTGACAGGGCCTGCTAAGATGGCTGTGTGTGTGTGAGTGTTTGTGTGTTTGTGTGTGTGTGTGTGTGTGTGTGTGTGTTTGTGGGAAGGCTACAAGATACACAGTTTAGACATGACAGCTGCTGTGCACTTCAGACTTTTGGTGGGGAACTGACACCATGATACCCTGCATAGGTAAGTAAGTAATGCAGGAAATGTTACAGCAGAATGTGTGTAATGGAGGTAATACAAAAAATCTGAAAGAGCGTAGCATTACTGGTGTAAGCACAGAATTACTGTGTCTAAGATGTAACAGAAAAGGTAACAAGGAATATAAAATGAACTATACATGTCCTTAATACTTAATACAAATACTAACAAATGCACAAAATAAAGGATGGGGAATACAAATGTGTGCCCCTCCCCAACACAGCCATTCTAAGCCAGTCGTCTGAGTGCAGAGTGCCAATGGCAGGGTTGGTAGCTTTAAGTGACTATTTATCCCACTACATTTAGCTTAGCAGGAGGGAGGAAAGAATAAACACACACATGGTTACATAGGAGTCACAACCCCTTTTCATTGGGGTTTAAGAGCATATAACATATATATATATATAACATATAGTTATGCAAGTCCTGAAAGAATTACCTGTGTCTTTTTGCTGACACAGCAGAAACCTGTTTCTACCCGTAAACTGGATTTGCCAAAAATAAAAGAAAGCAGCCTATACTTTTACTAGGACCTCCTTAAAAGGCAGAAGACCATATAAGAGAAATAATGCTCTTCCTGCTCTGCCTACCCTGCATTCAATTTCATGTCCTGTTCACTGAGGGTGGCAAACTGCCCAGTGCTTCCGAAAACATTAAGAACATTAAGCAATGAAGGCTGATTCATCCATGTTGCAAACATCAGAAGCATTCATACATAGATCCATCTGAGTGCAGCATAATGCAGTGCAGTCAGGCAGTGGCCCTTTCCGAAACTGAAAAAATGTTGCCTGCTAAGGAAGTGGCAATATGGCATCAAGACATATCTAAATGAAATAAATGTGTACAATTTTGCCTTCTTAGCAGGCGTACAGTACTTAATGCAACAGTCCAGAGTCAATCAACCCATAGCCATGTTGTTTAAGGTTGCTGAGTGCTGTTGGTAGAAATAAAAATGAGACAGTTTGGTACAACATAGACCAAATAGCCCTTTTTTACAGAAAATGTGACCACATTCGTTTGACCTGGTGACTAACAAATCCAAATGCAACATCTAAGGATGTGAAAATTATTCAATTCTTGTATAGGCTATAGGAAGGCATAGGTTATAAGAACTACAGTGATGAAGCTTGTAGAAAGCAGAGGCCCAGTGTTTTGTGTTGTTTGCTATAGGATAGACATGTATGTAGAAATATATGTAGACTATTAATAACCAATTTGAAAGTCCTAAAACGAACAGATATGTTAGAGAAGCATGATGTCAAAGTCACATTCTAATCAGTGGAACTGGGACCACCAGATAGGACAGAGGATAATGTATCTGGTGTGGCCCTAGATGGGTAAGGAACACTATTTTTTGTTTCAAATCAGTTTGGGAAAGTAATTGTATCCGTATGATAAGGCCCCAGACTCTTTTACTCTTTTACTCTATGCTTACCTTAAGAAAGAAAAATTTAACGCTTAATGCTTTTCTCTCCTCTTAGAGATCTTGTCTTCCAAACAATAGGCCTCATTTACCAAATATCCTTACAAAGAAATTTGTTCTTTAGCCCCATTTATATATATATATATATATATATATATATATATATATACATACAGTTTTCAAGAAGATTTTGTACTCACTAATGTTGTCTCATCTGATATTTGTTCAACTAAAATCTATAGTACTCGAATCTGAGCAGTCACATGGTAGTTAATTCACTGGCTGATGCATGTTCTGCAGTTGCAAATATTACAGTATTTAAATCTTTTAAATGAGACCTTAAGAACACAAGGAACAAAGTTCTCAGGAAAATATTGGTAAATGAAGCCCATTGATCATAAACAAATTCTTCACTACCTAAGGTCACAAGTATTGGATCTTGCACAAGACTAAACCTGCCTTCACCTGACGCAGAGGCAGCATGATTTCATATTTCACCATACTGATGTTTATCAGATTTATCAAACATGGCTATTTGGCACCAAACATAACGGCAAGAGCACCCTGGAAGCACAACCTGGCAAAGTCAAACATTGTGGCACCCGTAGCTAGACACTAAGTTGTGTAAATACAACGGGATGTTGCTCTGTTTCTAATGCCTCTGCCCCTGGGGCCCGCACCACTTGTCTAGATCTGCTTGGAGCCTTCTTGCTTTGCATGAGCTTCATAGAAGGGATTCTATTTTATGTCATGGTTTTCAAGCCGCATATCAAGACCAAACCCATATCATACTTCCGTTATGAATACCAATAATGTATCCTAATCATTTTCTGGCAGTAGATAGCATGATGTTTTTTTGACTAAACACTTCATGACATGCCCTGAGTGCTTTCTGGCAGAGTACGGTGTGGTTCTTTCTTAACTAAGCATTTTTACAAAACTTGATATTTCAGATTTATATTGATTACCAGTATAATACATTGAATTAGATATACGATACGAATTAGATACAAATTATATATATATTATAGATAAGAGAAACTCCATTAGCATCACCATGTTTCTCAAGTAGCCTGTCTGTCTATATTGAATATGCAGACTTGTTATACATTTTCACTCAGCTCAATACAGTAAATAAATCTACAGCTTGCACTGAGGATGGATTGCCTGCAATGTCAATTGCAATGTCAAAATGTTAAGTGTCAAGTAGCACACACCCTCAGATAAACCAACAGTTTGCCTTAACACCAACAATGTCAATGCAACAACTTCCTGGTTGGTTGGCCACCATTGTGACAAAGACATAGTGAAGTCATTGTGAAATGCAGCCTACTTATGGTTGGTGGGAGAGATGGATTGTTTGCGTATGAATGTTCTGATGTTGTGTGTGGATCTGTGATCCTGTGTCTCACCTCCTGGACGCTCATGGTGCCTGTCGGAGTGTAACAGCATGGCAATTGGCATTCCTACATTCTTGGAGCGTCCAACCACCAGCACATTTTTGCCCATAGTCTCAATGCCTGCACAGAAACATAGATCCTTCTAAAAACATTGTTCCATACATGTTTAGGTCTTATTCCTTTCCTGTCCCATTCAAAGCTTTGGCGTGTGTTTCCCCACTCAAGTGTATGAGATTCCATGGAGTGTTGATGCTCTCTGGCCATCACAATTACGTTTTTTATATACTAGTTTGTTTTACAAATACTAGTACTTAACTCAGGGTTCCCACTGTAAGTTAAACCTAAAATGCCCTGACTTTCCCATGACTTTCCCTGACTATAATGCCAAATTTCCATGACTTGAGAGACTGTTCTATACTGTTCACATTGTGGTCAACAATTCCCTGCAAACTGAAACACTGGGCCAAGTGAAACTCGGAGGGTAGATCCACTTGAGTTTTAACGTATAATAGGTTTTGGTTCCGGGTGGGAACCGGAATCCCCCCCCCCACCCCCCCTACAACATCTCCAGCAAGACATGAGAGATCTTATACTGGATAAAGACCAAGAAGGAAGAATGGAGGTAAATAGGTCACATTTTGGGGACAACCTAGCCTGATAACAAAACCAAACCCAGACGTTTTACACTTTCATTTTGTACAGAGGGTCTGGACATTCGGTAGTGAGATTCGATTGCTTGCTTGAGGTGTTGAAGTTTAAAAAGATTGGATCAGCCCCCAGCCCCTTGCCTTGACTGATAGCAATCTAGCTCTGCATTCACTACACCTCCTTCTGTTCACTGATTGGACAGGTTAAAATGCCTCCTGAGACAAGAGCTCAATGGGATCAAATCCAGACTAGCACTGTAGAGAGATGATAATCAAGCAGAGGTGCGTAGGAAGCATGGGCAGGCTAGGGACAACCAGATGTTGTTACCAAAATTCTCTGATATTCCCTGACTTTGTCTGCAAAAATAGCAAATTCTTTGATTTCCCATGTCTAGAACTGGCATTGGTACTGGTACTGGTATTTATATTCTATGATTTCTCTGAAATTCCCTGACCTGTGGGAACCCTGTTAACTATAATGGGATTTGCCTGTAAAAAAAAAAAAAAAAAAAACAGAATATGGGTGTGACAGAGTATCGTCACTAAGGTTGAGTATCACTACGAGCCTGACTCTTTGGCATTGCAGTCAATTTGCACGGTTTCGAGACTGAGTGGGGTCCCTGCTTGCTCCCTTTGCTACACATGATGTCAGAAGTGGGATGCCTGCTGTGATGCCATCGGGTGTGTGCCTAATGCCTAATAATTTAATTTCTCTACATTGTGTTACACTATTGCACTTTCAACTTAAAACAGCGCAGATTCTATGTTAGCAATATGCACTCCTTGTTAGTTCATTGTGTTGTAGCTTGAATGTTATCCTCTTTTGTAAGTCGCTTTGGATTAAGGCGTCTGCTAAATGCCTAAATGTAAATGTAAATGTAAATGTAATGCGTGAGCCTTCTGAGGGACCCCAGAGATGAAGCACTAGTGTGTGGGGTAATCTGGACACCAGTATGCGTGAAGCTCATGGGCACACTTCACCAAAGAGAAGAGCAGTGTGACGAAGTACCATCACTGTGGTTAAGTATGCGCTCTGACTGCCATGCCAACACACCTGGCTCATACACACACAACCATCGTAAATGCCATCTCTAAGAGACAAATCAAATTAAAATTTAAAAATAATATTATTGTTTATTTTTCATTCATTCATATGTATTATTTTCTACTTTTGAGCGCAGCAATTGAGAAAGGTTATCTATTTGGACAAATACAGCAGAATGGCAGTATATTCTTGTATGGCATCATTCCAGTCATCCTAGTGTGCTGGAATGTCCTTTGTGTGTGCGTGTGATACCTGTCCGTCTGATGATTTCCCACACAGCCGCGGGTGTTGCTGGCACCATAGTCCTTTGATCCAGCACGAGCTTCCCAATGTTCACAATGTGAAAGCCGTCCACATCTTTCTCTGGGGCAATGGCATTGCACACAGCCCTTTCATTGATGTGGCCTGAACACATGCACAGACAAAGCTATCTTATAATTACGTTATACACATCCAGACACATTAAAGACTACTTATTACAATGTCTTTCTCACACACACACATTAACATAATAGTCCGATCACAGATGTTACATGACACAGAAATTCTATCAGAGAGAGAGAGAGAGAGAGAGAGAGAGAGAGAGAGAGAGAGATTGACACCTGGTAGTGGCAACTGCACCAGTAGGCCACTGACTCGCCAGTCTCGATTCATTTGATCAATTAAATCCAGCAGCTCTGCCTGACTCACTCCAGCAGGTCGCAGCAGAGCACTGCTGGAGATGCCTGTAAAGGGAGGTACAAAAAAACAGACATGTCAGAACTGTGTGTGTGTGTGTGTGTGCCTGTGTATATTTGTACACAAAGAATACAAATATACAATACATGTACAATACAAGACATGTAGTGAAACTAGATCTGTTTATCAACTTAACTCAACTCAACTATTAAAAGGGGGCTAAATACGTGTACATGGGGGGTGAGGAGTCTTATGTTAAGTAGGGTGTGTGTGTGTGTGTGTTTGGGGGAGGGGGGGGGTGTAATGTATGTAAGGTGTAGTATGTAAGGGCCAAGAAGGTGTTGTAGGTATGTAAACGCAGTAAGTAAAGCAGGAGAAGAAGGCTATGATTATCACCAAGCAGTGAGGCAGCTCTGGTCTTGTTGCGGACATACACACGACTTGCTGCGTCATCTCCCACAAGGATCACAGCCAGGTGAGGTCGTCTGTTTCCCTGGGCAACTAACTGTTCCACACTGGCCTGTATCTCTTTGTGGATTTCCCGGGCAATGGCTGTCCCAGACAGAACTGTGGCAGCAGAACTACAAACCGTACACAAACACATATGCCAGAGTAAGTAGCCTACTGAATAAGTGGGAAAAATGCCACAGCATATGGTATGTACATTTCTTGATGTTGAAATAAGTCTGTTGGGCTATTACACTGCATGTTATGTTGCCTACATTTTCTGCAACCACTTGTAGAAATAAAATAATCATATTATTTTAGTCCTCCTCTACAACAGGATCAAGTTATAGGTTTAATACTGTATTGAGTTTCCTAAACAATACCTTGAATTGAAGCTTTGACATTCTCTGTTCTCACTCTTGGCATATCAGTGTGGATACAATTTTGTACAAGTACCCTCTGTACCCTCTTGGTACAGTATTTCTCATTCACTACTGGCTTTAGATTCTCTGTGTAATGCATTTTCTTCTATACTCCTTATTTTACTATACTCCTACTTATTTTCTATACCCCAATGTTTTCTGATCCCTAACCAGTACCTCCCCTGTGACACATTTGCAAAAGACACTCTAAAAGAATATCTGCACTGTCAATCCCTTTTGATATGAGTGATGAGAGGAGGGGTCAAACAAGTTATTCTATTGATGTTCTACGCATGGCAAACACGTATCTAGAATTGCCCCCGTGTTGTAGAACTAGTCGGCATATTTACTCGACACACGCACTGAGGGTGTCAATTGGCTCATGCAGTTACGTCGTTACGTTGCAGCGTCAATGCACAGACGAGCCTTGACGGTCTTTCAAGACCAATGGCAGCATGTGTGAGCATCACACAATGGATGTTTTGCCAGAGCAATAATTAAAGTGCATTTTTAAGTGTAGACATTTGTTTTGTTCGTGTTGTATCCAAACAAGCGAAATGTAATGGGCTCTAGCCTGTTTCGCGCAAAGTAAACGCCAGTAACAATGAAATGGACCGGAATAGCCTCTCGAGGAGGGTTATCATCACTGTCGAACAAAGATCGCTTTAAACAACCTTGGTGATTTCATTAAAATTTTCATTCAAGCGCTCAATTTACATTATTCTCATATAATCTGTACTACCCAATAAATCCCGCATGGAGGCACTCCGGTATTCGAAGCGGAGATTTACCTTTTAGCTGCCGAGCAGCCAAATCCACGCCTCCCCGCAGTACTCCAGATCATCTGCAATTTTGTGCGGTAATGAAAAGGAGAGAGACCGCGAATTTTCAGTGGACAACAATAAATGGCAGAGGTGGCCATGATGTGCCACTTCACCACCCGGCATCTTTGCATTAGTGTCTTTACTAGTAATCCACTCCTTCATTAGGCCAACCCCTGCGTAATATCAGTGCGCATCCAGGTCTAAAAATGAAGCCACCAGATGAAGTCAGCCATGTTTGTAGGACTTCGACGGGTCCTCACAGGAAGAAGAAGCTGTCATCTTATCCAGTCATTTGCTCACCTAGTCAACAAACATGCAAACCAAGCAACATCACGTTGACTAAATGAAAGATTTTTTCTAATTAATTATGTTTAAGCACACATTATTTTTTATTCATTATTTATTTTTATGATTATTATTAACATAATTTATTATTATTATTATTATTATTATTGTTGTTATTTCACGTGTTCTTTTCCTAAACAACAATAGACCTGTGACTTCTGCTATCTTCTTAGCCAGAAGTCACATCAAAAAGTAACACTTAATCCTGGCCATTATGAACTAATTCCTGGCTTCTCCTTCTACCCTTTGGCCTATTCTGTCTCTTGCATACAGTGCAGGGCATTATGTAAACATATCATTAATGTTACAATATGAGCAAGAGAGAAAGTCTAAGGAATTGTGCCAGATGACATTTACTTATATGACTGTTGTTTGCTATTGCAGCTCTGCTTGTATTGTTTATGAAGCCAGTATGAAGTAAATCCCACCTACGGCTTCAAAACACAGCAACCTCTGCAGCCCTGCTTGACTAAGCCCATTGGCTACCATCATGTATAACAGAATATCCATTGTCAAATTAAAAGTCTTCACACCTTTTTCACACTAAATGGTTTTAATGCCGTTCAGTGGAGTATCTCCACTTAAAGGAAACTACAGCTGTTGAATGTGGCCTTAAATAGTCTGTAGAATGATCAGATCGATTGCTTTACTGGTATTACTTGCTCCAATACTGAGTTATTAAACTGCTTGTCTACATGAAATTAGATAGACCTGTTCTTTGAGGCTGTCAAGGGTTGTTGATATGTACAAGAACAACAACAGTTGGAACAACATGGACCAAACTTACAACTAACTGGCAGATAACGCTAACAGATGAGGGTATAAGAAAACGAAACTTCCTTGCCCTCCTCAGTTAGCGTTGGCTGCTCTTTCACTATTTGGTCTATGTTGCACCAAATTTTGTAATTCTCATACCTACTGACAGCATTTGGCAACGTGAAACAACATATGGTTGATTCACTTTGGATAGTCCATTTAAGGTGTCAGTGCAACAATTTTATCCTCTTGTCGTAGCAAGTGACTGTAAATGTCCCCTAATTGTCATTGTATTGCAACAGTGTTGTGTATCTGCAATGTTATTGAACAACAGAGAGTCTTTTCGATTCATTTCTGTAGAATGCTGGCAAGATGAGGTTGTGAATCATGGCTGTATCAACATTAGTTCACTTTCATATTTGAACAAGTACGCACACACACACACACACAGGTTAAGTTTACTGGCAATGTTTACTGTTTAAAAATCACTATTCCTTTTAATAGCAAACTAAACAGGAATCCATATGCAAATAATAATCACTGGCTGGTAAGAGGAAGAGTACTCCTCGTCTTTGTCTACTGCCATGTTTGTTCTCGTTATGCAGGTGAGCTGCCCACATTGCAGAGTAAGACATCAGCCATTGATCATTCATGTTTCAGTGACCACCCATTCTTAACATGGTTTGTGAGGAATTCTAATAGTAAACCTGTATAAAGGACAGATGATTTGATATCATCACTGTCTGCAGTCATGGTCAAAAGGTTTTTTTTTTTTTTTTCTTTTTTAATTCAAAGAAACTGATTCTGACATCAATTTTAATTGCATTCAAAAGTTTTAGCACATGTCACTACCAAAACTCCTGGCCTTGATGTGATTTGGTGTTGGACTTTGTTATTATGTACACACTGAAGAATACTGGAAACATTTCAGCCACATGTTTTCTGCCAGCTGAGATAACACTGTGTCGTCCAAACTAAAGTGAAAATTGAGCTTTATGGTAAATTCGTTGATTTTTGGTGCTGAAACTATTAGCAAAGAACTGGCAATATGCACCTAAACACTCTATGTGAACTGGGTACTTACAGTATGTTAAAAACTGGGGAGATTAGGGGAGATAAAATGGGTAGGGCAAATGCTGTGTCTATACCATATTCAGGTCCAAGTGCCAACAGGGATGGAATCCAAGTTCAAATTTGACCCATCATTTCCTGATATCACCCCATCTCCCTCTCCCACTCATTTCCAGCTAATCTGTAAGGGCACAGTACTTGGAATTTAGGCAAGTAGTTCAGACTATCAGATTTGTACCAGTCAGAGAGGAAAGCTGGCCAAAAATGAATGAGCTGATTAGATGTCATTATTATGACATTTATATTAATATTTGCATCATACCACATGTCTTCTAAGATACCCCCCAACTATAGTCCAAAGGATTTTACACTATTTCTTCAAGAGAATGAATAGGCTGCAGGGTTGTGCTTACCAGTTCAAAGAGAACCACTTCCATACCAAAGAAAATGATGCCTGAAGTTACCTCACTAACTCCAAAATCCTTCTGCATATAGTACAAGCACCTGCTGTCTCTATCTGACTACCATCAATCATATTAAGTTAAGAAGTCTTTAGTCTTTTAAAGACATACTGTTCCAAATCTTATTTTAGTGGAATTTCTCCACCACTAAATGTTGATTATTGATCCACAGGCTGTGAAATAGACTACACCAGGGAATTAAAATGAGATTAACTCCATCAACACAACAACAGAATTATCAGACTGGGAACGCATTATCAGTCAGACCTAGTATGCTGACTGTAGCCTTTTGCCATCAAAGACTAATTAGCATCTTTTAGCAGTTGCTGTAGGGCTCTTGGAAGCATTTGGAAAGTTTGTGTGTCTTTTGGATGCTATGATTTCTATGAAGAATGGGCTTTAAATGTTGTTTTAGTCAACATCACCATGGGAGCTAATACATGTGGAGGGCGCATTAATGACCAACAAAGCTTTTTTTTCTTTGAACAAGTTTATGGTGTGTCAGTTGTAATGTCCAAACTGATTCTTCTTATCTGTCTTCAGCAAGCACACACACACACACACACACACACACACACACACACACACACACACACACATAGAGGAAGTTCACAGGCCATTGATCACCATTCATAATTTTAATTCATAGCACTTCCTGGACAGTCCATCTTAAAACAGTTTATCTTCTTCTTTAACTCAGTCATTGTTTCACTTCTCACAAAAAATTGTCTATTGTCCACACCTGTCTGAGTTACAATGTAAATTTAAAGATTTTTTTTCTCCTAAGGGGGTAGGGGGAGTTTTGATTTTAGAAAAATCTTAATTATCTCTCCAAAGTAAAGACTACACTGTTGTAAGCAGTGATAGTTTTCTCTGGGTTATTTAGGCACTAAACATTAATTCCTTTCCACACAGTCAGACTATAATCACAGGCCTGTTTCTGCCATCCTGTCACATCTCCATGCCCTTTAGTAGGTCTCAGGGAAATCCCTGTGACAGACAACAATCAGGTGCTGGTTGGGGAGAGGAACACATAAGTCCAAAGGGGCTTCAAACGCACTATGTTTGAGGTTTCTGGTGGCTATCAAGTGAGAACTAGGTCCGTTTATTTAAATAGCAAGATAGGATTTTTTACACCAGTCCTCCAAGATACCTTGCCTTAGATGGAGAGCTGTGAGGGACCGTTAAGTTAAGCCTCTCTGTGTGCCACAAACACCCAGTCTACAAAAAGCCAAGACTGCTGACCTTCATGAATGAATCTTGCACCAGAATTCTCTCTGCTTATGCAGCCATGCATTTGTAATCTGGCAGATTTAATAGTAACCAGCTGAGAAATACAGGAATGCCCCAGAAAATCAAAACTGGACATGGCTTTCTGGTGACCTAAGATGACCCCAGAAGTGAGTTACCCTTACGTTGGCCATTCACATTTAGCTTCACAAACATGGAATTCTTGCCCTGATGCTGTTAATAGCTCCATAATTATTTAGTTATTTAATTACATAGAAATGTTGACTTTTCTTGACCACACAACCAATTTCTGCTGTGCAATTGTCACTCTCATTAACACTCTATCAGACAGGCCCAGTACAGTGGTGCTTCCTGAGGCATGTGCATGAATTCTTTGTCATACCATCTGCAATAATGAATGTCTTTGACCCTTCACTGGTTTGCTATGCCAATATATTTGTGACATGACTCACAAGACAACCTGAAATCAGAGTGTGGGGTAAAATGTACTTATTTTGTAGGATAAAGTGGAAGAAATCATTTTGAATCTTCATATAGGCCTACTGTAAATATAATCATTTCATCAGTTTCATATGTTTAGTGATGTGTATTGAAGATGGAGAAATTACCAGAGGAATGTGAAGGTGGCCTCTGAGCCAAACAAGTCACATGGCCCCTAATCCACAGCTCCTGTTCAGCCGGATAAGTACTGGAACTAAAAGGGGCTTGAACTTTGACGAGTAAAATATAAAATGTATGTACAAGGTTAGATGTATTTCCTGTAGATAATAAATGTACTAGACGTACATTTAGTGTACTTAGTAGTGTATTTAGTCTGAATGAAGGATCCACAACTGGTATTTTGTATATAAGCATAATTAGGTCTAGCAAGGCAATAGTATAAGTATCCCCGTTGGTTGTGTCTGATTCAAATCTTTGCTGTTGTATAAACAGTATAAACAGGAATTTCAGTAATGTTCTCAAGATGGGCAAAGAGGCACGAGAGTGCACACATGTTAAATGTTTCTCAATGTCAAGAACACTTCTTTGATAGAACACTTCCTTACACAGCAGTTACAGCTACAAAGGTAAGACTAAGAACCTTACAAGCATTTGAGATTTAATGTGTTCTGCTGTAGTGCCACTGCTATTAAAAAACTGGGGATTGTGGGTATTTTCTGAATGTGGAGGATACACAGGATTCTTGGTAAAATTTTGGAGGGCTGACTTTGGAACAGTACTTATGTCAGTGTTCGCTGACATAACAAGCAGCCGTTAAGCATATTTTCTTGACTGTGAGAAACACTGACTGTGTACTAGCCAGGGGTCTATAGAACTCTAGAAAAATCCAGAATTCTTCCCAGTACTCCACTCTTTCACACTCTCTCACCTGGTGG
This sequence comes from Tenualosa ilisha, assembly GCA_015244755.2. NCBI lineage: Eukaryota > Metazoa > Chordata > Actinopteri > Clupeiformes > Clupeidae > Tenualosa > Tenualosa ilisha. The sequence continues at coordinate 5,158,654 of PYXC01002552.1, read as the reverse complement.
TGTGCTCCAACTGACCACTTCAGCCTCTCTACACCCTAAAATTTATTGTTAAACCCAATCATCATCTCTATTTGTAACATTTGGGTTTTGTACATAGAAAATGATGGAGAATTTGTCAGGGAGAAAGCGTCAATGTTTCCTGGCTACATATCATCAAATTTCAGTGCTTTCTGACATGCTCATTCTCGAGGCAGTGGGCTGATTACTCGAACTGTGTCTGGCTCTGTTTAAACCATGCTCTTTGTTTCCCTTATAGACACCAGATTTTCGTTTGAGTGGACTTTCATGAGGACCACAAGAAGCGGTTTGTTGCGTTTACAACAGAAAATGTCCTGAATGGGAACTATGGTGGCAATCTATAAACAGAATGTAGTCCCACCTCAGGAATGCATGACACACCCACCCACTGTGTCATATAGAAACACACCCACACAGTCTTTTAATATGCTAGTAGTGACATGGTCTTTGTCTAAGAATGTATTTTGCTAATGCTTGTGAATCATCGGATCAGGGGTTATTCATAGCCAACATCATATTCTATATTAATATTGCTTCCTAGTAAGGCTATGCTAGCAATAACACATACAGTTTAAAACAGGAAATTACACATCCACGTTGTTGTAGTATTCTAGTAGTAAAGATAAGTCATAACGGTTTGAGGGATGCGTGCTTGCCCATCTGCTGAACTACAGATATGTTATCTGATTATGTACTTGTGTGCTCATGTTCTGTCTGGTCGAGGAGCTGGCCAGCTGCCGAGGCGCAGGGTACTAGTGGGCAGTGAACTCTCTCACCTTGTCTCTAGACAGGAACGTTGACCACTGCCACCAAGAACACACTGTGATAACTGCCAGCTTACAACATTAAGACGTACTCACAATATTTGCTTTTTCTAGAAAAACAGTTCCTGTGTATGATCTCTAATAACAGTCTCAGCCCAGCAAGCCAAAGTGTGCGTGCTCTAACCCTGTGAGGAATCATGCCATGGGCTTGGCCTAGCAACACACTGTTTGAATGGTGCTAACAAATGTACGTCAGGCCAGCTAGACTCCCTTAAAAACAGGCTCACGTACTTTTTAGTGCAGCTGCTTATCAGCATGCATGTTTCCCAGATAAGCTACTGTGCACTGACATAGGTGTGGCCAAGCTACCTGACTTTACCACCAGTGCAAAATGGAGACATCCTTACAACCTGCTCACCCGGATACAATCCAGCCAGCCAACTCTTCAGCTGTAAGTGTGAAGGTGCCTGCATGCCCTGAATTCATTTGCATGTCAGAAGAGCAGAATCCATACTGACACAAAGCAAACTGCGCTTGCGCACACACATACACACTCACAATGGCTGTGCTGACCCACTTCCAGCCTGGGAATATAAGAATGCTAAAGCATTTAACATACTTGGCCACAGGGCTTTGGTGTGATCACACAATTTGGAATTTCTGGAATGCTGATTATGATTCCCTAACATTTTAAAGTAGATCAACTGTAAAATTGTTAGGCATTAGCATTACACTTTCACAACTTCTGTGTCTATTTCTCTGTTCTTGCTTTTTTGTCTGCAGCTGATCTGCACAGAAAGAGCATGTGGTTGTGATTAAAGTGAGACTCTTAAAATAAAAGTGGAATGTGCTTCCTCAAGATCGACATAAATGGAACACATGACGAGATTTCCTTTTTGACTCGCTTGCCAATGAGTTTGACATCAGAGAGACATGTAGCCAGTACTTAGCACCTGTTGCCTTGCACGCTGCAGATGTTTCAACAAAGACCATGTATATTGTGTACTTATTCAAGGTAACATAGTACATAACAAGCATGCGGTCGAAGTGTTGACAAGGTGGGACTCAGGGTGCTGTTAATATTCTTCTCGCGTCACCGAGTACTCCCCTGCTCGGCACCAACCGTGCGCAGCTTTTGTTTGTTTTCTATTCGGAGTGCGTGAAGAGTTAAGTGACGCAACGTGAGAAAATACTACAATTCATTCAACGTTCACTTGCCACGCCTTTCAGCGTAAACCCAGGGGCTTGACCAATTAGGTGAGGAAACAGATGGGCCGATGATCAGCTGACAGATGTAGGGTCTCTGGAACTATTTAAAACTAATGGGCAACCTGATTCAGGTTTAAACATTTTCTTGGCCCCGCGCGCTCGCCGGCGTAACAAGATATTCGCGCTGCCTCTGCGCTGATTTCTATATAAAACTTGTAGGACCAACCCATCCCCACAAAACAATTTCGGCGGGTAGCAAAGAATGAAAAGTACTATTATTTTACATGTTTTTTTTATTTACTGTGCGGCATTCGCCTATTCATCTGGACTTGAAGAGAATGCACTTCTAGAAGGTAATGCAATCTATAGTGGTTCTTATTTTGCAGGTAGGCTACAGATTGGGAGCAATCGTGTTCCTTTAGAAATGTATAGGCTATATGTATCCTATAGAACTGATGGAGCTTTTAATACCAAAGACTTTCATTCAGAAATGTATTTGTAGATTGCTTTTCTTTGTCAGCGGGTTACTTTAGCCATTGTTGTGAAAGTGTGAATGGATTTTGAAAGCCGAAATGTCTTCCTGAACAGTTTACTGCTAAAAAGATTCCTTATGTCGTATTTTTGCTAAGAAAAACGGCGGATTTTAAACGGAATGGAATTTTATGCGGTTTAGTGTTCTCCATGTAATTACTGCATATGAATGACTCTGGTTTAGTTTTATTAAATAGAAACAGAAAAACCATGCTGCCTCGCAAATCGCTCGCAAATGATATCGATTTCAGTTCTTAAATGAAACCATGGAAAGGCGAGTGTAGGGCGCCGTGCAAGCACACGTCTACCGCCAACGTACACCACCGGCTTAGTGCAGCTGTTAAAACACCTAGTCCGGCCACACATGCGAGAAGTTTGAAATGACGGGGTATGGCATACATTAAAATTTTTCCAGTTTGTCTTGGCAGTGACTGTTTAATAGTATGACTGTTAAAGAAAGAATTTTCCCACTCATATGTTTGAAATGGCGAAGGAACCATATGATCTAACATGAACCATTCTTCTCCAAACAGACCTTGATGGGAAACTGCTGAAGGATCCAGATGCACTTCATGACCAGATCAAGTATGACTTCCGCAAGTCATTAGATCTAGATGAGGAAGGATGTATTCTCTACCCTGGGAAGAGAACAGGTCTACAAGAATGTGGATTCAACGCCACTGCCAGGACCATCCTGATCATACATGGCTGGACGGTAAGTAGGTTAGCTGAGTGTATGTGGACTTAAGGAGCGTACACTGACTTGAGGGCTTTTTGATATCCTGATAAGGCCTGATATTGAATGTGAAGTGTGACCGTAGACTCTTAACTGTAGATGAGTGGAATATTTGAGACCTGGATGCACAAACTGGTGGCAGCTGTGCAGCAGCGAGAGCCGGAAGCCAATGTACTGATCGTGGATTGGTTGAACCTCGCCCATGAGCTCTACCATGATGCTGTCAACCACACACGACGTGTCGGACTCAGCATCGCAGACCTGCTCAACTGGCTCCAGGTAGGGGTGTGAGCAGCTCTATCTGGTCTGTTGGGTGAGGCTGTAAGTGTGTGTAAAATATCTTTATTAATGATGTTTGCTTACCTTACAGGAGGAGACCAATATACCTTTGAAGAGTGTTCACCTGATTGGTTATAGTCTTGGGGCTCATGTTGCAGGCTACGCAGGCACTTTTGTGAAGGGCACTATTGGGAGGATAACTGGTAAGAGTTAAGCCAACTTATGAAACGTCTAAACTTATCGATGGTTAGAGTGCTTTATTTATTTGTGTGCTATGTGAATGCAGGTTGTCAGGTAAAACTGTGTGTGCGTGTGTTTAAACTCCTTTCTGTTTATGTTCTCAGGCTTGGACCCCGCAGGACCCATGTTTGAAGGAGTGGAGTCTCACCGCCGGCTTTCTCCAGATGACGCAGACTTTGTTGATGTCCTGCATACATATACACGAGAGGCCCTGGGCGTCAGTATAGGCATCCAGCAGCCAGTAGGAGACATTGACATCTATCCCAATGGCGGTGACATCCAGCCTGGCTGTGCTTTGGGTGATGTGGTGGCGTATGCCGGCGGCGGTAGGCATTAGTTTTCTTTTTCTTAGAACAATCTTTTTAGATGGGTCTTTCTTGAATGCTTGATTTAAAACCCCTCTGTACTGATATACGGCTTTATAGCCATCAACCCATCAAAAAGGGCATTTATATGTAGTTTAAAATGCACAAAATCAGGCATGAATAGGAGAATTTAGAATAAATTTGTGAGGATTGGGTCAGTGCTTTGGAATTGTTATGGGTTGCAAGTAATCTCCCCCCCCCCCCCCCCCCTCTGTTCCTGATAGGTTTTATAGATGTGTTGAAGTGTGAGCACGAAAGAGCAGTCCACCTATTTGTAGATTCTCTGATGAGCAAGGACCATATCAGTTATGCCTACCAGTGCACAGATCCTACCCGCTTCAAGAAAGGCATCTGCCTGAGCTGCCGCAAAAATCGCTGCAACAACATGGGCTACAACGCTAAGAAAATGCGTAAAAGGAGGAACAGTAAGATGTATCTGAAGACCCGTGCTGACACACCCTTTGGAGGTATATACATGTATTCTTTTTTCCATTTACTCAGAATTATCAGTCACTGTGCCCTTGTACAAGGATGACACCGTTTCCTTTTTGATTAACTTGAATTTTTCTCCCAAAGGTTACCACTACCAGATGAAGATGCATGTGTTCAACAGAAAGCACTCTGATGATGCTGATCCTACCTTCACGGTCAAGCTTTTGGGGTCACACAATGATACCTTAGACCTTGATGTCAATATGTAAGTAGCAGAAGAGGAAGTTATCTTGAATTATTAACTCATCTAGCTTGAAATGGCACTTTTTATACAAAAGGCGACAAATTTCTGAGACCAATTTATCTTTAATCCTCTCCAGACCAGACAAAGTGGGCCTGAACTTCACCAACACATTCTTGGTGTTTGTTGAGGAAGACATTGGTGAGCTCCTGAAGATCCAGCTCAGCTGGGAAGGACCTGCGGAGTCTCTGGCATCCGTGTGGAAAAGCATCAAGCAGAGCTTCTGGTCCTGGTCTAGCTCACCAACCAATCAGGCGCTGCAAGTCAGACGCATCCGTGTAAAACATGGAGAGACTCAGAAAAAGTAAGTGTTAAGCACTACAAAAAACTGTCTTTAGAAATGACACATAATCAATTACATTATACTGAATTAAAATGGTAAAATTAAGTTGGTTTAAATTGTCCATAGCTGGATAGGTTAGTGAGCCTAAAGCTTTTGGACTGGTCAGATCATATTTTGTCCTGTCGTTTGGAGACTAAGATGATGTGTTAATCTTTCCAATCAGATACACATTCTGTGTCCAAGACCCTTCAGAGAATGAGATCACACCAGGCAAGCATTTGACCTTTGTGAAATGTCGCGATGGCTGGGAAGTGAAGCCAAGAAAAAGGTACGTGCCTACTTTGTGCCACACCCCTTAGAGTATTCCCCTCAGCAAGTTCCTCAACCCTCTTTGTACAGTTGGTTATATAGTAGGGAGTTATTCACCCTTAAAGTGCTTTAATGGTCTAAGTTTTGGTACAGCTTATCAGGTTAGCTATGTTGTAGAACACTGGAAATATTGGGTGTGAAGTGGCCTTGCATGCATTTCATGAAAAGAAAAGTGTTCTAAAAACAAGTCTATAACGGTGTGTTTTTGTGTGTGTGTTGCAGATTCCGCATCTGAGATGAGGGCACATCATTTGGTCATCTTTAGGCAGAAGGTCTGCCTTTTATAGCTGCTGCACCCGGAGCACTTTGTTGGGCTCAGAGGACTGAGGATTGAGGCTGAGGGTTTGAGGGAAAGATTGGGGAGGGGAGATTGGCCAACACGGCCTGTCTCTTGCACAGACGTGCACAGTTTTGACTAGGGGAGTGGTTTTTGTGATTGGCATCAACAGATAATTTTTCATACTTGACCGCTCAACCTCTGATCATTTTCTACACAATCTTTGTGTACCAAAATACTAGAATGGTCACTGACCATACTAGAATGGTCATTATTTTTGTAAGTCTATTTATATATGAAAAAACAAATGCACTGAAGTCAGGTTAATTTATGAACTTGATGCACAGCCTTTATGCAGGGACGCGTTCATTCTTTGCTGAAGGAGTAGTAGGGCACAGACAGTGGAACTCAGTATTTTGCAGAATGAGAATGAAAGTGTCTCTGATTGGTCAGTCTTTTTGAGAAGTGTCAATGTGTATGTGCCTTTGAAATACTGTATCTGTTTGTGTACATAATGTAAATATGTGGAAAAAATAAAATTCATTTGTTGTACTCTCACCAGTCCTGTATTCTGTAGTGTAATAGAACACTGGTTCTATGTAATGCAATTAATGTAAACCACAAGTGTAGTTTGTCTCTTCAACCATGGCTCCAGCCACTCTCTTTTCTGTTTTTCTCCAGTTCATATCCTGTATCTTGCCAAACGATTTTTTTTCTGATGCCTGTATTTATAGTTAATCTGGTCTAGAGTTGTACAATAGAAACTAGGACCACGGGATTCAGTAAGATGGCTGTCCTCTGGGCAGCAGGAATGTGCATTTTTTTGGAAAAGAGCTGCCCCTCTGTACTATACAAATACCCCACAGGGCCTTATGGTTTGGCTCCTGAAGTTGGAGCTGGGTAGTAGTTGGTTCTAATATAGCAGGGCACTGATGACAAAGCTTATTACTCCATGGAAAATGCTCTTTTCATTTCAAGGGTCCCTGTGTAATTGGGCTTAGCCTTTTGTGAGGGCAACTTGGGCACTGATCCACAGCTGTTTTCAGGGCGGCACTATGTAGCCCTTATAATTATCTTTGTTTCAACACTGTCTGTTTGGCAGAGGATCCACTCGAGCACATGTGCTGGGTTGAGGTCTGAGAATCAAGTAGAAACTTGCCATTTTAAAGCGGCATTGGCGAGGTCAGTTCAAGACATTGCAGACAAAGGCAACCTCGGAAACAGAGCTGTGTTTTATTAGCTATTTATAATGTCTCTCACATTGAATTTATCTCTAGCTGTTGTCTCTAGCAGTGGATCTGCAAAACAATAGCATTTATGAGGGTGATGGGGCAAGAAGCTGTAGCCTGGTGGACCAGACTCACTTTACTTTGTGCAGTCGATAGGCATACTTTGTTTGAACTTTTAAACCTGTTGGTTCTGCCTTCAGTTTCTGTTTGCTGATTGGTTGGTAGAAAATCTATAGGGGGAACCAATGCCTTTAGGAGACAGTATACTTCCGCAGGCGCAATTTGCGCACAGTGGGCACGTATACTTTTTTTCTAGCTGTCTAGATGCGCGTCATGGTCCTGTGCCCTACCACAGCAACGTAGTTCAGTTACTGAACCTCAGCCTTAACTAACAACAAAGTTTTGTTTTGTTAACAACCATAAGAAACACACACACTAACCAGAAATTCTTAAGCACATCCAGGTTTTAGTCCACAAATTAATATTAGTGAGACAGTTTACCTGCTTACAGGAGTGAGAGCTCTGTGTGTGCGGTAACAAAAATCTAGGAGGTGTGCGCATACCTGCGCGTCACAATGTTGCCGCAGTTCTTGTCACAAGCTCCATGCGCACAGAGTGTGCATGCCATGTGCGCGTAAGTATACCACGGCTTTAGGAGATTACCTTTGTTTTTCTTTTTTTCAACAGATTATTTGAATGATTATATCCACAAAATACCCGTTATCACAAATCAATTTACACATGGATCACAGATTGAAGACAAGATGAGCGAGTAGGCTGCAATCATAATCACATCCAATTGAGCACAGAGGCATTTTGATAGGCATGCAATGGTGCTGTCCTATTGGGAAGGTCTGTTGGTTGTGGCCAGACCTAGATCTTGAGATGTGGGTCTGGATTTCCAGGCTATCAGTAAGAAGTCCATACAAAGTTGATAAAAGTGTCGCAGACTGCTCCTATAAACAATCCTCAGTCTAGGTTTATGCCTGCACCTACTGACTATTAACTGTTGTGATACTACATTATGGTGATGAAAACTGACTTGTTTTAATGGTCTTGGTCTTGACCCAGTCTCGACATAAATGGTCTTGTCCCCATCACTAATAGTCTGACTAAAAAACTGCTCTTATGTCAAGTAGTATTAGTTGGCCGTCCTCCCTGGTACCTGATAGAGGAGGCAAAGACTGTGTGCCAGTTGTGAAGAGAATTTTTATATATAGTTTTTCTAACTGTGGTGTCTGTGGTCCAGCTTCTGTGGTTTGTGGCATGCATGGTTAACATAACACAGAAGTATTTGTTTACATGGGCAATTCATCATAAACTCATATCTAATCATGTACTGATAACAGACAAAAATGCTGCAAAGATTTCACCACCTTGAGATCCCATTTCTTATCACACTGTTATCGGAAGCAGCGTGAAAAGAAGTGACTGGATATCGCCTCAGTCCTTCTTAGGTTCCATCCATACATTAAGTGTATTCAAATCAGCACTGACTGGGATGACCAGTAATTAACAGATGGACAAAAGACAAAAAGCTTATTGAGAAACAGTGGTTACCAAAGAAAATACACGAGACGAGAGGATTCCAGTCCGTTTACAACAGGCTACAGACAAGTTACAGCAGAAGGGCAAATACAGGACATTCATTTGGTAAAAGTAAGAGCTTTTGCTAGATTGAGCCCTCTGCTCTGATTTGATGACGAAATTTTGGCGTCAGTCCAAGGAGAGCGTGCCTCAACAGCCACTTATTTCCGGTGACTAAGATTTAGATAATGCAGGTAGGCAGGTATACCACATATTTCAGCGCTGACTGTCTTTAGTGAGAAAGGAGGTCCAAATTCTCAGAGTAACTGCAGAGAATTATTCATCCCTGCTGTGTAGATTTTTTAATTAGACTATGTGAAACTCTGTTAAAAAATGGCAACAGAGGAGAAATTTCAAGGCAAATTTCAGAACAAAACAGAACAAAAAACTGAATTGTAGAATTCTGAGAGGGAAAGCATAGTACCAGTGACAAACCAACAAACTCATCAACACCATGAGAAAAAAACCAAAACAAAACAACAAAAAAAAACACAGATTTTAACCCACAATTTCCAGTGACCTACTTACATTTTCCAGCCTGGCATATGGTTGGCTTTTTGGAATAGCCAGGATTCTTAGACATTTATCTGAAATCCTCAAATAAGTTCTGTTTTATACCACCTCATGTGACTCCAGAACAAAAGAGGAGAAATTTGCTGTTTCATAATCCATTGGTATTTTCCATTCATAACAGATAACAAAAGTGAATGCATTTGCATTTGTTTTGACATCACTGAATCCAAAACATAATTTAACCAATCTAGAGGAATAGATTGCATATGAACTGGCAACGTGTTTGTCTTAGCTGATGGTATGTCAAACCTTTAATGCAGCATATGCATGCCAATTGCAGTTGAAGACACCTGTTCAGGAGTCACGCCAAAAGCTTAAACTCAGCTGCCTAGCTGAAACACCATGCTTATGTTCTCACGCAATGATCCTCAGCTACATAGAAACACCGCTTTATTACCCTACATAGAAGACTATAATTCAATGATTGGCTGTGACGTGGCCATCAGATACAACACTGTAAACCCAAACAGCACAAGAAAGGCATATCATTAAAGATCAAGTAAAAATTACAGCAAAATCCAGTAGTGGTTTCTGTCAAGACATTTTAACTTCACGGATGTTCATTCAGTTCAACTGTAAAGATTAGTGTTTATTCACAGCCACAGGTAGTGGCTTGGATGGAGCCGTGCAATCCTCTAATCTATGTGTGTGTTGCTTCAGGAGCATGCTAACAACGGTAATGAATGGCAACATATATTGATGCTCTCCATTGATACTGAATATGATGTTGATCTTTTAAATCAAAATAATGAGAGGATTGTATATTTATACAATTATCATATTAAACTGTTTAAAGAAACTCTTGATCCTCCCCCAACAAACAATCAAACCCACACACACACACCCACACACACACAGATGTACATGAATGTTCAGAGCGCAGATTGTTCCAGTGGTGCCTTGTGCCTTGTCTCTTGGATGGAGGGCTTGTTCATGGACAAGAAGTCTTGGTACATTACGCTAGTGTTGGACAGCGTGTAAACAATGTCCAAATATGGTCATACAGTATAATGGACTAGTCTTATACTTATAACTTATAACACAAGTTAGTCTTTAAACCCTTTTCTAAAAATCCCTTTTTAGAACAATTAAACTGCTATTTTTGAAACAGTTACAAAACCATGTTTTGACAAATATGATCACTGCAAGGATTACATGCCTTGAGATTAGTGCCTAGTGCTGTAAACAACTGCTCTATGATGGGAAGTTTCAGAAACTTGCCTACTCTAACTCTGAGTAGTCACATTTTAATTTCCCTAAGGTTGTTTAAAGCACCTCAAAGTTCAATGAATAATGTCAGTCAGTTTCACAACTGTGCATGTATGACCTTAGCGAGAGTAGAAAAAGCATGAGTACAGTAGCAATGTGTGCCCTGTACACACAGTCACATGATTATCACGTTGTTAGTGGGCCACAGGTGCAGTTAATCTCTGTACCCCTTTCTAAGGGCACAAGGTAAATAAATAAATAATGCAGTGGTGACATGACGCAGGGTGTTTAAAAACAAGAACACATGTGTGACCTCTTGACTCACTGCAGACGATCAGCTTTACATTCAGTACATTCAGTGCACTGATTCTAAACATAATGTGATGTTAAAGCTCCATCAACAGGGGGTATTTTTCCCTTATTCTCATTCTACTTTTTACCCTATAGGCATTTCTGACACGCAAGCTTTGGAGGTCCATCAAAGTGTCCTTAGAAATGTTAGAAACACAATGTTAAATTTGGCGTCTGACAAATCGGACTTTTTTCTGCAAACAGTGCAAGACCAGACACTCAGTGCCTTTTCCCTATTACCTGTCAGTGAACCATCAAAAATGATTTGGATACTGTTACTGTTTAACACAAAATCTTCATATGCTGTTGCTTTTTCTGAAGTGTATCCTGCAACTGCTATTTTAACATAAAATTCTTATGAGTTGCTGTTTTAAGGGCACTTTTCTTGAAGTGTATATACTGGCATTCTTGCCCTGTACAGTAATGAGCAGTGGGTAAAACTCTCCAGCTAAACTCTGCTCTCTCTTCAAGATGTTAGATGAGTCACTCCGCCAGTCAGCGAGACAGAGCTGCTCACCTCCAGCTGTAATGACCATCTAGAAACCACAGCAACCATCGCAGCATTGGAAGTTTTAGTCCGTGGCTAGAGGAGATGGAATGAGAGTTGAGAACATTCTGGCAGAATCAGCTCTGGGTTTCTTTGGGAACTAAGGCTGACCATTGTGGAATGCCTTGGTTAAGGTCTCGCTGTGAAGAAAAAGGCTTTGCTTAGGCAGATTTTATCTGGAAGGATTTCAAATCCCAAAAATAGACGTTTTACATGTTTAATACTGTGTTATAGTCCAACCATTCAAAGGAAAGGGCATATGGTCAACAGGTGGGCCATTATTATCGTTTCCTGGCTGGTTTTCATGTCCACGTAGCTGCAACAGTTTAAGTTCTTTATTCCAAATTCCATTGTAGCTACAGTTGAATGAATGAAAATGTCACAGAACCTTTGTTACCCTATTTACAAGTGTTTCAGTCTGATGTATTCAATTTAACCCCACAAACAGACACATGACCTAAGCAAGTACAGTATGTATGTGTGTGTTTTCTTTCCTGTTTGTTTTCTCCTGTGTAATGTACAGAATGTGTATGTACTTATGTAAGCACTGTTTCAACGCAATGTCTCACTGCCCTTCCGCCTGTGCATGTGTGTTTCTGTGTGTGTGTGTGTGTGTGTGTGTGTGTATGTGTGTGTGTGTGTGTGTGTGTGTGTGTGTGTGTGTGTGTGTGCATGCCTTCTGTGCGCACACTTGTGTGTGCGTGTGAGTCTCCTGATCTGCGTCCATGCGACGCTTGACCACCAGCACAGAGCCACGACTGTTTCCTCAGAACAATATCAGACTCAGTTCCTCCGCCATCACTCTTGAGGCTTCATGGAGACTCCCCATCGTCTCCACGCACTCTCTTCAAAGTTGTGGACTTTCTCATGGGAAACGGCCAGAACAAAAGTGAGAATGTGCAAGGAATGTCAGCCAGGAGCGGATTAATGGAACTCACACAATCTGCCTATTTCAGAGCATTCACACAGATTAAAGCGCACAGATCAGCTTGAGTTAGGTTGTCTGGCAGAAAACTGGGTCGGTGGGTTCAGTGTCCCACTTGTTTTTTTTTCTTTTTCATTTTTTTTTTTTTTTTCGGTTTGAGTCTGGAATCAGTGTGGTTTTTAGAGCTCCTTCCTTTATCAGTCAGTTATTGTTCAAATAAACGGATGCTTACCCAAGCAAAAAGAGCCCATGGGGCAAGTCATTAACTTCTGCCTTCTAACCTCCCAACTTTAGCCTTAACCCAGTCACTAGTCAGTAATGCATGTGAGCACATTTAGCTCCCCATTCATCTATCATCATCTGTCCTTTCATTGGTGTGACCATTTGGTGCATTAAAGGGTGCAGACTGTGACTGTGCATTGTTGCAGAGGTCACACGCCAACGTGTGATCAAAGAATGGAAAATTTAGAGATGTATGTCAGCTATTGTTGATACTCTCAACACAGCGCTAATGCAAGCACGTGAGGGCGTTGGAAAGAATGGGCGCTACTGTTGCATGTTAAACCACAGTCAAGCACATGATCACGCAGCAGAGGCAAAATTAGAGGAGTACCTGTTTACCTTGTCAGGAGAAAGCCTCTGCATATACACTCTTGTCTTGAGCAACCACCGACACCACTACCACCACGCACACTCACACACACATGTTCACATACACACACACACACTCTCTCTCACAAACACACACACACACTCACAGAGACCCAAGTGGACAGTGCTGTACTGTAAGGTTTCCTCTGAAGGCCCCTTAGACTGTAAGTCATAGGATCTGGGAATCCAGTCCAAAGGAGACTCATCTCTCCCACACAGATTAGTCACTCCCTCCTACACTGTAGGTCTAAAATATTCATCACATTCACCACCATAGTGCTCTGACCCTAACCCCCTGTCTCTTATCCTCTTACTGTAACCTAAATCCCCCTCAGAAGCCCTTTGTGGAAAAGCTTTTACCTGAACCCCAATTCTGAACCTCGTGGACCATTTTCAACCTCCTTACCCAGTCCCAGTCCAAACCTTAACCTTACCCCAACCCAACCTCTATCCTTACTCATCTTTACCCCAGACCTAAACCAAAGCACATTACTATAAACCAGCATTCTTTAGACCCAGTTTAAAATCTTTCTCACAACTTTATTCAAAACCTGGCCTAAACTGCAGACCCACACACAGCCAAAGCAGTTCATCTAAATCATCTCCTGCCAAATCATCATCTCCATGATCTCCCCACTGTTTCAGTATTATTGTGGTCTATGTTTTAGCCATCAAATATGCAATGCTCTCTAGGGGCTAGAGTGGGGGGAAAGCTTCTCAAATACCTTAACCCTTAGCCCTAAACCTTTACCCTCACACTTCCTGCCTGATGACAATAGTGACTATGTTTACATGCATATTCAGCAGAAGATCAATATTCTGGTTAAAGCAAGATCACAGGAAGGGCATTTGACACAGGAATATTTCAGTTTACATGCTAATTAATATTCTTAATTAACTCAGCAGTGGGCTTTGACATAATGGCAATATACAGCACTTAAAATGGTAAAATGGTAAAACATCAATAATAGTCAAGTTGTATTGCAAGACTGTGCATTTAATGCCCTCATGTATAGTTTAAGGAGATATGTAAGGAGGTATGAGGGTGATATGGAGGGTGAATCCTACTAAGTAAATACTTAGTGGACCTGGCATCATTTGGGTAAACATCACCAGATGTTGCCTAGTGGCATGCCATTTTCCTTACATTATGCAAGGTTTCCCCTTTTATAATAATTAATTCCATAACTGAATATCTTGTGTGTCTTGTTTTGATTTGCTGGGTTACACTATCACAAAATTGGAATTTGTCATTGTATTCTTTCACTTGGACACTTTTGAACTAGTATCATCAGCCGGTTATTAACACTGAACAACACCACCAGATGACAAGGTTCTAATGAATTACCCATATCTTTTGTAAGAGTATAACATAATTATACAAGTCTGAGGTTTGTGCATATAATTGTTTGGGAAAAGAATATAAAATCAGACAAATAAAAGTACGCTCTGGATGTTCTCTACATCTGCTCTTGGTTAGCAGCTGTTTTTTTAACCTGTGTTTTTATGAACACGGGTAATTTAGATTTGTGGACTCAGTGGGTTTGTACACGAGGTAACAGTCTGTCTCCTGGAAATAAAGGTTATGAAAGCAGAAATGATTCCGAGATGGCTCTCTCAGCCCCACCTGTCACTGCTGTGTTCAAGAGCTGCTGTGTTCAAGAGTGGCCGGGGGCTGGAAGCAGTGTGCTGACATGAAGGAGAATGCAGAGAACATGTGCAGCCGCCACATGGAAAACCCTTAGCTGCCCAGATAAGGCAGATTTCAGCTGTGCTATGAAGGATTAAAAAGCAGGACTTTCAGACTTCAATCTGCATTTCAGTAACATTACTAATACCTCAGGTGATACTGTAAATAATTGTGTCTTCAGGACTCTCGTCCTGAAAATGTCCTAGTGGCTATTTTTTGTACAGTTCCTTTTCTGTGTCTACAAACATGTCCTCAGATGAAGAAGAAGAGACTAAACAGTGGTGGAAAAGTCATGGCTTATGCATGCATCACTGTTGAGGAAGTCTCTGTCGTGCAGCTTTTAAGGTAATAGGCATTCATTCCAAATGAATACAGGTCACAGTTATTTTTTTTGGCAGGGTGTCTTATCTCTCCTTCTCATTGGCTCTGTGTTCCTGTGTAGATACTGTCCACGCTTTGGCTGCCAATGTTATGCAACTTTGTCAAGAGTGGAGGCAGTGGGGAGGAGTGGGGCTCCACTCTCACATTACACACACGTCGACATACGTCAACCAAATTCCAGAAGTGTCTCCCCTCCTGTCCGGAGGCTAGAAGGAAGGCCACTCTGGGGAATGAGCCAGGGCAAAATCTGCTTTTCACACAGAGCCTTATTCTTGAGGTGAAACTTCAAGTACAGTAATGAGCAGCTTCTTACTCATGAGAACACATTCATTCTGATACTACACAGAACAAAAGGCAGAGAGAATGCCCACAGGGGGAAAACCAGCACTGACAGATGTGTGTGTTTCCGTTGGTGTTGAATTACTCAGATGAAATTGAATTTCACTAAGATAAACTGGAAAAAAACACACCATGTGTTGATTGGCCACGAGAAACTGCCTGATGCTTCTTGGCCCCTGATTGGCCGAGAGAGGTATGGCCTCACCTTAAAGAGGGTTACTTGAGTTCAGTGATCTTCTCAGAATGATGTGTGTGGTTTTTTGCGCCACCGTGGGTTGTGTTTGTGTTGGGATTTTCTCCCCAGCAGCACGTGTTGACGGCCACCACAGGCAGGTTGTATTATACCAGTGGCACCAGTGTACTCAGCAGCTCAGTCGGCTGTGATGGAATCCAGCTGAACTCAGACATTCTCTCACACTCGCCCGGGTTCTCCTGGACCTGGTCAGAGTCCCCCCACTAACAGTCAGTGTCAAGAGGTACACACTGAAAAAAAAAATTGTACAAATATGTGCCCAAACCAATCCTGCACAATACAAATATCTAGTGCAGTGTTCCTCCTGTCTTTTAATTTATCAGGTTGTCAACATTTGGTTGAAATGTCTCCTTATGTCTGTTCACTGTACACTTTCAAGGGCGTTTTGGTGCTGTAAAATGAAGCTGAACTGGGTTCACCAGTCTGAACAATACAAGTTAATCAACATACTTCCACAAGCAGCACAAGCACAGACAGACAAAATCTATAAGGTTTGCCAGAAGGCTAAAATATTTCTCTGAACAATCATTTTCAAATTTACTTTAACTCATCGCCATAAATTTGGTAATATGCCACTGAAGTTTCTTTTCACTCCTTTTTAAGTCTCAAGTCTTAAGTGTCATTGTTAAAGGCACACTAGGCAATGTTTTTAAGTTAATTTATCAGCTTCATAGCCACTTTGATGATTAAATGGCTCATTGTGGGGTGAATTAAGGCTCTCTCACCCACCTTTAGCATAGCTTCCGCGCTTACTACACTTGGAGGATCTGAAACTTCGGGTCAAGGGAAACCTGAAAGTAAATGATGTCGAAATCGCAATTTATTACCGGCTTGTTGGTCATCGTATCGCTGGTTCCTATTCTTTGGTTTGCAAGTAAATTGCACATGGATTGGTGAGAATGTACAATGTAGTGGAAGCTCCGGAGATTAAAAAAAATGCACTCTTGCCTGGTATGCCTTCAAGCAATGTTCTGAGATCAATTGAAATAGCTCAGATGGCAGTGTTCACCACAGATGCCACTAGTTATGCAAGATCCTCTCTGTGTTCCCCAACAGTCCCTGGGTTTAAGTATCAGTCCTGTAAAAAAATCAAATAATACAGTGTTATCATATAAAACAACACACCCAAGCAGGAACAGGAAGATCTGCTCATATGATACATAAATCAATATCAACCGTTGAATGCAGGCTAAGCAGGAGGTCCAGAAATGTAATGGACCCGCAGACTTTTGGCACCCAGCCTCGTGGGAAAACTCACGTAAACGTGTGAACTTGTGCAAAGCTGTGTGAACATCTGATGTGGACTGTGGTTTTTTTTTTTTTCTAAATTGCTTGCAACAAAACGACAACTAGGGTGGTTTATGTTTATGCTTCTAAAATAATTTGGGGAATTCCTTTTGAAAAACATTCTAGAAAGAAAAGAAGGAAGAAAGTTTTTCATAATACAGTTTATGTTACTATAAAGATGGACACACCTGTATGATGGACAAATGAAGGACATACAGCTACAATTATTGGCATCAAGTAGTAAATGAAATGATATAGAGGTCAAAAGCCTGAGACACTTATCAACTTTGGAGAAACAAGAGAGAAAAATACATTCATAAAAGTGTGCTCACTTCTGGAAAACAGCATGTGGCAATCAATAATGGTTCTTCCTTGAAAATACCCCAATCATAGTTAAAACAATGACTAAGACATTCCAGTCAACTGAAACAGACAAACTTGCCTGGATAACGACTCCTGACTCTTCCCCCCACGCATAGGAGAAGAGGATAACAGTTTCCCAAGGACCACTGCTGGAGATTTCCATCTTGGGATCACCCAGTGTTCATTTTTCAAAGCAGCCTTCTTATTAATAGCCTGGTAGACCAGACTCTTTTGCTTGGCACTTTTTAACAGCATGCTTTACATGTGCTTTTCATCAACTTGACCAGGGGTGCAAATAATTGCTGAGGGAACCAGCTGAATTTTGACCAGAAAGACAACTACCACCCTCTGAAGTCAAAACAGCCAGGTGAACCTGTTCAGACTTAGAACTGGATACAAGACCATGTGTGTCCATATGTACAACAGACCGAAAACTGGTCTGACAGACAAAGGTCATGATGGAACTGTCCTCTGACCAGTGAATACCCTCTCCAGACTACATCATCTGTACCCACGCACTCAGAACAGCTACGTGGGCAGACACAATGAACCAGAGGGCAGAACTCATGTGCAGATAGCAGGCATGGGAGAATGCAAATGATGCTACAAAGGAGAAGAATAGACAAAAGACATGCCAACACCCATCTGTCTTTCTGTGATCGGTACACCTTCCGCCCAACCTTATTTGAGGACAATGACCCCAGCTATGGATTAGGCAATTGTTTTAGCTGCCTTTATCCACAACTTCCTGTAGCACAACATGAATGTCTTTGGATGTTAAAGTATGTGTCTAAAAGTCCCCACCTGGTGTATCAGCAATCTTCATAATGAGGTAGCACTGATTTGAACAATGGCACACAATGCATAAGCCTGGTCAAGTCCATTTATTTCCATAACATATTTAAAGCAACAGAGTTGACGTGCTTTATAATAAATCAAAAACAAAAACAATAATAATGGTGATAACAACAACAACAACAACAACAATAATATAATAATAATAATAATAATAAATAAAAAATTATATTATGGATATGGAACAAAAGTTCTAAGATAATGTAACAAAATAAGATAATGAAAATTAAATAAATGAAATTCAATCCTAAATGACGTATATATATATATATAATAATATATCATAATTTTAATAATGATAGAATCAGAAATATATGTAAAGAAATGAAATAAAGAAGGGCCAAAC
Organism: Tenualosa ilisha; assembly: GCA_015244755.2. NCBI lineage: Eukaryota > Metazoa > Chordata > Actinopteri > Clupeiformes > Clupeidae > Tenualosa > Tenualosa ilisha. Next base: position 5,140,264 of record PYXC01002552.1, on the reverse strand, counting down.
TAAATGAGGGAAAGGGGAGGGGGAGTACAGAAAGCTAGAGAAGGCCCAGTCTCCTTTGGGTGTCAAGTGAGAGGGAGGAACAGAGACAAGTTGTGTGGAGGAGGACCCAAGTAACCTGAGTAGAGTACGAAGATCACAGATGTATTGAGGCACTAAAACATTCAGGGCTTTAAAAGAGAAATCTGGTGTGAATCAATCCATAGTCCTATGTTGGAGGTCACTGAGATATAGATATAAGATATAACCTGTGAAATCAGTTCTGTATTTCACAGGTTACCAGTGTAATTCAGACCAGTGTGATGTACTCTCACTTCTTAGTTCCACTTGATAGTCTGCCAGCTGCATTTTGGTTTATCATGCGAAAGTAATGTACTACACAACTTCCTTTTATGGCCTGCTCCTTTCGATTCAAATTTTATATTCCACTGAAATATCTATTTCTAGGGATTTACCCACATACCCAAATTGCACAAACATCTTCCATTTAGTAACAAGTAAACAATTTATTCAAAGGTTTCAGTTCTGTCATTTATTTTTTTTCTGTCTCTTCTTCTGGTAAATATCCCTCTGAGAAATATGGTTGGAGTAGACTGGAGTATGAAGTGTGACATGTAAGATAAGATTGTCTAATCCTAGGAAATGTATTCCCTTACTTAAATGGTTTCAACAATTTGCAAATATTTGCTAAGAAATAGGCACATTAAAAATGTTGTACATTACAATAAGAAAAGAGCACAGTTCTGTGGTCTGTGTGAATCTGTTTCTATTTGTGTACTTTAGCACCACATCATGGTCAAATAGTCAAATTAAGTGCTTTGGATAGTCACATAGAAAACACAAATTTAAATAACCCAATAAACACAAACTTGTCAGTTATGTCTCAGTCAGATCAGTTATCTGCTTCTTTTTATCTCAGATCATTTATTTAGCAAGGGTTATAGTGTGGAGATATTCAGTGCTCGGTGAGGGATAACTGTTCCAGTCCTGGAATGGTCCATATGCATGGAAGAAGAAGGAGCCAGTTAACATCAGATATATTCTCTAGATGGTCCATATCGCAGAGTTTTTTTCTCTTCACATTCGATAGGAGAGCAATAACAAGAACATTAGAAAAGGTTGAATTTTTGAGTTTCAGTTCTTACTTGCAAACTGGAATGTCCCTACCATGAGAGCTCTCTGAGAAAGTGCTTCATTTGGCTAGTAATGTGACCTTCCAGCGGGCCACCCACGCAAGTCAATAAAATCACAGAGCCAGGCTGAAACAAAGTTAAGCAAATATATTTTAGGTCAGAAGTCAAATGAATACACAGACATTGCTGACAACAGAACCATCCCACATTGTTAGAGGGTTTGCGTGAATATGATGAATATGTATCACGCGTGAGCACTGTGTGTTATAGCAGAAAAGGAGGCTATAGGGTGAACAGTGGTCCACATAAACACCTTAGAAGACATACTACTAGAAACACTGTGCCCCTAATGTCAATAAAGTAGAAAATATTTGTAAATAGTCTGCACATATATTTACACAAGAAAGCACTAACAGGTCTGAGTAAACTGTCAACATGTGTTTGGTTGATAGTGGTGCAGGGTTTTAGCTTGCTCAAAGTGTTCTAAGGCTGTGACAATGGCCAGTTCCCCACAAAACCTGCAATAAAATTTACTTTTCAGTTGCTTTGGTGCATTCCTCAACTGATCATTAAAGTTTGCACAAGTGCATTCTCAAACCATTAGCGGAAAGCAAGCAACAGACAATGTGCAAAAGCATGTACTACAGCTCAGAATACTTGTTAATTTCTCAAAAGGGCAATAAATGAAAACCTAAATGTTTTGGAGGATAGAGACTATAGTCTGCAATACGCATTTTCACCAACCTGCACTAGCAAATGATAATGTAAAGAAGCAGACAATTGCACATAAGAAATTGCATGGGTATACAAAAGCATTTACTGTTCACAGTTACGCAAAACAGCTTTTAACTACTAGTTCTGAGAATTTAAATTTGATATGGAAATTGCACTAATCCGAGAAAAACTGCTTTACCAATAATTTGACAATAACTATCACTGATAGAAGAAGAGAAAAGAGATCAAAATAGAAATAACATAGAGTCAGAGGTAGAGGTTACTGACATTTATGGTTTTTGTACAGTTTTTTTTACAGTTTTTTGTACTTTTGTCATTTTGTGTTTATGTTTTTAATTTGTATGTCAGCATTGTTATTATGTAGGACCCAGTCAATGTGCTATATAACAGGGCTGTTTATAGTTTTTCTTAATCACTGCAGTGCATTTCTCCAATAAGTATTAAAGTGGGCACAGCAGCAAGTGCATTTCTCAAAACAAACTGTAAAACACAGTGCATACTGTCAAACACAGTGTGTAACCTGCAAAAGCAACTTGCCCAAAAGGCTTAGGAAATGTGAGCTAGTATTATGAAAGTCTCCTGTGACACTGCTTAAGTAATCTCCCAGATTTCCCTATGAAGATTGCAGGTTTGTTTAGTCTGTATAGCTAAAACTTTCCCCTTGTTTAGCATATCAGCTTAAGAGTAAACAAACTGCACATTAATGCTTGTAGAAAATTGTAGAAAATAAAAACTATAATATTTATTGCAGTATTTTACGGTTATGTTTCTACTGCAGTGTTTTGCCAGACCATGTTATTCATCGTCATAAAAAGTATAGCATATTGCAAAGACAACTTGTTCAAGACTTGCATAAAATGGCTGAAGCAATGAATGCCTAAATGTTTTGAGCAATTCAACAGAAGCTGTATACTGACATGTGATAGTAACTGATAATAAAAAGGAAACAGCAGACAATTGTACGCAAGCCATTGCGTATAGATATGCAAAAGCATTTGCTGTTTGCTCAGAGTAATGAGAAATTGATTTTATGATGTGCCAAGTGTCTAGATGATGTGGTAGCTGACTTCAGTTCTGATCTGAGAATTACACTTCAGCGATTTCAAAAAACAAAAATTTCATTATTAATTTATCATTTAAAATGCATTTTGTAATTACTCATTTTATGCGGATATGCCTACCACTTGACAGATACTAGTTCAGGCAGTGCAAAAAGGTTCCAGACAAAAGGTTTATTTCCCTAACCTCTTGTAGGTGAGAGAGGTCACTTTTTCAGCAATTAGTTGCTAGTTCTCTAACCCATCTACACAGACTCTGTCTCAACCCTCTTCACAGGTTCCTCCACCTCCACCTTTAAACAAGCCCAGGTAACATCACTGCTCAAGAAACCCTCCCTCGCTCCCACTAAAGTGAAGAACTACCGGCCTGTCTCTCTTCTTCCTTTTCTCTGTGAAACTAGAAACTAGACTAAACTAGAACGAACCGTCTTCAAAAGGGTCACAGAATTTCTCTCTCAGTACAACCTCCTTGATTCCTACCAATCTGGTTTCAAAAGTGGCCACTCCACTAAAATGGCGCTTCTGTCTGTGACAGAGCCTTCAAAGAAGCCAGAACGGCAGGTCAATCCTCAATACTCACCCTGCTCGACCTTTTAGCAGCATTCTATTTGGTCAACCACCGTATCCCACTGGACAAACTGACAAACATGGACATCAATGGCAAAATGCATTCCTGGTTGGAATCCTATCTCACTGGGCTGTCATTCAATGTGTCATGGCTAGGGCAAATATCTGCGTTGCACCCTTACCACAGGGGTGCCCCAAGGCTCAGTGCTGGGGCCCCTTCTCTTTGCCATGTATATCACCTCACTGGATCTGATAATCCACTCCCATGGCTTCTCCTATCACTGCTATGCAGTTGACACCCAGCTCTATCTGTCCTTTCCTCCTGGTGACTCCTGAGTGAGGTGAACACACGTACACAGGAGTGAGGTGAACACATGTATACAGGAGTGAGGTGAACACACGTACACATGAGTGAGGTGAACACATGTATACAGGAGTGAGGTGAACACACGTACACATGAGTGAGGTGAACACATGTATACAGGAGTGAGGTGAACACACGTACACATGAGTGAGGTGAACACACGTACACATGAGTGAAAGTAGCATGAGTGAAAGTAGCCTGAAAAGATGTGGGTTCGAATCCCAGCTACCACCGTTGTGCCCTTGAGCAAGGCACTTAACCCTAAGTTGCTATAGGGGAACACACGTATACATGAGTGAGGTGAACACACGTACACATGAGTGAGGTGAACACAAGTACACATGAGTGAGGTGAACTCACGTATACATGAGTGAGGTGAACACATGTACACATGAGTGAGGTGAACACAAGTACACATGAGTGAGGTGAGCACACGTGTAGGTACCCACAAATCAGGAGTAGTACAGCCACTGCTGCCATAATCAGTCTGCATTCATCTTGTTATATTTTTGTGTTAAATCACAGAGATCGTTCAATCATTCACCCGATAACTAGTTTATAAGCGTTTTAAGCGTTAGTGTTCCCCTATACAGTAATTTCCTGAATATAAGCCACACTATGTATAAACCTCAGGTCAGTGTTTTATGCAAGCTAAAAAAACAAAACCATGTATTGACTTCACCTTTATGTTAACCTCACCCATGGAATAACCTCAGTTTACTAAACATGACTTATTGAATCACAATCAGATCAGATCAAGTAGATCAGTGGTTGTCAAACTGGGGTATGAGTATCCCTGGGGGTACTGGGGGTACCAATTCAAGAGGGTATACAAAAAAAGTCTGTGAATAGATTACAACGCAATTGCCACCACATGGTAGCCTGTATATCAATATGAGTTCACATTTGTATATGCAGCAATAATAATTAGAAAAATATTAATTATAATAGCAATCTGTCTATGGTGCAGGGGGTACGTGGTAGGACATAGAATGTCTCAGGGGGTACATGGCAGTTAAAAGTTTGGGAACCACTGAAGTAGATGAATGAAAAGAAATGCAATCCTGTATATAGCCCTCATCCATGTATTAACCTCACAGACAAAGAAATTTTGCAAAATCAATGTATGACCTTAACCTTGGTTAATAATCAGGAAATTACTGTGAAATTACTGTGTAGACAAAGGTCCATATAAAGAGTCCATATAAAGAAAAGAATTTATAGTTTTATTGGTAGAAAGATTATACAAATGCATATTTTAGCGCTAGTGCAGAGAGCGATCAGATCAACTTCAGTGGACTGGAAAAACACTTCAAAGAGATAACACAGGAGATACCCTCCCACTGATCTCAATAAATGCCAAATATTTGTTAATTCTCTGCACACATATTTACACAAGTAAACACTAACATAAGTGCAACCCTTGACTCCTCCAGATGTCTCACATTTGAAAACATGTGGGTGGAGTTGATTCCATTCATTCAGCTTGAGAAAGAATATCAACAAGAAATGTGCAAGTCTGACCACTGAGACTACCATATTCATCAGTCTGTGGCAAACGGGATGGCATGAGACATCAGGGGGCTTAATTCCAATTACCTGCATCTATGCAGCAGTGAAAAGCTGACGATCTTGCCCTACCCATGTTCACACTCCGTCCCCACACTTAGGTCCCAAAACTCCCATGCGCTGTCCTTCACGACACACACACTCCCCGATTCAGTCCCTTCACTTCATGACCACAGCCACAAAGCCGTGGTCTGTCAAGTCCTTAAAACATATTCCTACATAAGCATGGCTATAGGCTATGTTACTCATTGATTTACATCCCCAAGGGATTTAAAAAAGACTTTTTTTGGATGTAACTAATGAAGAACTAAATTTAATGCAACAACTTCTTTGTTTTGTTATTTTTGTTGTTAATATATGTTGGATTTTGACTGAAACTGGTTGGATTATGCAAACTATGGTATGTTTTGACTTCTGGTCCCTGCCAGCACCTGTTGTGCAACAGCGCCCCCTTCCCAACTAAACACTCTGAAAATACAATGCCTCCTACACATGGAAAACAACATGACACATTAAGGTACTGCTAGAACAAACTTTTGTCTCACCTTTAGACTCATTTACAAAGCTCTAAATACAATTAGCGCACCATTGGTCTGTTGTATCCATACAACTGACACATCTCTTGTTTTCACACTATATGCTGTCAATGAATACATGTCTACAATGCTTGCATTGTCTTTACATACAGGATCACCCCAAAACCAAAATTATGTATTTTTTATTTCTTGCAAATGCTTACACACAGCATGCCAGAAATGGAAATCTAATGCTCAAAACCTTCAATACTGTACAAAACCCTTAGTTTGGCAATAACAGCTGCAAATAGTTACATAGATGATAATTCTTGAAAGAACACTTTGTAAGGGTTTCTGGTCTCCTTACCCTTTGACCCCACCTGCTGGACGTTGCTGTACACTACCCCTGTTTTTTTGTCTGTGTGAGTGTCCCTGATGTCTTTCACCTGTGTATAATTATTGCCTATCGTGTCCCTGCCGCTCATTGGCTTTGTTCCCCTTACCTACTACATTTAAACTCTCTGTTCCCCTGTAATCATTCTCTGATTGTCTCTGTGTCCTGAATGCCAGTAGCGAGCTGTCTTCTGCATGTCTGTTTTTGACTGAATTTATTCTTCAAGTTTCTTTCTCCCTTTGGACTGTTTCTGTTGTATTTTGGATGCTTTCTGCGAGATTCTGTGCACCGTGTGTGAAGATATTAAAGACATTTGTTTTTCTTGATTCCTGTGAGTTGGTCCTACCTTTTCCTAGTTCTGAGAGTACAATCAAAGCCGAGATGGACCCAGCAGATCCCAACCGGAACAAGGAGCGACCATTGGCAGGCACCAGACCCAGCAAGACGCCTTATCCCAGACCATCGATTCCCTGGCTGTCAGCGTGACCGACCTTGCGGCTCAAATCCAACAGCTCCGTCTATCCCTACCGGGCAACCCGCTGCCGCCGATGGCTCTGACTGCTCCTGCCCCTCTGCCGCAGCTCCTGCTCCACACTCCCGAGCCACGCCTGTCGACCCCAGAACGCTACTCAGGTGAGCCGGGCTCATGCCGCGCCTTCCTCACCCAATGCAAGCTGGTCATCTCCCTTCAACCGACATCCTTTCCCCATCCTTCGGCCAAAGTGGCCTATATCATCACGCTGCTGTCCGGCAAGGCTAAGGAGTGGGGAACTTCCGTCTGGGAGGCGGGACTGCCTTTCTGCAGTACCTTCCAGGGGTTCGTGGACGAGATGATCAAGGTGTTCGACCGGTCCAAATATGGGAGAGAGGCGGCCAGAGAGCTGCTCCACCTACGTCAAGGTACCAGGTCCGTTTCGGATTACGGGATCCAGTTCCGCACCCTGGCCACCACCAGTGGCTGGAACCCCGAGGCTCAGGTCGACGCCTTCATCAACGGGCTATCAGAGAGAGTTAAGGACGAGCTGGCTACGCAGGATTTCCCTTCCAGTTTCGATGCCCTTGTTGACCTTGCCATCTGCATCGACTCTCAGTGGCATCAGCGCCATGGTGAGGGTCCACTGGCAGGGCCCAGGGGGTCTAGGACTTATTGCCACCCGCTCTCTGGAAGGGCGCCACCTCCTACTGTACCGACCGTACCACTCCCTGAGGACAAACCCATGCAGGTGGACCAATCACGGCTGTCACCGGCAGAGAGACAGAGGAGAGTCTGCACCAGTTCCTGTCTGTACTGCAGCCAGCTGGGTCATCTCGTTGCCGCTTGTCCGCTAAAAGGCGAAGCTCACCAGTAGGGCGAGGAATACTGGTGAGCGTTACATCCGTAGGTCCCCCTCCCTCGCCCTCTTGCAACCGGTTCCCCGCGGTTTTGGAGTGGGGGCAACTACATCGCAGCCTCCCGGTCCTGATAGACTCTGGGGCGGACAAGAACTTCATTGACGCTTCCCTAGCCTCTCGTCTAAGCATTCCCTTCTCTCTACTCCACACCCCCCTAGTGGCCAGAGCCCTTAATGGGTCAACCCTCGGTCGAGTCACCAATACCACTACTCCTCTTTCCTATCAGGCAACCACCAGGAAAGGGTGGCTTTTCACCTCATTAACTCCCCTCAACCTCCCCTCATCCTGGGCAATCCCTGGCTGGCCAAACACAACCCCCTTGTTGATTGGGCTAACAACAAGATCCTTGGATGGAGCCCATTCTGCCACTCTCGATGCCTGGGCTCCGCCACGCCCGTTCAGCCCCAAGCCCACGAGCTCCCGGAGGAATTCTCTGACCTCTCGGCTGTTCCCCCCGACTACTTGGACCTCAAGGCTGTGTTCAGCAAATCCCGTGCCATGTCCCTACCTCCTCACCGGCCCTACGATTGTGCCATAGACCTCTTGCCAAGCACATCTCCCCCCAGCGTTCGCCTTTACTCCCTCTCTCAACCCGAGACCAAGGCGATGGAGAAATATATCTCCAAGTCCCTAGCAGCAGGCATCATCCGTCCCTCCTCCTCTCCTGCGGGGGCGGGCTTCTTCTTCGTCGGCAAGAAGGACGGCTCCCTCCGACCCTGTATTGATTATCGGGCGCTTAACGAGATCACGGTTCGGAACCGTTACCCCCTTCCTCTCATGTCCTCCGCCTTCGAAATGCTCCAACCCACCTAGTCCGAATCAGAGAAGGGGACGAGTGGAAGACCGCTTTCAATACCCCATCTGGTCATTATGAGTACCCGGTCCTCCCGTTCGGTTTGACCAATGCCCCCGGGGTTTTCCAAGCCCTAGTGAATGATGTCCTTAGGGACATGTTGAACAGTTTTGTTTTTGTTTTTTGGATGACATCCTCATTTTTTCTAAGTCCCTGTCCAAACATCTGGTCCACGTCTGTGCAGTCTTGCAACGCCTGCTGGAAAATCGACTCTTCGTCAAGGCGGAGAAATGTGAATTCCATCGGGGCACCATCTCCTTTCTGGGATTCGTTGTTTCAGCGGGGACTCTGCGGATAGACCTTCGCAAGATCCGTGTGGTGGTAGAGTGGCCCAGGCTGTCGACTCGTAGGGAGCTACAGCGATTCCTGGGCTTTGCTAACTTCTATCGCCGATTCATCCAAAACTACAGCATGCTGGCGGCTCCCCTGACCGCTCTCACCTCCTCGGCTGTTAGCTTCCATTGGCCCGGTGCCGCGGAGAAGGCTTTCCTGGCTCTTAAAACTCAATTCACCTCTGCCCCCATCCTCAAGCAGCCCGACCCGGACAAGCAATTAATCTTTGAGGTGGACGCCTCGGATATTGGTGTGGGGGCAGTCCTCTCTCAGCGCTCCGCCGATGACCACAAGGTGCACCCGTGCGCTTTTTTTCCCCATCACCTCTCCACCGCAGAGCGCAACTATGACGTCGCCGATTGGGAGCTTCTGGCAGTGGAGGGGGAAGCGGTGCCCTTCCTGTTCTGGACCGACCATAGAAACCTGGAGTATCTACGCTCAGCTAAGCGCCTGAACCCCCGTCAGGCCCGCTGGTCCCTATTCTTCTCTCGTTTTAACTTCACTCTCTCCTACCGTCCTGGGTCGAAGAATGGCAAGCCCGATGCCCACTCCTGTGTTTTCAGCCCATCCGAGGGGGTCTCAGTTCCCTCTACTATTCTCCCTAAATGCTGCCTTGTGGGGGCGGCTCTACTGGACATCGAGTCAGTAGTGCGCAAGGCTCAGATCTCTGGGGCTACGCCTATCCAGTGCCCTGTGAATTGTTTGTTTGTCCCTGTCTCCGTTCGTTCTCAGGTGCTGCAATGGGGCCACTCCTCTCGCTTATCCTGCCATCCTGGTACCAGACGAACCGCATCCTTCATCAGACGATGATTCTGGTGGCCCTCCCTGGGGAAGGACGTCCATGAGTTCGTCTCCTCCTGCCCAGTTTGTGCCCAAAATAAGACCTCCACCCGTCCTCCGCCAGGTCTGTTGCAACCCCTGTCCATCCCCAAGAGACTATGGTCCCACATTTCCCTAGATTTTATTACTAGGTTACCTGTTTCTGACGGCAACACCACCATTTTAACGGTGGTAGACCGTTTCTCTAAGTCGGTCCATTTTATTCCCCTGCCCAAATTACCCTCTGCTAAGGAGACTGCCAACCTTATGGTGTGGCACGTCTTCAAACTGCACGGTCTTCCCGTGGAGGTGGTTTCCGATAGGGGTCCTCCGTTTACCTCAAGATTTTGGCAGGCTTTCTGCAGACTGTTAGGTGCTTCTGTCTGTCTCTCCTCTGGTTTCCACCCCCAGTCAAACGGTCAGACGGAGCGAGCCAACCAGCTCCTGGAGACCGTCCTGCGCTGCCTGGCATCCCAAAACCCATCCACATGGAGCCAGCAGTTACCCTGGGCGGAGTATTCTACCTCACCTCCTCCTCCTCTGGTTTCTCCCCATTCGAATGCTGCCTGGGCTATCAGCCACCTCTGTTTCCCACCCAGGAGAAAGAGGTCGGGGTCCCCTCAGCCCAAGCCTTTGTTCGCCACTGCCACTGGACGTGGAGGCGAGCACGCACGGCCCTTCTCCGCGCCTCCGCCAGGATCAAGAAACAGGCGGATCGTTGGCGTACTGCTGCCCCCCGATATCATGTGAGTCAGCGGATTTGGCTGTCCACCCAGGACCTCCCCCTCAAGGTGGATTCCCGTAAGCTGGCTCCTCGCTTCATTGGCTCTTTCCCTGTCAGTAAGATAATCAGCCGGTCTGCGGTGCACCTGAAACTGCCCTTCAACCTTCGGTGCATCCATCCCACCTTCCATACCTCCCGCATCAAGCCCTTTCTATCCAGTCCCATGCATCCCCATCCTGCACCTCCGCCACCCCGCCGCCTCATCGACGGTTCGGATGCCTACACGGTGAACCGGCTTCTGGACGCCATGGTTGGCCGGGGCCATGGTTGGCAATACCTGGTGGACTGGGAGGGCTACGGTCCGGAGGAGAGATGTTGGGTCCCGGCGCGGCAGATCCTGGACCCCTCCCTCATCAGGGACTTTCATCGCCGCCGCCGTGCTCAGCCCGCGGTAACGCCAGGGGGCGTTCCTTGAGGGGGGGGGTAATGTAAGGGTTTCTTGTCTCCTTACCCTTTGACCCCACCTGCTGGACGTTGCTGTACACTACCCCTGTTTTTTTGTCTGTGTGAGTGTCCGCGTCTCCCTGATGTCTTTCACCTGTGTGTAATTATTGCCCATTCCCTGCCTATCGTGTCCCTGCCCCTCATTGGCTTTGTTCCCCTCACCTACTATATTTAAACCCTCTGTTCCCCTGTAATCATTCTCTGATTGTCTCTGTGTCCTGAATGCCAGTAAACGAGCTGTCTTCTGCATGTCTGTTTTTGACTCTGCTTTGAAATTTATTCTTCAAGTTTCTTTCTCCCTTTGGACTGTTTCTGTTGTATTTTGGATGCTCTCTGCGTTTTTTTCTACGAGATTCTGTGCACCGTGTGTGAAGATATTAAAGACATTTGTTTTCCTGATTCCTGCGAGTGGGTCCTACCTTTTCCTAGTTCTGAGACACTTAACAGAAAGTAGAAAAAAAAATCAGAAAAGGAAAAACAGACAAACCGTCTCCAGCTTCAATTACAACTAGAGAAGTTGTTGAGAACAGACTGATGGTTTGTTGTACTTTGAGTTTTGAAAAGAGTCATTACAGACTGTATAAAGCATGTTAGCAGCTGGAAAGAACTCTACGCCTATTCTTCTGCAACGATCTCAGAAGAATTTCAATGGAATATTCATTGTCTAATGTAGAAAGACACATCACTCTAAACTCTCACACGAATATAATTAGTAAATTAAATGGAAAAATTAAAGTAAATGGAAGTGGGGTTTACAGTCAATGTAATCTTAAAAAAAACTGTAATTTATGACACTGCATTAAGAAGGGTTTGTGCCACTAACCTAGCATATGCACCTAGTCAAAATAAGTAAACTTGTTCTTTCATGTTGATATCAGATCTAGAATCCAGATCCTGATCCACTTACAGGTTAGCATTTCAGATCCTCTATGAAAGCTAAAATACATTTGAGAAAGAATGTCTGTCTCCTGGCAGTCACGACTTGGGCCTAATATGGCAGTCTCAGTGTGATCATGTGCTGCCATCTAGTGGTAATGTTTAGGAACATACAAATATAAGATCATTGAAATGATGAATAGGCATTAGCTTCACATGGCAACCTTGAACATTAATTTAACAAAACAAACAAACAAACAAAAAAACATTTGTTCTGTTTGACAATTTACAGTCCAGGTCCAGTTAGAAAGGATCTCCAACTGCATTCTAATGTTCAGCAATACAGCATCAAATTGACAAAACTTCACCAAATTATTCAATAACTTGAGTGAAATAGGCTCCGATTCAGAATCAGCATACCTTTTTTTACCATAACTTTTTTGAGCACTTCAACTTAATGAAACACTAAAGCATAAGAAGAAGAAGAGGAAGAAGAAGAAGAAGAAGAAAACATAATCACACTTGATTTCTTGATCCCACAGATTTTTGGAATGGTATACCACCCTCAAGTTAGAAAACTTGGTGGTAGCTTGAGTGTTATCACCCTTTTCATACCCATTATAATCCCATCGGATGTAGTGTGAACAGAGTAGAAATCTTGACTAATAGATATCCCCTCAAAACTTCCCTAACTGATTGTTTACATTAGGACAGAACTTTTTTGTATTGCAAGTTTTCTGAAATGCTTTGTATATGCATGCAGATGAGCTATTATCTACTTTAGGCCATGGGCCTATCAGTGCACCTCTACCATCAAAATCTACATAGTCTATAGGCTATGCTGAATATGTTAACATTGACAGTTTTGGAAGGCCCTTTTTCAAACCCTTGGGTGTACATTGCAATCAATGCATTTCAAAACAGTGCAAATACTACACGACTACACATTTCAAATGGTATAAAGAAGGTGGGATTGTCACAATGCATGTTAAATCACATGTACAGTGTAGGCTTTTAGAAAATATATAGGTTAGGCTGTTTAACTTGTTTACCTGTGCGGTACAGAAAAAATGTAGCAACTGTCCACTACTCTGGAAATAGTATGGCAGAGGAGTGGACAGGTCTCAATTACAGTTATATCACATCTATATGCAGGCCTGATACGAGTCTAGTCTATGAATGAAATGAAATATTACTATATTCAGCATTTAGGTCTTTTGCTAATTATTGCACACATTCCAGTAGTCTATATGATGCCTTATTTAAATACTTATACAAGACATTTCAGAAAACTTCATGCAAAAAATGTTACCTGAATGTAAGAAATCAGTGAAAGAAATTTTGTGGGGATATCTACTAGCTAAGATTTTAAGATTAAGGTTAAGATTACCCCATTTACTTGTAATTATAACCCACCATGGAGTTATTACTGATAATAGACATAGACAGGCTGATAAAACACAAAAAGCTACCCTGAAGTCCTGCATACCAGCCGCTAATCAAGCGCATAACGGTAGCTGTCAAGAAGACAAAGACCTGGCCTGATGGAGAATTGTCAGCCCTACAAGACTGTTTTGAATGCAAGGACTGAGATGTTTTCAAGCAGGCAGCCACCTATAATGGCCACATTGACCTACAGGAATACTCTTCAGTCAGACGGGCTACATTTGCAAATGCATTGACGAAGACTATCACCATACATCCCAATCAGAAACCATGGATGACGCGGGGAGATGAGAACGCTACCAAAAGCCAGGGACGCTGTCTGGGGAAGAGGCAGCTCTGAGAAAAGCAAGAGCCAAGCTGTCCCGGGCCATCAAAACAGCAAAGCGCACTCACACTCAGAGAATGTCCAGATCAGCCAGCTGACATTCTGACTGATGTCTTCAACATCTCTCTGAGCATGACTGTTGTAGCTACCTGTGTCAAGACCACCACCATCATTCCCACACTGAAAAAATCCAGTGACCATTAAACACATCAAGTCCCTGCTACCTGCCACACTGGATCCGATGCAGTTTGCGTATTGCCCCAACCGCTCCAAGGAAGATGCCATCACCACTGCCATTCACCTGGCTCTCACACATCTGGACACAAAGGACGCTTAGGTCAGAATGCTATTCATGGACTTCAGCTCAGCATTCAACACCATCATTCCACAGCAGCTGGTAAGGAAACTGGATCAGCTGGGTCCAAACACCACCCTCTGCAACTGGATCCTGGACTTCCTAGTGGGGAGACTGCAGTCAGGACCTCCAACACCACCTTGCTGAACACAGGAGCCCCCTGAGGCTGTGTGTTCACCCCCGGCTGTCTGCACTTCTAAGCCATGACTGTGCAGCAACACACAGCATAAACCACATCATCAAATTTGCTGCTAACACAACTGTGGTGGGTTTGATAAGCAGAGACAATGAGGACCGGTAAAGAGTGGAGGTGACTCAGCTTAGCAACTGGTGCACTCATAACAAACTGTCCCTCAATGTGGACAAAACAAAAGAACTGATCATTGATTTCAGAAGACTGGGTGAGTTTGTGGGTGGACACATCACAGACAACCTCACATGGACCAAGAACACCACACACATAGCAAAGAAAGCCCAGCAATGCCTCTTTTCTACAAAAGCTGCGGAAGGCCCACCTTCCCTCCCCCATCCTGACAACCTTCTACAGGGGGACTATTGAGAGCATTCTCAGCAGTGCCATCACAGTGTGGTTTAGTAACTCCACTGCTACAAAAAGGTTGTCCCTGCAGAGGATTGTGAGGACGACAGAGAAGAACACAGGGACCTCTTTTCCCTCGCTCTCCAACATCTACAACACCCACTGTCTGCGCAAAGCCACAAGCATTGTTAAAGACTCGACACACCCGTCCCAAGGACTGTTCTGACTAAAGCCATCAGGGAAAAGGTACCGCAGTATAACTGCACGCACCTCCAGAAAAGGGAAAAGCTTCTTTCCTCAAGCAGTCAGACTGTTGACAACAAAACATGACGTGTATTCACACTGAACAGAATGCATACCTGCACTTTCTATGCTATGCTAAATACTATATTCTACCTCCAAAACACTGTAAATCTATCTACAAACAATGAGTATTCTGTTACAAGTCTACTTATGCCCTGTCTTAATGTCTGTTTATGTATATTTATATTTATTTTGAATGTGTAAATGTGTACTAAATGTAGCCTGTCTCAAAGGTCTTGTATGTATCTTAATGTGGCACCACTTGACTCCATGGTGAAATGTTGTTTCATCTTACTATATACAGTGAATATGGCTGAAATGACAATAAAACCCACTTGACTTAACTTGAATGCAATGCTATCACACATTTTCATACTCCTGTGTGGCACATCCTACCAAAAAAAAAAACTTACTGCCCTTAAGTGGTGCCGATGGGCCAATTTTGGTTCTGTGGACTATCGTGAAATTTAAAAGGATGACAAAAAAAGTTTTCTCAGTTGCTCTGGGTTTTACACAACCTGTTTCCTTGTTTTTCTCATTTTTATTACCATGAGTATTTCCCTGGAAGAGGTAAATAACTCCAAAAACACTGCTAGCACTGCTAGTATAACTATCAAATTGCAACAAACTAATAACCAGCTAACAACAACAAAGCTGCATGACAGCTATGGTTAGGGAGAAAAGATTAAAACAGTATTAACTTATTAGTTACAATTTGTTTATTAGACCTTTACCCCATTCAATGACAGATTTTACATGATTTTTTATGTCACTGAGAATGTCTGTGTAAGCTGCAGCCATCTTGGTTTTTGATAGAGAGAAAAGGTCAGTGTCTTATTTAGATGTAGTGTACTCCGTATCTATAATTAGAACCACTGTTTCCAGTCTAAACCAGCATCTCAGCATTTCTGTAGGGCAATGCTGAACTCTCTCACTCTTAATACACTCAGATGTACACACTTGTTGACAGCTCCAATCCTTTTATTCCTACACATTAAAGTTTGACCTACATTGCACCACCCTCTTGGCCCATTCGGAATGAATCCAGTTATGAGACACTTTATAGTTAAGGTCCCACAAACTCTGCTAGGAATTGTCTAGAATCAGTTAATGTCCCTTACTGTCCCTTGCTTAACTTTGATCAATGCCTGCATTTTGACAAATGCTGTGATCAATGCAATTGCCAATGCTATCCAAACTATCACATTCATATTTTCCTGATCCTGTCCATGCATTTTAAATATGAGAGTAGTCCACAGAGAAGGAATGTATGTTTGACTGATGACTGATCCTGTGATCTAGGTCTTTTGGATATTTTGATATTTTGGATATTTGAATGTCCTTCCTCATCATACTATGGTTTCCTGTACCAATGCAGAGTAGAGTAGCTCTGAGCATAGGGAGCCAAAGGCATGGTGCCATTGGCTTTGCTACTAAGAGCATTATTTAAATGATCAGGGATGGATGGAATCTGGGTCATGGCACAACGGTGAATGTGCTTGTTTTGGCAAAGACAACACTGTGGTTTGGTTCATTACATGGCTTATTGTCTAGAAAAAACATTAACACATTAAAAAAATGAAACAAGATGAACAACTTAAAATTAGTGAATGAGACCATACTTCTTTATTAGCAGCAGCTGATTATGAAAATGCACACCAAGCATTTCTATATTAAAAAATGAATTGATATCTTTGCTAGATGATGACTTTCTTCCCTGGGATTTGAATGAGACTATGCTATGATCCATGAGACTATTTACAGAACACTCAGACCCTAATACCATTGGCCACACGTCTGAGTGCCTCCACTCAGCAAGGGGGAAAGTGATGCCAACCTGCTGAACAGTAGCAGTTATTCACCATCCAGAAGAAAACAGGGAATGTTCATGTTGCAGAGGAGACTCTGGTAGATGAGACTCATCTGAACTAATCTTCCCATACTAGCCTTCCACCAGCTATCCACCAGAATTCCATATGGTCACTCACACACCCCACCAGACCTATCAAAAGTATCATGCTGTAGGCTACATTGTGTAGATAAGCGCTGTAGTTTTTTTTGTGTGTGTATGTGTATGACATCTTATAAATTGTAATCTATTTTCTTGTCTAATCCTAACATAAGAGATTGAATACTAATGTCATCTGCTGTGAAATCCAGAATTGACACCTAACATTATTACTGCAGCAACAATTTGTCCTTGACAAATTTCGACTGAATTTGGAACGGCTCTGCTTCACACATAACATATCCGCACATTGTTGGAGCCAGATCCGCTCCAGAATCGGCTGCCACCTGGCCATGCTGGTTGAAAACAGCACGTAACCAAGGTTGTTGGGAACATTCTGATACTTTGCCTTCTTGAGACATGGCGACACTGGTTATTCCAGTGTCACCTGGCTGTGTTAAAAACTAATGTAAGGCTAGGTTACATTTAACCTATATTCTATTTTAGTGCCTCTTGGTCGGTGTTCGCAGATGAAGACCAGTTGCCTGCCCCAGCGAACAAACCCCTTTGAACAAATCCAGGCACGTGCGGTTAAGTCCGACCCCCTCCACGCATAGCCTACCCTAAGCCTATGGAAAACGCCACTGATTTTAACTGGGTTGTTTCGAGTAGGATACTGGAAATTTTACCTATTACCATCTTCATGCTGTTCCATTTATTTAAGTGGACAAGGACTAGTTACATAGGGTCCGATTGTTTTCCGACACCAATGCCGTATCGCTAAACGGACAACCGGTCTGGTCAGGTTGTGAGGATACGCAGCGCGTGTGTTGTTGATTTGCAGTTACGTAACTATCCAATGAGCGTGGCCGCGCGCACGTGGTCTGCAAGCTCCAACAGGCGACAGTGAATAAATCTCAGAGCATAACAGGGAAACTGCGTATTCCCCCCATAAAGAGTCAGCTTTAGAAGTCAAATGTCATAATCAGAATTCATATTTAATTTTACAATTTACAGTAGAGCCTTTCAGGCAACATAATACCCCTGTAAAATGAAAATTTAGGAGGGGGAAATAAAATCTTAAAAACATGTTGCATCCACTACATGCATTGCGACAGTGGGACAGCAGGTGGGGTGGTGGTGGTAATATTTATGTTACAGTTTATACAAAGCTGAAGATGAGTCTGTGAGTACATAGTTATAAAATATTGTACAGATATTCTCTTCTCTGGTCTCTGTAGCGTGCGCGCTCATGCCCCCTGATCCCTGCGGCGCCCGGATGTTCGCTCTGCTTAGGACAACATGGTCGCCTGACGGTACAAGACGTGTTCACGAGCGTGCTGGAATCTCTGTGCATTCTCACCGCGATCGCGAGGTTAAACCAGCTGACGGCAGAGCAGAGGAGAGCAGTGTGCTTATCTTTGACGCAGAGCTTTATGGTAAGTGTACTACAACTCTAAATGATCATAGTTACCTTTAAGGTTGTATTCGTCTCCTGTCCGTGCTGCTTTCTGGCGAACAATAATAAAACACTCATAGTGGACCATGTGGAGCGGAGTCAACAGGCTGTGGTGGAAATGTGACATTAGGCGATAATGCTCTTCAAAATCACATTCATCTGAATGAAGTAGCCTATAACTAAACAACACGAGACGCTGACACGAGCCCACTTTCCCAATGTGACTTGGACTGTAGTCGAATGACCAGCTTAGCAAACGTTACATTGTTACTGGACCATGTTGGTGTGTCGGAAGACGAGCGATGTTGGTTAAGAATGAGGTTAACTGAGTGGTCCATGTGATCGTTCAGTAAGACACAGCATAATGTAAATAGCCTAATGATTGTGTGTACATGAGACATTGCTGATCTGAACTGCAGGGTGAGTGTCCGAAGGAGACTGTGAATGATGAATGACGTTAATGAGCACGGACATGAATAGATGCGTTACGTTAATGTAATGACAACAGGTTGAATTGCTGCAGATCAGCTGTTATCGTCACATAACTTGACTATGCGTCTTAAGACAGATATTGCCACTAAGTCCTCAACGTAGTCTTGCTAGGGTGTGCGCACGCGCGGGTTCAGCAATCGCCAAATGTGGTCGCTGCCCGATGAGTGCGTGCTTCAAATCAATGCAGGGAACCACGCGATGCTTGACACTGAACAGAGAAGTTAAACGTGGTTGTTATCAGGCACCCCGTGTGTCTGGCATGAAAAGGGGAGGGGTGGTTGTGTTTTTTTATGTCCTCAGCCTTTGCCAGGTCCTCTTAACGTTAGCTGCTGCGTGTCTTATAGTTGAAGCTGTAGAGATTTCTAGTGACTAAAGAAGAGTGGATGTGGACAGCTCCTGTCGCATCGCATGCCTGTGTGTAGTATGAGTCAGTACCCTATTTGTGCCTCTCCAGAATATTCAGATGCTGGCATGGCCTGTGTTTGTTTGGTTCATTTTATTCATTTATTAACATCTCATCTGTGACCTTGTTTAAGGCAGTTTTCCTGATCTTCACCAGCTGGTTGTATTTTAATGTGTGGTGCATTGTACATTTATTGGACTGTTTTGCTTGTTGGCTTACAGACCTGCAGAAGGAATAGCCTAAACTATTCTATATTGTCCCCTAACTAAACCAAATAGAGTCATAAACACCACCCAGGTCTGACTTAATCTGTGACCTCTTCCCACCACAACTCTAAACTCTCTGCTGTGAACCTTTGCTGAAAATTACTGACCATTATCTACCCAGATTCCAAGAGACCTGTCTCCATGACTTTACAACTAGCTGCCCCTGGCATCTCCGTGACAACAGCCTTCCTCTGGTTGGCATGTACTCCAACCTTATCCACTGAGTCAGTCTTGCTTAAAGGGCCAGTGGTCCATGTAAATACATATTGGTTTGCCTTAATGTGGCTCTCTGCTTCATGGGGCATTTTCATGACTCAAGTGGCTTTTACAAGGCTGCGCTCTTGGCCAAAGCATTCAGGCCTAACAAGGAACGCCGAAATCTACTAGAGCTTTCATGTCTCCTTGTTTTGTTTTTTTTAGCAGTGTGAGGGTCATTTCTGGTGGATTACCAATGATGAATAAGAGATTGCTCATAGTTAAAAGTAGGAAATGTGGCCAAATATGTTGTTGGACGAGCACTATATCTGTGGTATCACAAAAGATGCTCTATTGTGGTCAAGGTCAGTTTTAGTGTTTGAATCAGCTAGTCAGCTGGCCTGTCGCAGTGGAGTGTTGAGGTGTAAGCAAACCTGTTGCAGGTGAGTGTTGAGTGCTTAGGTAACAGCATACCTGTTTTGTGCTCAGTGAACTGTCTGGATGAGTGACATGATGCATACAGGTAGGCACAAATGTGCATTGTGTGCATTTCATTGTACAGTTCAGGTTTTGCAGCTCTCTGTCTCTCTCTCTCTCTCTCTCTCTCTGTCTCTGTCTGTCTCTGTCTGTCTCTCTCTGTCTGTCTCTCTCTCTCTCTCTCCCCCCCCCTCTCTTTTTCTCTCTCTCTCAGTCTCTCTGGGCATGTGTCTGTCTTTCTGTGTGTGAAAGACAGAGCCCCAGCAGGACAGCTGCTTGTTTTCCCTGTGCTGCCTCATGTGCGGCTCATGTGACAGGCCTATTTCAAGCGTGTGCCTCAGGCCTCTAGAGAGACACCTGACACCTGTGGGCCCTCTAGTTCCCACCAGTCCATTAAATCCTGGACTTACACTGGTTCTAAGCCTCGACCCTTTCCTTAAACCCTAAAACAAATATCTATCAATACAAAATAAAAATTAATCTGTTACACCCCTTGCCTCCCTTCATCTGTGCTTTGAACCTTAATCCTGTCCAGGGCAGCAGACAGCAGTCTTTCTGAACCCAGAACTAATACAGAGCTTTGAGTCCATTTAAACCCCCAAAGTTAGGCCTTTGCAAATTCCCTAATGTTGTCCTTTTTAATCTTAAATCTTAAGTCAGTTCAACTCCACTCTAAACTTGCATATAAAACTTAGGACCAGTTTAGCTCCTCAGTCCCTAAGTTAATGTCATTTTCATCCCTGAATCCCAAGTTCCATCTTCAGTGCTTGACCCTGAACAGTTCTTATTTAAATGGGAAGATTACAACTGCATTTGGATACTTTTGGGAGGTTCCTGACTGAGGGAAATGGCAGGGAAGTATCCAAGCAACAGGCATGATAAGATTGGGCAGATTCTTCTCATGATAAGGAAAGTTGCTTCAGTATTTACACTAATATTGCTCACACTGCAGCATACATCGAAAGGGAAGCAGATAGTCATCCCCATAATTTTTTGTGGCAGCAACATTCAAAGCAAGTGTAAGTGCAGTTCAATTTTTGTAACACTGTCTCGCTGAGGGTCTCCTGTCTTTACTCATGATGAACTACCCTTCGCATCCTTGACTCCTTGACATTTTCCTTTGAGGTGATAGAAAAATGGCTTAGAAAGGGCACAGGATGTAATTTGTATCTGACTCTGACAGCCATCTACATAGTTTTCCCCCAAATCTTTTATCCTCAGCCACTTGCTTAAACAATAACTTTTGACAACAATGACCGAATCTCTGCAGGAAGCCTAAGTTCCTAACAGATCCCTATAGATTCCAGAGGAACTGTTGCTACACAGTGAGAATGAGTAACATCACCAAGTGCAGTCTTGGAATGTCATCCAGCCGGCTTCAGAGTGCAAAAGGTGCTTGCTCTCCCTGGGTTGTTTACATGTCGCTACACTTTTCCAGGTCCGTGTCTCTGAGGATGGTTCTGTTTTGGGCTGCAGTCAATCCTGTATGTCAGGTTGAATGCTGATTCAGTGCTGTCCTGGACTGAATGTCAGCCCCGCGTCACAGGATCACACTGGTTTATGAGGCTGAGCAATGATACAGATCTGATGCGTGTATTAGAAACGGATCGACTGCTCAGCTACCCGGCCCTTCATGGTATGTGTTTGAGTGCGTTGTGCTGGCTGTGCGGGAGCTGTGATAAGACTGCCGTGGCTGGCGGCTTGTCCTGTGGAAAATAGACTCCATATTTTCCAGTCTGACAGGTGCTTGAAACTCAACTCTGCTTTCAAACAAACAATGCCAGCCCCTAACTTCTTTGGATGATAAATGCACTGACTCAAGTCAAACATAGCATCCTGACCTCACAAAAAAGGACATATAAATTGCTTGTATGTCAGAATCTGTTTCATTTACTGGCTATGTCTGCTTTTCATTCTCTTAAAGTAGGATGTTAGTTACCAGCTGTTTGCCTAAGGTGTGTTTTTGTGTGTGTTATCAAGGGTTTAGTTTGTCATTTATTGAAGGGGAATGACTCCTATTGGTTTATTACATTGGATGAAAATGAACTTCATCTTAAAAACGTCTTTTGGTCGTGGTGGTCAACAATTCAATCAAGTTCTGCATACAAATCAAGATGTCTTGGAGAGTTAAGTGCATGGTGGAATCTGAGTTCAATGTCCGCTGGTTAGCATGTCAGTCAAGCCAGTAGGGGTATTGAATACAAGGCTTTGTTGAGGTTGACACAGTGAGTCTCTGCTTTCACTGACTTTACTACAAACACTTTCAACATTCCCGCTGCCTGGTAGTCTCATTGCTTGCATCCATTTTTAGTACTTGAATCTGTTTTGAGATCAGTGGTTTATGGCTTATGGTTTATCGGCAGTTCATGTTTTCATTTAAGGAGGGAAAGGGTGATCTTTGGGAAGCCAAATGAAGAAATGCATGTTTGTTATTGGAGAGGTTACACTGGCAGAGATAGCAAGATCATAGGAACAGATGATCACAAGGTCCCAATTTGCTGTACAGTGATGGACTGGAGAACTGCCAACACACACAACCCCACACTGCTACTCTCTCTCTCTCTCACACACACACACACACACACACACACACACACACACACACACACACACACACACACACACACACACACACACACGCACGCCACACCACACCACACCACAGCACACCACACACACACAGGCACGTAGACACCTCTTATGTTCCTGTCGCTCACACTGTTACTGTCTGTCAGTGGTGTCCATTTTCTAATGTAATTCCTTGCTATTCTAGAGGTAGTATTTGCCCAACTGATCAGACAAATTTGAGGGTATTGAATAATCAGTCAGGTTTCCACATTTTTAGGTTGGAAGCAACTATCAAACACATTCTCTCAGCCATAGTAAGTGGAGGTCTAAAGTGGAGTCAGTTTGTCAGTACCATGCTGAACTTTTACTAAAGAACATCCTAGAAGCAGGTCATTCACACACCTACAATGCAGCCAGGAAAATACACTAATCATTAGGCAACTAGCAGCCATCAGAGCATTTAACTGTGTATTTTGATAAAAGGCTTCTCAAACAGCAGTAGCTATTTTACCATTTCTTGGTCCATTAGCCACCGAAAAATAACATCCACACAGTACACGCAGTTTGAGGTGCCAAGTGTTCAGACAGCTGTACATTTTTTTTTATTTTCAAGTTCAGGTCTGATTGCTGATTTTGTGTGTCTTTGGAGGGGTCATTTTTTCTTCATGTCAGAGACCATTTTTTTTAGATGAAAAATGTTTAAACCCAAATCCTCAGGCCACCCTAATCCGTTAAATCTATCCAGGGGAGAGAAAAGGGAATGGTTTCCAGAGATAGCCTGAGTTAATAACACAGCAAGCATTTTGTTTGATTGGCAGAGGCGTCTCATGTCCTATCTATATAAATAAATGTTGCAGCATACTCACTTTCTCTCTTTTACATACACTCCAAAGTACAACTCCCTGGGCCAGAACATCACTCGTTTGGGCCTAATGTGTGTGATATGTTACACACAGGAATGGGCAGTGCACCAGAGGACCAAACAGCCTTGTTTTCCTTGAGGAGATTTGTTATTGCTGATGCAATAAGACCTGATGAGCCATCTTGCAATAATACAAAATGCTTTTTGCATCTTGACCATGATTTACTAGTGTGTGATTCTTGAAAAAGGATTGTCTCATAAAAGCCCAAGAGACAGGGAGTGTCTGTGCCGCCACATATCTGTTATGTTAGAATGTCAACACTTTCGCCCTGCGTTTGGTTGCTTAGTTTCCCCTCCTGACCAGCCCCTTTCTCTTGCCTGTCCCTTTGTCTTCCCACTCTGTTCTGCATGGTCCTTACAGGCTCAGTCTTGTTGGCTGAGGGAGGCTAAAGTGAAGAATAAATAAGTGAATGAACTTTGTGAACATTTCTCAATGACGGGCATACAAGCACACGCCCTGATACTTCAGTGTTTGTCACTGAAGCAGAAGCACTTAAGTCCAATTTAGTGGGACTGCCTGTCCGATAACATCCAAGGCTGGGAATGTTTCCCAAAAGCCCAACCTATTTGTTGAATGTTTATAGGCATGAAAAAGGAATAAAAAAATAAAATAAAACATTACAGCTCTACTGGTGGTATCCACCCATGCAGAGATGTGTTATGGTAGCCTGACAAGCCATCATATAACATCAAAATATAGTCTGGGCATGACCAATAGACCGGGCTCAATCCTAGGGGCAGAATCAGCAATTGTCTTTCAAACTGGATAGCACTACAGCCAATCACAGCAACGTCGGCAAAGCAGCAAATAGCCTATGTCCTTCATTGAAATGCCTTTTTCTGCTGAACTTTCAAAGAAAAGCCCAAGTCTAACTCCTCCGAAGTCAATGCCAAAGCCCATTCAAACGACTGCAATTCCACGGCCACTGTGATTTGTTGTGATTGTTGTGATTGGTCTTACCAAGGTTTGGTAAGACTTTATGATGTATGGCTAGACTTACCCACTGAGCAAAACTATTTGCTACCGCAAGGATGCGTCTTGATTTCTAGGCTAGTGTTATGGCTGTCTAACTACCACTGAAGCAGAAGACAAAAACGTAAAAACTAAACAAAACAGTAAAATTTACTGAAACAATAAAATCCCTCTGCCTTGCTTTGCATGTCAAGCAGCTACTGGTAAATTGTGGAATCCTGAGAATCAAAGTCTAAGTGAGTCTAAGTCTGAGTCTAAGTGGTCACTATGCGCTGGAAAATGTTCTTCATTTAGTCGTTGAAGAACCCAACTAGTGAACTAAATCAGAAAAAAAAATGTTTTGTAGATTTTTTTGGATAGGGAAGATCCCTACGGGGGAGAGATGTGTAAATGAAGTAGGCTATTTTGGTAAAAGCACATGGGAATTTAAAGCGCTTCGGGACAGGGCACTGGAAGTGAGTGGAAGTGAGTTTTGGAGGGAGGAGTTTGAAGTGCACGAAAGTGAGGGATGGCGGTGGCGATGAGGTTGACATTGAGCAGCGCTTTGTAGAGTTAATGAGTGCATGATCCTGCAACAGAGGAGATGGCTGTGCGAGTCCTCTGGGTGGTGGAGGAGGAGCTCATGATCTTTGCATGAAAGAGGCGATTGTCCTCACCGCCAGAAAATGATGTCAGCAGTGGGCATCCCTGCTGATGGAAGCCTTGCTGAAAGGCTGTTACTGAGAGGGCCCATTTGATGTGATTGTGTGTATCTGTTTATGTGTATTTGTGTGGGTGTGCATGAGAGAGAGAGAGAAAGGGAGAGAGATTGTTTTATCTGTGTAGCCTTGTGTTTGTGTAGTGCTGGGTTGTGTGTTGTACATTGTGTGTGTGTTTGTGAGAGTGAGCATGTGTGTGTACATTAGCGTGTGAACCCATAAGTGGGGCGTTTGCATGCTAGTGCGTGTCTGTGCTGAGACGGGCTCCTCACGCTGTCCTTCGGCGCTTTGTGAGCACAGTTGTGTGCTTGCACATGTGCGTGAGCGTGCATCCCCTGTGGTCAACTCTCTCTTCCCCTTCCTCTCTCTCTCTCTCTCTCCCTCTCCCTCTCTCCCTCTCTCCCTCTCTCCCTCTCTCCCTTCTCCTCCTCCTCCTCCTCCTCCTCCTCCTCCTCCTCCATAAGTACTGGGGCTCAGCCCTCATGTTTGGGGAGTGAAGTGGCGAGGAACAGCAGTTAAGCAAACCGCCTCTGGCTGGAGTGAGAACTGACAGGCCCAGCCCAAGTGGTCTCGCGGGGGCACTTGCGGCTTTGGCCCGTCGCGATGAACCAACCTTTGGTATTGAGCCCAGTCAACAGCCAACAACACAAACAAAATGGGTCTCCTAGCCTGCAACCTGTCAAATGCTCCCATAACCTTTTAGGTTTACTATTTGAATTAGAAACCTCTAAGCTCTGCTTTTTTCAAAAGACATGGAATTGTTTTGGAATGTTCCAATATACACCAATATTTTTCTCCTCACATTTAAACTATGGGTGTGTCCACTAGACGTATTTTGGAAAGCAGAAGCATGTGGGCTGTCCAACATACAGACTGAGAGAAATTTGTATTTACGAGGCCAAAATCTTACTTTGTGCACCAGTGCCCCCAAAATGTTGGTTGCAACTCAAGTTTTCATGCAAAGTTGAATAGACTAACTCACTATCTAATCTGTGCTTAGTTGTGTGAAATCTTTGCATCCAAATGGTTTCAGAGGACTTCTGCCTTTGTGACCCTTTCAGCTTGCGCGTGGGTATAAACCTGTATGTGATGCATGTGTTGGAACTCTCACAGTCAGCCTTTCACTCGGTGTCGTGACCTTGTGTCTCTGTAGTAGTAACGGCAGGCTGAGCATGGTTCAGAATGCAAAATGACCCAGTAAGGCGGAGCATTAGCAGAGACAAGTTTGACCTGTGTAAGGCACCGTCCAAATAAGTTTATCTTTGTCATGGCAGCTTGTTGTGATGTATCCCAGACCATTCATTTCCACTGGCTGTTTGCTCTGGCTTGATTGGTATGCAGGTGGATGCAATGCGGCAGAGTGCTGTTCATTCAGGCCTCTGACTCACTCACTAGATGCTTCCACTTCACTGCTGTGGACAGCAGACTATTGTATTGTTATGTGAACCCAAACTGTACTCTACACATCTACTGGTCAAAGGAGAAACCCAGTGTGAATCATTCCATAGCTCTGCTGTTTGAGGTCACCAGGTGCTGTTAGTGGGAAAAAAAAAACAAAAAAGTTTCATTCAACATCAATCGAATAGTGAACCGGAACATTCAAACATTAATTGAATGGAGCACAGTAACTTAATTTCCGTTTCATGTTGCTATGCCCCATTCAGTTAACGTTAGTTACTGGTTTGTTATTCAGTCTATGTTGCATCATTTTCTTTTCTTCATACAGACAAGCATTTAGTGACCTTGAGCAGCAGGGCTATTGACTGATTTCACTGGATTTCAGCAAATTGGTCCCATAGATACAGGCGGCAAGTCTGGTTAACGCCCCCAAAATGCAAGTGTGGGGTTGGCGTGGTGGAAAAACAGGAAAGGTAGTGTTGCAAGTAGAGAAAATTGCTTAACAATAATAGATCACTAAGTAAAACTGAATAAAGAGTACATGAGATGTTTTTTTTTTTTTTTGTGTAAATCTAAGCAAGCAAACAGGTCTTCATCAGACAAAACATCTCATTTGTGTTTTATTCTGTTTTACCTAATGGTCTAGTATTCTTAAGCAATGTTCTCTATTTGTTGCTGAGCTTGTCCAGTCACTTGCATGATAAATAGACCACTACTTTTCCCCCATGTCAACCCTGTGCTGGCGTTCTGGGGGCATTAACCATGACTTGCCGTCTGTATCCACACAATGACTCACTGATTGCATGAACTATGTGTCAGTATGAATAAATATTCTTGTTGGGCTTTTTTTTGATCATAGAATGTTGATTTGTTGTGATTTCTATGAGCAGGTAACAGGTGTGCATCAGGTGTTTGGGGATTGGGTCAAGGTGACTGGATCACGAAGCATATACCTACTGAGCCTATGTGTTCTTTAGCAGTTGTCAGTGTGCTTTGTTGCTTAGCACTGTGTGTGTGTGATGGAATTATTTTGTGACATAGTGGTGATGGCAGCTATGATTAGTGTCCTTGGTGCGACTGCAGTAACTGCCTGGGATTTTCTCCCTGTGTCCCTCTCTCTCTCTCTCTCTCTCTCACTCTCTCTCTCATCCTCCCCCCCCCCCCCAATGCTCAGTCTCTGACAATTTCTGTCTCTAAGATTCTCTCCTTTACACACACACACACACACAAACACAATGTAACCCCCATAACACATACACAAATCATCATGTCATCCTCTCACATTCTTCTCCTGTAATAGGCCATGCAGCAGCCAATCCTGCCTGGCCAGCCCCCTCTCTCTGCCGTCATTGGCTGCATGGGCTGTGATGCAGACGCCTCTCTTTGGAAGCAGTCTAGACTGCATTGCCTCAGTTTCTATACCTGCACAACCTACGGCTGCTTCTCATTCTCTCTCTCTCTATCCCCCTCTCTCTCTTCCTCTCTTTCTCTATCCCCCTCTCCCTCTCTCTTTGTGTCTCCATCCATCAGCAGTGATCTTGTGGAAAATCTGCCTCTCCATATGTTTGTTGCCTATGAAATCATTTTGCATTTTTGAGATTTAGATTTCATTTACATCTCTTGTCCCTCCATCACTGTCTCTCTGTGTATTTCTCTCGCTCTCTCTCTCTCTCTCTCTCTCTCTCTCTTTCATCATCCACTTCCCATCTTACCTTTCACTAATCCCCCCCACTACCTCGTCCTGCCAGACAGAGGGTGAGTACAGCTGACTGCACATGTCACAGTGTGATTTCTGTCTTCTCTCTCTCTCTCTCTCTCTCTCTCTCTCCTCACTCTCTCTCACACACACACACACACACACACACACACACACGCATGCACACTCTCACTGGTGTCTTCTCATTTGCCTTCTTTCTCTCTCTCTCTCTCCAGTTCTCTGTCTCTCTCTTCCTCCCCCCTTCTCTCTGTCTCGTACGCTCCCTGTCTGCCCTTGTGTCCTCAAGAATGATTTCGTTTTTGAACTAGTGTCACTGTTGTCTGTGTGTGTGTGTGTGTGTGTGTGTGTGTGTGCCTCTAAATAAAAGTAGTACAGAGGAGAGAGCAAAAAAGATGCCTTAGAGACTGATGGTTCTTGAACTAATGGGGCGTGATGAAACTGCAGTGCCCTTGAAACTTCCAGCACGGTTAAAAGACCTTTAACAGAGACACGTTCCTGTGTGGCTGATTATCCTCGTTGCTAAAGGCCTCTCAAACACCTGTTCTGAACATGTCCCTCCTTAGTGGCGTTGTTTTCTCATGCGATCTGTTGATTGTGCCCCCGTTTGCACCTGTGGCAAATCACCCCACTGGTGATTCTGCTAGTTTGGGTAATGCTGCCCTGAGTGACTGAGGGCCTTAAGCTGAAGCTATCAGGAGTTTGCAGAATAAAAGAGCAAAGCAATGCTAACACTCCAAAAATGTGCTACTGAAAGGCAGTCGGCCTTTGATCTCAAGCGCTCAGAGAGGCTAACTTGCTGTCTTTAAAATGAAATGTCTATGTGCTATTGGAGTTTTTATGTAGGGCAAGAAATTTTTGATTGCAACGAGTGTGTGTCATCTTTAAGAATGTGTAAGTCAGCAACGGATATGAATTCAGCAGTCTCCTCTTGTGTTCAAGCAGTTGGAGAGGTGTGACACAGATGAATAAGGTGTGTGTGTGTGTGTTTGTGTGTGTGTGCGCGTGTGTGTGCGCGAGAGAGTGAGAACAGAAACATATGGGTGTGACATCTGACAGCAGGGGAGTACTCAGATGTACTTTAGAGATATCCACTTATATAATGGGCTCATATTGCAACCTTGCAATGTCTGGTGGGTCCTATTACTACACTTTGCTTAACTTTTCACTACATGCACTTTTGCAGTCTTTGTTTTGACACATCAGCTTTCCCTCTCCTCTTGGTCCCTGCCCCCATACCCCCCCCTCACACACCCCACACACACCCCACACAAACACATACACATGCCCAGAGAAGTGCTTTCCCAGTCATTAAGTCCACAGCTTTGCTCAGATTAAGTAAATACCAGCCATGAAATGTAATTTAGGAAACGGTAAGACACAGTGGAATTTTCTGCTTCTTTGCCTTCAATAACCTGATGGAAAACGACTAAACGTCATGAGCCCATTCTCTAATACGCTCCCCTCGCCAGTCCTGTGGCCGCAGCCGCGTCTGCGTCTGCGTACGTGGCCGAGGCCGATTCGAATGCTGGTCTGACTGCTCTATGAACTCCTCAGACCCTTCCCCTTTATGCCAAGTCCTTAACGGAGTCCGGCCCAAACCCTGGCTGAAAGGTTCAAGATTAGGAGATTAGTCAATAGTAATGTCAAAAGAATTTAACATAGGAATGACATGCTAATTTACTTAGCCTTTCCATATTCCCTGCTCCCTTGCCTTACTGAGCCGCTGGCCAAAAGGTCAGACAGCCATTCAGTCACAAAAGCTCTGCTGAACTGAATGTATTGCTGTGGTTCAAAGTGCACTGTGTGAGAGGATGCAACAACAAAAAAAATGTGCCTGCTCAAAAGTGGTCCTTTTTCCAGTGCCAAATGCAGAGTGATAATCTTGCTAGTGTGTGCTGATCAGTACTGCAGTGCAGAGCGTTTGTGTGATTGGTCACATGGAAAAATGTTTCCAAGCACGCTATGACTGTGCTGTGTTCAGTGCAAACACAGATGCCCAGAACGAGACTTTGGAAAAGAAGATGGGGGCAGCGTCATGTGTTTCAGGAGAACATGCCTCTCCTTGCCTTGTCCGGGCTTGACCTTGACAACCATGCAGTTAATTCTTCCAAATACCCAGACTGTAGTGGAGCCTGGTACTGATCTGGCCCAGACTTGGCAGAGAGTAGTTGCTGTGAATGAGAAAATGACATTTCCAGATTTAGCCATGCCATTTTCAGTCGTCGCCAACTTCATAATCGCATTGCTCATCTGACCAGTAGAACAATTAGTATTCTAGCATTGGTGTAGAGGGTATTCTCTTTGCTTTTGAGAGTCTGTGTGTTAGCCTGTTGTGTTGATGTTTGTTAATGTGTTGTTTGCTTAAATACAATGACACAATTGACAGTTATGTCTTTTGTTCTCTATGTTATGAAACAGGTGACAGACGAGGCTCTGATACTGGGGGGGTGTTTGTTTTTGTTATGTCTGTAGGTTGCGTGCATACTAGTATAGCGTGATTCTGACTACTTTATACTGCTTGACCTCGCTACAACCTCCTTGGCCCTAATTCATGCTGCTTTTGGCTTTAAATGGGTTTTGTCATGGGTTTGGTTGCTTTCTGGGTGTAGTATTGTCGTATTGCATTTTCTAGAACTTTTGAGTCCTCGGACAGATGCTTGAGCTTCATCTTATGACCGACATACCGCAGGCCTGTTGTCCCCAGACCCGGGTCCAGGGGGTTGTTGTAGTATTGCCCAGGCTGCAGCTGTGAATGCTTTGAGAAGAAGTCCCAACCTCTGCTGAGAGGCTTGTTTGTTTATGTGTGTGTGTGTGTGTGTGTGTGTGTGTGTGTGTGTGTGTGTGTGTGTGTGTGTGTGTCTGCTAGAAGAGTCCTAGCTGTAAAATCTCGCTTGCTCTGTGTCAGTGTGTCAGTGCAGTGAGGGTCACTTGTGTCCCACGAGGCCTGTGTGCACCATACGTGCCTGTGGCCACATAAAACCATGTGATTCTTGGAGCAGCTCTGTTTCTCTCGTGATCAGGGCACACAACAGGTTAATGCGTTAGGAACCTGTTATTCTGTGTTAGTCTGCCTTCCTCAAGCTGTTTACATTTAATACCCTCCACACAAAGGGATAATCCCATTCCGAAATTCCCCATTCTTCCCCTTCAAGTTGACTTATTAGTACACACTGTGAGTACACACACACACACACACACACACACACACACACTCACTCACACAGAAACACACAGTAACCACACACGGCGTAACCACAAGCGATTAGTACAAACACACACTCCTCTAAAACACTATCATTATCGGTCCACACACCTTGCAAACATTGCATTACTCAGTGCATTGGCTCTCCTCGACAGCACACCCTTCCGTGCTGTGCACCCCTTACCGCCATGCTGCCCGAGTGTCCCATCTGTGGAAGAATATTTGCCTTCAGGCAAGTGTGATGCAACGGATCTTCAGGGCCAGGGCTTGAGTGCACTGAGAAGGGGAAGAGGCATTAAGTTCAGAATACTGTCTGGTCTCTCTTCATCTTTTAAGCCCCCTGTGCCCTTAAACAACACGCTCTATCCCTCCTGCCACATCAGTAGAAGCACACTAGCCCCCACTGTCCATAAATCTTTCTGAGGTCTCTCTATTCTCGTTTGGTGGATCTTTGAGTCGTCCTGAGTCCTCTAAATGCTTGTTCTTCTCTGTGTGTGTGTTTGTGTGTGTTTGTCTTCCTCTGTGTGCAGGCTAGGGATTCCTGAGGAGGATTGCTTTGCAGTGAGCTGAAGGATGGACTGCCACCTCTGTCCTGCCCCTCCTGCTCCTGCTCCTGCTCAAGGCTCATTGATCAGTTAGCGCCGCGCGTCTGCGCTAATCTCCGTTTCAGTTAGCGCCACTCCCTCGCACAGCGCCTCTGCTTCAGTTAGTGGCATCCTATCTGCGCTCGCTTCAGCCGAAGTTAGCCGTTAGCTTGGGCGCTCGCTAGCCACAGCTCTGGTTAGTGCGTAGCATCTACGCTAACTCCAGCTCCAGTTAGAGGTTTGCATTCGTGTGGACATCCTAAGCCGCTCCCCCACCCCCTGCATTGAGTCCAGCCTCGGACGCTAAATCAAAGCACGCCACCTCACCACCGCCTTAATTGCATTTTTTTATTCATTTATTTGGGATTGTAAGAGCAACAACCGCCACAATGCTGGATTCATATCTGTGGATGGTGATCGTGGGCTTCATCATCGCCTTCATCCTGGCCTTCTCAGTGGGGGCTAACGACGTGGCCAACTCGTTTGGCACGGCGGTGGGCTCCGGCGTGGTGACGCTGCGGCAGGCCTGCATCCTGGCCTCCATCTTCGAGACGCTGGGCTCCATGCTGCTCGGCGCTAAGGTGGGCGAGACCATCCGCAAGGGCATCATTGACGTCAACCTGTACAATGATACGGTGCCCATCCTCATGGCAGGCGAGGTCAGCGCCATGGTCGGTAAGAACTCCCAGCATGTTTCAATGGAAAAGACATTCAAGTCCAAGTCCATTAGTCTCTCGAGTGTGGCTGGGTAGCTCTTTGCACCCGATTTTAGTATTGTCTGTCCTGGAGCTGTCTGACAGTCTGTCTGTTATTACTTCTCTTTCATTATGTCTGACTGTGTGTGTGTTTTCTCTCTCTCTCTCTCTCTCTCTCTCTCTCTTTCTCTCTCTCTCCCAGTCTATCTCTCGCTCTCTAGCTCTCTGTTTTTGTCCCCATTACGTGTGCCTTTCTGACACTCCATCTCTCTCTCTCCCCCTCTGTGTGTGTCTGTTCCTGCCTGTGCTTGTCTGTCAGAGAGTGTATATCAGGGGAGCGAGTGCTCCGAGGCTGTATGTTCTCAGGTGTGGGATTGTGCTCCATTAATTTGACTCTGCTTGTGTCTGTCCAGGGTCAGCAATATGGCAGCTGATTGCCTCTTTCCTGAAGCTTCCTATCTCAGGAACACACTGCATTGTGGGAGCCACGATCGGCTTTTCTATGGTTGCTATTGGCACCAAAGGCGTGCAGTGGATGCAGCTTGTGAAGATCGGTAGGTGGCGAACACATGTCTCTTGTGTGTTGTCTGTATTCATACAACTGTCTGATTAAAGGTCATGTATCAGTAAAAACTGGGGTATGTTTGTGTGTGTGTGTGTGTGTGTGTGTGTGTGTGTGGTGTGTGTGTGTGTGTGTGTGTGTGTGTGTGTGTGTGTGTGTGTGTGTGTGTGTGTGTGTGGTAAGTTCTCACCGCTGTGTGTCTCTTGTGCAGTGGCCTCCTGGTTCATCTCCCCTCTGCTGTCTGGGCTCATGTCGGGCCTCCTCTTCTTCATCATCAGGCACTTCATTCTAAACAAGGTCAGCCTCAATAATTCACTCCTCGTCCACAAACCTCTAAACGTATTACTGAATCTGGGTCTGGCGTCCTGTAATCTCATGAGCCCCGCTCGGGGACTGTAATTTAGACTGGCGTTCTGATGCGATGTCGTGTCTGACACGGTTTCAGAGAAAATAGTGTGACATTGCAATGTTAATTGATCCACTGCCCTTCAGAATGTGAAGTACTGTGATCTGCTGGGCTGGTCTGGAGCCTTCTGTTGCATTTTAATGGGTTTTATTTTTACCCCTGTCCTCAATAAGGGGACAGAGGTTGTTGTAATCAGGTCTGTCCATACTTCTCTGTTGGTTGACAGTCCACTGGCATAACTAAAAAACAAATGAAATGATTTCACTTTCACAATTTCCCCACTTTTTTCTTACAGCGTAGAGTCAACCTTTTTATCCAACTCAGTGATCCAGATCAGGGATTTTTTTTCTTACTTTATTTACTGACCTTCTAGGGGTCGAGTTCAAAAGTCAACTTACCGCTCTCATGTGAGGATCATGTTGATCATGAGATCTGATGTGCTGAAATGATTCGATGCTTTGAAATACCGTGAGGCTGATAATGATGATTTGATAACATTATTACACTTGGTCATGTGATTGGGCTGTGTGTATTGTAGTGGCGGTTTGATTTGACTTGATTTGGTAACCTAATCTTAGCAGCTTTGTGTGATTTGTTCCCCTGCAGGATGACCCAACACCCAATGGCTTAAGGGCCCTTCCACTGTTCTATGCCACTACCATTGGCATCAACACCTTCTCCATCATGTACACTGGAGCTCCATGTATGGACACTTTACACACACACACACACACACATACACACACACACACACGTCACATCTCACATAAACACACCTTCTATCTGTGGTCTCATGTAGAAGTGTAATATTTTATAGGGTAGTTTTATTTTATCACTGTACTGTCTCTATATAGAATAGAGAAGTGTGTGCTTTTGTGAAATCACTAACCTGCTCTTTTGTCTGTGTGTGTGTCTGTTTCAGTGCTGGGGTTGGAAATGTTGCCTGTCTGGGCGATTGCGTTGATAACGCTGGCAGGAGCACTAGTGTGTGCAGCGGTAGTGTGGTTCTTTGTCTGTCCTTGGATGAGGAGAAAAATTGCCAGTGAGTATATGCATCTATCAGTATAACACCAGCATCACTCATGGCTTTGTCTAAAATGTCCAAAATATAATGATTTGAATTTTGTATCCTGTTACACATGGTAATATTATATACAGAGGTGTGGTGGGGATTTATTTTAGTTGGGCTACGCAATATAATGTTAAGAATAAATGCCTAATATTTAAAAAGTGAGAAATAGCCTGCATAAACGATCTGTCCAAGAAGTGGAAGTACTCCTGTGTCCAACACCCACTGCACCCCTGATCATATGGTAGGTCTTAAGAATGTTTAAATGGGCCTTAATTATGCTAATGACCATTTGAGGCCACTTGGACAGTACTCATGCCATGTTTCTGTTATGTTTTAGTATTATTTGTTTGTTGCCATGGATTCTAGTTGTTTTGTACGGGTCTTTTTCTCTCAATGGTGCATTTATCACTGTGTAATAAAGTGATAGACAAGACCAACATGGAAGTGACAACTGATAAAAACTTGGCAGCCCAGATACTGTCTGTGTATGTGTTTGGAGACACCAGAACAAGGTTTTGACAAGAATCGAAGTGTGTGTGTGTGTGTGTGTGTGTGTGTGTGTTTGTTTGTACACTTTTGAGAATGCAATTCATTCTATGTGTGTGGACCTGTAGGCCAAATAAAGGAGGAGCACCTTTCTCGCATCTCTGATGAGAGCCTGGATAAGATCCCAGAGGAGGAGGAGGAGGCCCCTGTGTTTAAGGAGCTGCCGGGGGCCAAGGGTCCCGATGACTCTGTGCTGCCCCTCACAGGGCCAAGCACCCCAGAGGCCAGCGGCCTCGCCAACGGGGCCGCCCCGCCACCCAATGGCCGCTTCTATGGTAAGTGAGACACTCTTGGAGTGTTGCTGAAGCCTAAAGAAGTCTTTGTCTAGATTCCTTAGCAAGTTCAGATGGCGCAGTGCATGTGTGTCAGTGCAGACAGTGTGTGTGTGTGTGTGTGTCGGCGCAGACAGTAGAGTCTTTTTCAGTAATCAGCAGAGGGGAGTGTATTATTTTCATACTCATGTTCATGTTCCTGTAAATGTTCATTAGCTGAAGCTGTACTGGAAATTATTGTGGTCTGACCTTTTCTGCTGTTTGACTCACTAGCTGATCTGCCCCTGGGCAGTAAATCAATTTATTTTGAGATCTCCTCGGTTTAAGTGTCATCTGTCCAAGCTTTCATGGTGTCACGTTTCCCTTCCAGCTGTAAAGCCACAAGACAAACAGCACACATTACATGCAGGAATATAGAAGTCTAGAGAAAGCATTTCTTGTAAAAAAAAAAAAAAAAAAAAAAAAAGCTCTCTTGTTTTCCAGGTCGCACTCACTCCATGACCAACGGATGCCTGAAGTCACCTGTCTCGAACGGAAGCTTCAGCTTCGACCACATGCGCAGCGACGGGCAGGTGTACCACACAGTGCACAAGGACTCAGGCCTGTACAAGGACCTCTTGCACAAGATCCACCTGGGCCGCCTGGAGGACGAGCGCAGCTCGCGGGCCGACAACAACTACCGGCTGCTGCGGCGCAACAACAGCTACACGTGCTACACGGCGGCCATCTGCGGCATGCCCATGCAGCCGCTGCGCTCCGAGTCCACCGTCAGCGCCACCGAGGACAGCGAGAAGCTGGTGGGCGACACGGTGCTGTATTCCAAGAAGCGGGTGCGCTACGACAGCTACTCCAGCTACTGCAATGCCGTGGCCGAGGCAGAAATCGAGGCCGAGGAGGGCGGCGTGGACGTGAAGCTGGCCTCGGAGAAGATGGGAACGCCACCCCCCGGTGGTTTGGAGGACTGTCCAGACGAGGACAAGGAGGAGAAGGACAAGCCTCAGGTCTTCCTGCTCTTCCACTTCCTGCAGATCCTAACTGCCTGCTTTGGATCGTTTGCTCATGGAGGCAATGATGTCAGGTACTTTATACTTATTATGTCTTATTATAATTATTAGCAAACAATTAATTAAATAATTAAATTATTATTATAACTTAAAATTATTAAATTATTAATGCTATTTATAATTATTATTAAATTAAATTAAACATTTGTTGTTGTCTTCCGTCCTCCTGCATGCGCAGTAATGCCATTGGTCCACTGGTGGCACTGTGGATGATCTACGAGCAGGGCGGTGTGATGCAGGACGCCGCCACGCCCATCTGGCTGCTGTTCTATGGGGGTGTGGGGATCTGTGCCGGCCTGTGGGTGTGGGGGCGGCGCGTGATCCAGACCATGGGCAAAGACCTCACCCCAATCACTCCCTCCAGGTAAGATGAGGGGAGCACACACACACACACACACACACACACACACACACACACCCCAACACCAACGTCTTTGGGCATCGAATGACACACAACAACAGCTTACACTTAAACTTTACACCAATAACTCACACCATCAGATAATCAGTTCCTCACTTTCCATCTCACTCATACCTGCCACCAGGTCACATGCCTGCTCCCTCCTGCCCCTCATAATGCCACTTGCACACCTAGAGCACCATGTGGAATACACCTGTCTGCCTGTTCACTTCTAACAAGGACACCTACATGTCAGACGTCAGCTCCTTATGCTGTAATCCCTGAGCCAGTTATATTTCCAGATTCCATTCATACCTATTGACATAGTCAGAATTCCGTCCAGCAGAAGAAATGGCAAAGGATAGTCTGGCCTGTTCTACCGTAGAATGCTACCACACTCAGAAGAAGACATGCATAGACTCCTGTAAGCTTGTGCAACCACCTGTGACTCTTCCGAACACCTGCCACTAACAGCAGAGATTATTGAAATGTTCACGTCATTATTTTCACACATCTCTCAAATCGGTCGCCCTCAGGCATGGCTGAGGCCATTGAAAACACTGACGTTTTGCTCTTTTTCATGAATACTCTACTGTTTTTATGCAATTGGCAATACAGAGTGATGACGTAGTCTGCATGCAGGCACAATGGGTTTGAAAATGCTGTTGTCTGGGGAATTATTGTTTGTTTGGGAGTGTGTGGGAGTATGTTGTCACTGGTGTTGATAAGTCTGTACATGTTCATGTCAGTCTGTTTATATGTTTGTATGTCTTGGTGATCTGTGTGTGCGTGTGTGTGTGTGAAAGAGAGAGAGAAACTGAGAGAGGAAAGGAAAAAGAATGGTGAGTGTGTGTGTGTGTGTGTGTGTGTGTGTGTGTGTGTGTGTGTGTGTGTGTGTTTGTTTGTGTTTGTTTTTATGTGTGTCTGTGCGTGTGTGGAAGTGTGTAAATGGAAAGTCTGACCATGAAGAATATCTTTTGTTACAGTGGATTCACTATAGAGTTGGCCTCCGCACTCACTGTTGTGCTCGCTTCCAATATTGGAATTCCTGTCAGTACCACCCACTGCAAGGTATGCTGGGTAAAAGGCCACAGGCCACACCCGCCACACCCATTGTTTCGGGTCACTGTGCGCACAAGGGAGGGGGGAGGTGTTATGGGCCTTCCAAAGCCTATGAGAGGAACTGCACATGTATACAATACACACACACACACGCACCTTCAAACATACAGACAAAACCATTCTTTGTCTCACTCTTAAACACACACACACAAACAGACACACAAAAACAGGCACACACAACCATATCCATTCCAAGATATTTCCACTGGTCAGAGGAATTACCCCTTAACAGCATAAATCACATAGAGCACACTCAACACCACTCAGCAGGCCTTTGCACAAACAGACAGGAATTCTCACCTAATGTGGCAGCAGGTCATTAGTCTGACACACAGACACCCACAGACATCCCCAGCATGTGCAGTCCTCTAACCTCCCATCGCCTCCCCGCTGCGTAACAGCTGCATGCAGTCTGAGTGTTCCAGAACCTTCTCCCGCTGTCTGTCACGTGGTCCTCGTCTCAGCCTGCGCACTCTCCCATGGCATGCTGGGAAGCGTGGGTGGCTGGGGATTGTGTGTCGTGTCCCATGACCCCTCCTTGTCTCATGCACATGTTTGTGTTTGTCCTATTCTCTTATCCTGTTTCTTCACAGTGGATTTTGCATTGAAGTAATGACTGCTCTAACAGTGGTTGTTGCCTCAAATGTGGGCATCCCCATAAGCTCCACCCACTGCAAGGTATTGAAGAGATGTACAGCCTAGACCCATCCCCTTCCAATGTAGCCACCAATCATAGCGCGTTTACTCGAAAACTAAGCCAATTGCTTTTCTGTTGCTCATTCCTGGAGTTCTGCATCTGTATGAGTTGAGTTTTACATGAATGTAAACCAGTACACTTGCAGAGCTCAATGCTGATGTACATAAGTGCAGATTCACATCTGCACATGTTGCATCAGTAGAGTATTACACAATTACACTGCCTCACTCTCACAGATTATGGTAGCACAGCTTTTCTCACTGACCTTATTATTTGCTTTTAAAGCAATAATAAGCAAATAATAATCAACCGTGTCGGCCAAATTAAGATCTTAATGAGGAACATTAAATTATAACTCTTAACTCACTAAAATTCCATAGGCTCAGCTTTATACGCTTTGTTTCCTATTCTACTGTTAAAACAAGAGCATTTATTAGCAGTGTAACACAAATAAAAGTATACAGCCAATGGTGGGTAATCATTGGTTTTCACATA
The DNA here is from genome assembly GCA_015244755.2 of Tenualosa ilisha. Classification (NCBI taxonomy): domain Eukaryota; kingdom Metazoa; phylum Chordata; class Actinopteri; order Clupeiformes; family Clupeidae; genus Tenualosa; species Tenualosa ilisha. Next base: position 5,100,831 of record PYXC01002552.1, on the reverse strand, counting down.
GCTAAGCTAACAGTTCAGATTGTTGTAATTTGTGAACCATTCAAGTTACTTTGTGGATCTCTGAGGTTAAGGATGACCAAGGTCTTAGTGAAGTCTGGATAGTCCAGTGTTTGGTGAGGAGTTGGAAGTTTTTCATAGAGCAGTTACCCAGAGAGGGTGAAATGTAGAGGAATGCCCTGTTCATCACATCACCATCGCCGTCTGCATTGAACCCCCCACCCCTCCCAATGTCCCATCTGTCTGCTTTATATATCCACTAACATGTGCCGCCATGCTGACTGAAGGCTTACTGACATTACAAAGCACCTTATGCAGTATGTATCAGCAAAAGGACCAAAGAGTATCATATCAGTAATTAAATATTATTTACAGAAACATGTGTTGCGTACAATGCAGAAGTAATGTCTCCTAAGCCTTCAAGATGTATTTCTGACATTGTGAGGTGCTTCACTGTGTGCTGGTGTTACTCGCCTCAAATGCTCATGTTTATTAGTCATGTTCAGTACCACTGGTGGTCTACAGCCAAGCTCTCAGTCTACACTTGATACTGCAAGAAGGCAAAGCACCCCACATATTGTCCAACACACCCATTCACATGAAATGAGATGAATACAGTGAATTAGCATACTAGCGTGTCACTATATTCACAACTTATTTTGACTATAATTATGATAGATACTCAATTTTATGCCAACATCTATTCACATTAGATTATCATGTGTGGAATAATTTGTCACACGGGCATGACATCCATTGTAGTTTAATGTCCGCTTGTAATTGTTTTTCCTCAAATGCACCACTTTGTCATGACATCTACACCCTTACATGTTCTGTTGAACTACTCCAGCTATAGGCTGCAACTCTCAGGAAAAACTGGTGTCTGCAAACAGTCCTGACTCTCTGTCCAAGGGAAGCAGAAAGCAGAAAATGATCCATTTTGTATCAGAGACAGTCAGTGTATCGCTTCAAGTTCAATTGCATGGAAGTGAGGGGTATAATTTAGCTAGCCGGTGACCTAAAAATGTCAACAACTTTTTGCTAGAATATGCATATATATATATATATATATATATATATATATATATATATATATATATTTAGTCTATATACATCATATAGTAATGCGAATCTAAGCCAGACTCTTTCTTTAAAGTGCTTCGATTTGGGTGCGTTAGTAGCTGTAAGCATACAAATGGAATGCCCCATCAAGTTTAACCCTATCACTCTATTGACACAAAGTTTCACCATATTTCTATATTGAGACTGAAATGAAGTTGGCAAATCTGAGACTAATTTGTGCAGCCCAATCATTTGGTTTCCAAAGTGATTCAACTTTTGGTCTCAAAATCTTGCTCTGGCTGTTACTACAAGTTGTTCCTGCTCTCAGTCCAGTCGATGCAGTCCGTTACTGGAATTCCATGTACCCATGCAGTAGAAGTGTGTGTCACTAGAGTGTTTCACTAGAGGTAGGTCTGTAAATACTCTTGGACATTTCAAGCAGGCCTACTTGTAGTGGCGACTAGAACACACGTTCCATGTTAGATGTGTGATGTTATCACCCAAGAAAGCATCATTTACTAAAACGCATCATTCATCCAAAGATGAATGGAAACTTCTAGTAACATGATCATCAAAACCATCACCTAGCCATTACTGCTACTTCTACATGAATAATAATATAATTGATATAGGGTAATTTGTCAACTAATTCTGTAATATCCCTTGACTACTTTTGTAGAGAGCATTTACAGATTTTGCTCTCTGTGTGTGTGTGTGTGTGTGTGTGCGTGTGTGTGTGCGCGTGTGTGCGCACGCACATGTGTGTGCCTGTGTGTGTGTGAACAGGTGGGCTCTGTTGTGGCCGTGGGTTGGCTGCGCTCCAAGAAGGCCGTTGACTGGCGACTCTTCAGGAATATCTTCCTGGCGTGGTTCGTGACTGTGCCAGTGGCCGGCCTGTTCAGCGCTGCCGTGATGGCTCTGTTTGTGTACGGCATCCTGCCCAACGTCTGAGGAGGAGGATGAAGGAACGAGAGAGAGAGAGAGAAAGAGAGGGGGAGAGAGAAAGAGAGAGAGAGAAGGGGGATGGTATAGGAAGAGTGAAGTGCAAGAGGGCTAGCATAAAGAGTTGTGGAGAACAGTAGAAGGAGCTGGGGGTGGACAGGTTGGTGGGGACAGTGTTCAGTGAAAGTTACATGGAAACTTCCTGTCTCCAGGTCCGCTCTTTTATTTATTTTTGTTTGTCTTTACCAAATTTAGCTTTTGTACACAAAGCAACTGGACTCTTTGATGCAGTGACATGACCTTGTATTTATCATGCAAACCTAGGTACTTTAGAGCAAGACATGCAGACACACACTAACAGAAGACAGGCACACAGGCACACAGGTCAGTGCTCCTGAGAGAAATACAAATACACTGGCTGAGCTCTACATCCACCCTTTATGCCATCAGCACATGACCCTTTGACCCCTGACCTCGCCAAATGAGGGTTCCATGGCTATTTTATTTTTACCATAAAAAACCTTTTTCTGAAGGCAGTGGTCATGTTGCTGTTTTTTTATTATTATTATTGAAGATCCTTGTTTTAGTACTGTCCTTTTCTGTATATATATTCTTTACAATGTGTTTTTTTCCTTGGGTTGTCTAAATAATTTTGCTTTATACAACAGTGGAAATCCTCTCAATACCCAAATGCGCATACATACTTATTAGCTCTCTCTATCTCTCTTCTTACACCCATACACACACACACACACAATTATATATTTAATGAGTTATGTTTCAGTTACCTGATGCTCATCTGAAAATCATGACATGTAAAACGGTACTTGCTTCACCGTAATGCATAAGCAAGTGTTGTCACAGTTGAGTGGGGTTCCCTTTAAAGATAAGCCAGACGTGTTATGATTCGGCCACTTCCAAGAATGATCACTTGCCTCAGACGCTTCCATCTTACGACTAGTTTAAAAACTGAATTAGGCTCTTGACCGTGTGATTTCAGTCAGAGCATCACAAGTGAACATTTTTAGATTACAACTGAAATCAGTTTAAGGTAAATCCACCTCTAATGGTTACAATAGAAAGTGCTAAGTGCTGTTTTTACATTTCATTTAGATATTTTTTACCATTTACCATGGTAAGTTTCCCATGGCATTTGGCCAATCTTTGTACATTTTAAGCCAACATGATTTCTTCCATGTTTTTCGCCAGTGTGAGCTTATACTGCCATCCAGAACCGTGCCAGTGTTTGCAAATAACGATGCCATCTCCAAGTCCCACCACACCACTGTGATGTCCTAATGCTGTCATCCAGGAAACCCACTCTACTGTGAGGTCAGAACAATGCCATCCCAGAGTTCCCCACTGCACATAGAGGTCATACTGATGCCAGCCAGTACCATGCCACGCCATGCCAGTCAAAGTCCATACCAATGCCATGCCATGCCATGCCCCCATTCCCCCAGTGAGGCCTACAAGTGCAGAATCGGCCAAATATCTGCATAGTACTCTCACCTTAGGAGCGCATACACACACACACACACACACACACACACACACACACACACACTTATTGTACAGTATAACAGTGGGAGCAGGTACCATCTCTTGACCAGTAGTTCCGTCTGATTAGCCCTCAGCTGATTCTCTTTTGGTGATGCATCTGGGCCTTTGGGCTCCCTGCTCTGGGGGCACACAGAGCCTGGGCAAAAGCGAGGCTTTACTGGAGGCTCCTAAAGATTGTCCTACAAGCGTGTGATCGGACACAACACCAGTGTCCGACATGTCTGCTGTTGGGCCTCTAGTGATGAAGCTACCTGCTCTAATGTGTGCCCCCGTAAGAGAAACTAGTAATAATAAGCGCAGGGTAGAGAAGGCTTGTGCCGGGTCTAGGTCCAGTAAGAGGACCGGTTGGGTCTGCCCTAGGTCCAATCAGATTTAGAAGGGCTGGCTGAGTGGTTCTCTGCTTTTGGACAGGCACCTAATTCGGAAATGTACAAATGCGTGGCTTTCAGAATCAACGCAAAAGTGTTGCTGTTTATTTGTGGTGTATTATTTTTATCTGTCATGAACAAATCTATGCTTAAATGGCCATTTGCCTTGTAATGTTGTGCTTTACTGTTTGTTCCATACAGTAACTTACCAGTACTGTGGTGTTTACATTGTAATCATATCTAAGAGTATCTCATCCAGTTGCCTAATGATGCCAATGAAAGACTAATCTCCATCGAATTCATCTGTCACAATAGCGAGATGCGTTTCAATTTTATCAGGAGTTTTAGTAGGTAGTAGTGTGAAGTATGATCCTGTTTGTCTTTACACTATTACGCTGAAATGCATTGTGAGTGTGATTAAAAAAATAAGACATTAGATATAAAAAAAATTCATTAAACTATATTTTTCTACATATCTGAGTTTTACTGAGAGAGAGAGAGAGAGAGAGAGAGAGAGAGCGAGGATGAGCCAGGCTTAGTTGAGGCCTGGTGGAATAAGAGACCATGTGATGCCTGGTCACATGGCATTGGAGTGGTTTCTTCATACACTAATGTTGCACCCAGAAGGGTGCCAATTATTTTTTTCTTTTTTTTCTTTTCTTTTTTTTTTTTTTTTTTTTGTTCTTGCACAGGGATGTCTCCTGAGCAGTGGAGACGATTGTGGTTGGTTTCCACAGATGTTAACGCTGCCTCCATCTTGCCAGACTGCCATCTTATGGCGACATGGCTGCAGTTGGCATGATTTGTTAAAAAAATAAAACAAAATAAATAAATAAACGGAGGCCCAGCGCTACCAGGGCACAGGCTCCCTCCGCTGTTGAAGAGAAGGTGCCATATTTTTCCATTTGTAGAAGCAGTTTGCTTGTTATTCAGAAGACCTTATCTCTTCTAAGCATAACCAACTTTTGGAGCTGGTGCCCAGCATACTGCGGGTTGTAGCATAACTGTGATAGTCCACAGTTATTTGTAAATATCCTGGTTAGCATGTAGCCAAAATGAAATGGGGTTTGCAGTCAGCTGAGATGGTTGGGGTATTTGATGTGTATTAGCTTTGCTCAGTATGGCTTTGCCGTACTGTTAATGCATCTCTCTTGTGGTTGAAATCTAGTGGCTTTGCAGTGGACTTGGTTTCTTTTTATGTAAACAAGGATTCTGTGAGTACCTAGTGAAAAAGATGACTTTAGGTACCTTGGTCAAAATGTGGTCACTGTTTCCAGTCCTTCTCTAGAGATTTGTCCATGATTGTGTGACAAGTTCCCAACTCAGATATTGGCTATCTTTGCCCCAACCTTAAGCTAACTGCAACCCTTATGAGGCTAATATAATTCTTTGACTAACCTTTGGATAATCTATATTTAATATTAAAAAACCAGCCTGTTCGGTTATGTTATATATCTGTGTTTTCCATTGGTTGTATCATATCTGTGGAGGGTTGTGAAGTCCGTAGCAATATATCCATGGGCTCCTGTGGATATTCAGTGACCTCTGAGGTCCCAAAAAAGGTTCTCAGATCAGTTTTCACCCACTGAGGTTGAACAAACTACATCTCTCTCCATAATCTGCTGCACCCTTTGGAATGTTGTGGCCCCCGCAAAGGGCTACTGCTGCCTGTTGCGCTGTGTCTGTAGAACCAACCAAACTCTTCATCTGCGTATATAATGTACTGTACTTTTACTGTTTCGTTTCTTTACAAAACTTAGTGAGAATTGTCTGCATTTGAACTAATTAAATAATGGGAATAAAAATGACAAGAATACCAACATTTGCTGTGTATTGTGTTTTTTGTGTTTGACATATGGATAGTCAAAGACTTATATGAAGGAAAGGAGTTTAAATTCACATGCATCGATGGGACTTTGCCTATATTGATTACTAACACGCCAGTCACAGATGCTCTTAGCGATGTTGGTTTCATAACAGCTATAAATCCCAGGGCTGTGAACCCAGACTCTACTACACAAAGAGAACTACACAAACTACACAAAACTTTCAATTTCACACATTCCAAGTATAGCACTGAACAGTGCTTATTGCATGAAATTAGTATGAACGTTACACAAAGTTTAAAATGTGCGTCTTTGTGACATGGACTGCCTCCTTCCCGTCTGACATCATGGAATATTTAAGACATCACACCAAATTTGGCCTGGAGGCTTTTAATGTGAAATGATAATGTTCCAAAGGTGCACTGACCGCAACCTAATACATGGGATACTGAAATAAATAAGACATTAGAAAGTCAACTAAACAGAAGTGCCAAAGTCAATAAATAAGTAAACATAAATAAAAGTCCATTATTGAAAGGAGTGCTTGTGTCTGCTGGACTGCTAGAAGATGTGTTGTCTGTCTGTGGATCTTACATCTGTGTAAAGACCATGGGTTACAGGGATTAGTTCATTAATATGGCAGCACTGATTGTTAGTACAGTTAGCTTATTTACAATACAACACAATAGCTTGAACAAATGTTTATCAATCATTAAATAACAATCTACAGTCATCCACAGATCTGTGTTTTCTTAGGTGTTACAACAGTTGTAGGTGACTATAGTGAATCAGACAGCAGTTTGAGTGTGGGTGTTTATATTATATGCACATACCATCATGTCATTTTTCAAAGGGGTTTCCTTTTCATTGCTTGGGTTAAAGAAAGCAGCTTGGAATCGCCGTTGGGTCTTGTAGCTGGCAAAACAAAACGGAAAAGGTTCGAAATGAAAAATAAGATCTCAGTTATCGGTCCTCGGTATTTTTAGAACTGTAATAACATTTCAACAAACTCTGCTCCAAGCATCCTATATGCTCATGTTCTCGATGCTTTCTGATGATTTTGAGATGATCTGAATCTGTGGGAAGGTAGAGTTTAACGTACTGCACACAAATGGTGAGCAGTAGCGCCGAGCAGCTGATGACTGATAGCATGACAGCGATGACCAGCAAGGCCGTGTGGGCATAGGCATCTTCCCCAGCATCCTCCCTGTGCTCCGTCTTCATCAGCTGGACAGCACAGCGCTTCCCCTCGTACCCCTTCTGACAGCTGTTCCATGATAATTAACACCATAAACTTTTAACCATTTAAGCAGAGGCATTAATTCCAGTCATCAGCTACGACATTCACTCAACTCTAAAACACCATGCACACTTTTAACACTGAGTTAGTGTTAGTGTAGTCTATATTCTGTCCTGCACGCATACACAGTACCCTTGCATGTTGAGATGTAATACTCAGGAAATTTACTCACATGCACAAAGGTTCCCTCAGGTCCTCCATGAACTTGCAGTATCCATGGACACAGAAGTCTCTGTGCGTGGTAAGACACAGGTCCTCTACTGTCGTGTAGGAGCTTGAGTGGGTGTAGTGCCTTTGGCCTGGTGTGTGGGCTTGATTTAGAACTTTCCGGTTTTTCTTTTTGTCCTTCCTTTTCCTCTGACTCCGCCCTCGTCCACTTCCGGCATCTCCCGTCTCTCCTAATTTACTGAGCTGCTGAACTGATAGATATGAGGTATCACATTAAAGCAAAATATATTAAAGAGGAATTATTTTTTCATAAAAAGGAGGAGATTATTTATTCATAATGCTTTGTAACATTAGTATTCAGAACTGTTGCTGCATTCTCATGACTGTACTTATAAGGCATTATAATGTTATAATATGTGCCTTTACCGCTTGAAGTGTGACAAAGTCTTATAAGGTTTTTTGACCTTTTGATACTAGGGAAACATACCACTTTACTTACTGTATGTAATGGTGCCTTATTGATTTTTATGAGTAATTATGTTTTCATCTTAGAGTATGCATTGAGTGCTTGTAACTCTTCATTAGTTGGCTAAAGGAATTGCGCATATAAAAGACCAATTAACAAATTTAAACCTAATAATGCTTTGTGACACTTCAAGTTGTAAAGGCTTACAAGATAACATTATAAAGTACAGTAATGAGAATGTATTAACTGTTATGCACACAAATGACAGTAGTTATAAGACTATGAATGCATTATAACCATTTATGAATTTGTTTATAATGGATTCATAGAAAGAGTTACCCAAATTTCTTCGTAAGAATGGTTTTGATTGTTGGACTTGAAGTTTGGGGTAAAAATGTACCTTTCATCACACCCATGTCAACCTCCTCTGGCCTCTCCTTCTCAAGGTCGTCATATTCACTGGAGGTCTGGAGGTCGCCGGATGCTCCCAGCAATGAATCATGGGCACTAAAGCTCACTGCCACACCCACCGCCTCCACCACGGTACACACTGCTGGATTCAGAACATTTCATATGGAGTAAGACCACATAATAGCATGCACAGTCATGCCAATCACACACTCAGACCTACAGAAGTCATCTAGTACATTGGACAATAAGTCCAATAGAATAGAGGTCACAGACATTGCTGAAATTAAAGCGAACACACTGTGCCTTTCATCCCATCACAAACACACGTGCGTAGTCACACTTAAACAAAAAAGGTCAAAGCATGACACACATTTCCCTTAGAAAAACACTCAGGACACCCAGACAACCACTGAGCCACACCTTGACAAACTAGTCTGCTCTAGCATGATGGCATCATCTATTTAGAAACACACTCAATCTTGCAACCAGCTCAGTACCCTCAGACATCCTTTAATCTTCCATAATCTCTCTTAATCTCATTCTACAAAAGACCAGAAAGGTATCGATGTAATGTTCCCTTTAGTTTAGCCAACTGGACCAGGAAAATGTTAGGCAAGGAATTTCTACAAACACACACGTAGTAATGTTAACCCAGGGTTGACCCAAGCCATACGCATTCACAAACAACCACATTCACATCCTAGCTAGCACATACCCAACCTGACCTGTTATTTACGGTGTTGATCTGTCATCATTTTGCACCCTTTACTAATATTAAAACAACATTGAAATCTCAACCAAAAATACATAAGTTTTCAAATATCGGGTAGTGACTATTATTTAAAAATCGATAATTCTATCACAAACTAATGTTATTTCAATGTCACTGTCAGTGTTGTGATGCTGGTTCAGTGTCTATCTCCCATAGAGATTTCAATGTCAACCATAATGATGGTTATGATAGAAAATCTGCATTGTCAGTGTCATCTTGCTATGTGGGTGTATACACACAGATCCAGATAGCCATCTAAGAAATTACACTTAACCGCAGAAAAACAAATACAGCTATTTATATGGCCTAAGGCACTGGCTCTCACAGGTGCACACACTAACTAACACTTGTAGGCGTGCAGACATGAACACAGATGCCTGTGATCATATACTCACCTAAACACCCAAGGCAGAGGAAGATCGTAGATTTCATGTCAGATAGAGAGAGAGATGCGTGTCTGATGTTCTGAGTCTATGTAGGAGAACAGCACAAACTCCAACTGAGCACTCACTTTTTTCCCCAACACAGGGAGGAGCTTTTATAGGTGAGGTCTCTTCATGGAAGCTTACGTGTCTGTTTGTGTGTGTGTGTGTGTGTTCTCTATGAATAAATGGAGTTTAATCATTAATGCCTTTGTATTTAAATGGGTACTTTCATTGTGCTTCCATTTCTTGCCATTAATGCGTCACTTGTGTTTCCACTGACTAATATCCACATTAGTATTTACACATTCACACACTGAAAGCACACATACACTTTCACATTAGTATTTACTTATTCACACACACTCTAAGCATGCACACACACAAACACACTTCTGCTGATTAAGAATGTGTTAGCCTACATGTGACTTCAGGTAAGAATGGTGATTACAGAACACATACCTTGTACACTTGAAAAGATCAATATTGGAGCTGACATATTAAACACCTTCCCTAACACTGTGATATGTACCTAACTGTCCATATGGCTGGTTTGACATAGTCGGTGTTCAGACCACTGCTGAATATCTGTAGTATGTTCCATATTCTTTGTTACAGCTTTTTTGATACAATCAAAGAATGATTTCTGCCTCAACCCAGAAAAGCATCTTTTTTTTCCTCACTGTTGTTTGAATACAACTGAAAGAGTGCCTTAGGGTCAGTAAATGTTTAACATGTGTTATGTGGTGATGCATTATGAAGGAGGGAAGTGTTCTTGTTCGTCAAGGTGCATATTCATTATTTTGGGTCATTAGTGTCCATTTAAATAAAGCAGACCAGAAAATTAGTCTTGGTCACTATAGCGTATGTTAATTGTTCTGGATCACTGACTTGGTTATTACCTCTTTTTCTGGGAGGGAACCGCAAAAACAGTAGGTAATAAGGACTACAAGGGCCCAAAAGAAACTGAGAGTTGGCAGGCTGCAGGAAAACATTTGTGATACTTGAGTGCATACTTCCAGTAGTTCTGGGTCAGTTGGGTGCCCAAACTTTCACCCAAGCCACGATTTTTTGATATGTAAGTTTATGCAAATGAACACACACACACACACACAAACACACACACATACACACAAACACACACACACACACACATACACACACACACACACACACACACACAAATGGGAGACAAGTTTGTATATGCATGGGCCTTAGTCAAAGAATATTTCACATTCTGGACCAGTGACAGAAGACTCTGTCTTTATCTAAATGTTCATTCCTGATGCCCAGACAATACATCAGTGTTATTGTAGATATGTAGCCTTGACACACACACATAACACTTCCAACAGCATGTGGTAACAAGTACATCCAACTACTCCCATATTTACTGTACTCTACTCTCCTCACATGAGCTGGCATGCGGCCGTGGGATTGCACTCATTACACAAATTCTCTATACCAACCACTCTTTCAGAGTAAATACACACATGCATGCAAAGACTGAAAAGATGACTGTCAGAGAAAAGAATCTTTAAAAGTTCAAAGCAAACATTCCTCACTATACAAGTAATGTCTGGTAATGAGTTATTTTTCAGTCTGCATATTGTAAGAGCAGAGAAAGTCAAAAACAATTCAGTCGTTTACATGAACAGGCCTCAAAGACAGATAGAGAGATAGAAAAGCAAACACATTATGGCTTAAGGTTGGGTGAAGACAGTATAATGGCAATATTGATGAAAAACAAATGGAAAAAGGCAGGTGAAAGAAATCTATATGTTAAATAATGGTGTCTAATAAGGATAATTGGTTAGATAACTGCAGTAAGGCATATCTGACTGAAATCCAAGGTGTACAGTGATCAACTCCCACTCAGTGTACTGACCCCTAATGACTTGCAAATAGGCACAACCATATGTGACAGTACATTCAATTGGGTCTGAGATGTTTCAGCTGAGAACATTAAACAGTAGCCTATGGTATGAATGATGTGAATTTACCCTGCTGCTAGTTAGTCATTTATATTGCATTTTTGGCACTACCTCCATTATTCACACATTACACCATACTGTCTCACCGCATTTCTTTCATTTATTGCATCTATCTGGCTGACCTTTTCATTTAGGTTACCATCCAAATGATCCAGTATCATCAAACCTGGACGAACCCCTCCTTGGCCTTTGAGTGCTTAAAGTTTCCATCAGCTTCAGTCATCAATGCTGATGACAGATGAGCTGATCATGCCCGCTGATTGTGGTTATTATAACTTTTATAAACATCCAAGTACTACTGTAGTTTGTCTCTGCTGAACACGTGAAGCTATATTTTTGAACAACAGTTGAATCAATGGTGTCAATCAACCTTCTGCTAAATCGTGCAAACCAACAAAGTGAAGGCCTTACTTTCCTGAGACGTTTGCCTGGGGGGTATGGTAGGCAGAACAGTTGCGCATGCGTGCGGCGCGTTTTCCGCATTTGTGGACTGAAGTTCGTTTTCTCTGTACTTCCTCGTTTTATCTATCCCGAGTACAGCACGGAAATTTAGTCAACTGTCAACCAAAGTATATTTCACTGTAGGAACTTTTTAGCTCACTAACATGTCAAAGCCTCCTCCCAAACCAGCGAAACCAGGTAGGCAATGAACACCAAACAGACTTTTATCTGGCAATGCTCTCCAAACCTGCGTTGGATGGTGCATGTACGCTCTTGGGAAATTAGCACGTCTAGTTAGAGTGTTGAGTTGGGACCTGTTCGGCCACAGGGAACACACCCATGCTGCCCGACTTGTCAAGATCTGGATTTGTGTCACAATTAGATGTTATCTTGTTTTGTGAGATCAATATTAATATAGTTCATCACAACCGGGTTGCAGAGTTTTGCTGAATGTTTGTAAATGGCTTACCCTAAACTTCAGGATTGTCCGTCGATTAAGCCTACTGACGTTACCTAGTTCCCTATTTCAGTTCAAAGCGCTTAGAAGTTCTCGGTCTAAGTTGGGTCTTCCATATAGGTGGGCTATTAAGTTATTTCAGACCCTAATACATATCTGAAACGCTGCCGAGTTTTGCTAAGTTTATGAAGTGTTGAATTCAAGAGGCAACATGCTGATGAAGTCCATTAACGTTACGTTAATTCTCCTCTCGATGCTGAAAATCCGTGTAACGTTAACGTTAGTGCTTTGAAAGTGCCATGCCGGGTCTGCATCAAGAATTTCATTTTTGAGTGGACAACATCCTCAAAGGCCAACATAATTGTGTGTGTTAGATTAAATGTCCAGCAATTTTCGAGAACACGCATAAACTTCGGTATTAACCCACTTTGCCAATGCAATAGCAACCCTCCTTTCCACACTCAGCATTTTCTTAGCTCTGCGCCATTGAGGAATGTATTTCCGATTTACACATACTCGACCTAGTGATTAAATCAGAAGATGGGACGTGAGGATAGCTTCAATAATACCATGGCAATGGAAATAGATGTGCCTGTAGAATTAAGTTGTAAATTATCAGTTTCTTATGGTTCCATACGCACACATGCCCGGCGTAGGCGCTTAACATGATTGCATCAGTTTGAAAGCCTCCAAAATTTTGAGCCATGTCGTGTGTTTGCCGGTGTCTTGCGCAGACTTTATTTTTTCCTAGAGAAAATGTAATTAATTGCAATGACATGTTAGTAATGACAAAAGGGGCACTTCGGCACTGCATCATCATAATGCGGTCATAATTATAATACGGTCTTTGGCCCGCATGCATGTGGTTAGGCCATATCATGCCAGCAACACACGTTATCAGATGGAAGGATTCTGTACAGTGTTCAATACACAGTCATTGTGAGGAGATGTGATGTTACAGGTGTATTGAACTTTGCTTTTGTTACACACAGTCCTGGAAAAAAACACTATCAGCTAAGAATTTGTGATCATGCAAGTGGCATCTGGCATGGCTGAATGCCCTGTCTTTAATGGTGAGATTCTGAAACCTCAAGCCTTGAGAGAGCTATTGCCTAAATCCCCCATCAAGCACACTGGACCAAAACTAAAATGGGTCAAAAATAAGAAATGGGGAATTATTCCTAACTGCATCACAACATAGTCTTGATTACCATGAGAACAGAGTCACAGAGATGTACCCATGGAAGCAGGGATATTTACATTTTTAGCAATCCTAGTCATACCTCTTACTCACACAGCAGTTACACAGCTTCAGTTACACACAGCATACTGAAGTAAACGTAAACTTAAAAGTACAATTCATTATTTTCCCACCATACCACTTTTGTAAGCTAGTGAGTAACCCGTTTAAAATAGCTGTATATTCATGCCAGTTGTAAATGGGCAGCGATTTTGTGTTTTGAATAGTTTATCATACACAACTTTTCATGTCATTATTAGAGTTAGTCTGGAATATGTTTATTTGCATCTGAGTAAGTTGTAGTAGCAGAACATAGGTTAGTTGGAAGGCTTAGTTTGCTCCCTGTAATCTATTACATTGTTTATATTACCATCAATATATTTTGAGAGACATATGCCTTTCAAAGTATTAACAATTTTTGACTTCAAAGCAGATGTTGTTATTTTTGCAAGGTAAATAACCCAGTATGTATGCAGGAAGTCAAAGACTATATGAATGCCCTATCCACCTTGATAGTGGTATAGGAAGTGCTGTGTTTTTGACACTAAGATGAATAAGGCACAGTCATTTTACCTACTACCACAAATTAGTATTCTGACACCTACGTCAGTTTGTGGCTAAGAATTTTGCAATGCAAACCCTCATGTTTACGTGATGGCTGTCCATGATGTATGTCCCAGTCATTTTACCAAAGTAATTCTGTGCGTCTGTCTGATGCAGTTCACAGATGAAGAGGCTTTTAAGTTTTGGTGCACTGAGCTACTCATTGTAGGTTATGGTTGCGTATAAGTCTGAATCACACAACCACTCACATTTATTGACACATTTATTTTGACACAAGGGCCATTCCACTTCAAATCACCCAGAGGCTTACAGTTCAACCTCACAAATTCACAGATAACACTTTGCCAATCTTACAGAGAAATCCCAAATATCATCTGATACCAATAGTTGATACTGATAGTTTCAAACTACGACACTTTGATGTCTGAAGTAGTTTTAAGCATTTTGGTGGACAAATCTTTTTGTTCAAAGTCCAAGATATATAACTTGTTCTTCTGTGACAGTAAATTAAATATGTTGCCATGTGGACAAAACAACACATTTGGGTACATGCATAGTCTTGTGCATTTAGAAACACTGATTGAGATTTTTTTCACCATCATTATTACTAAATATTTACGAAATCATAGATAAAATAATCAATAGATTAATAAATAGTCATTAGTAGCAGCCATGTGTAGCATATTTGAGTGAACATTTGTGCAGGGGTGTTGTTAGAAATGATGATCATTTTCAGTGCCTTGTAACAAAGCACATGAGATACATTTGATCCAATTACATTTTTTAGAAGCAGTTAGTGGGCTTATTTTCAAAGTTGTGAATGCCAAATTAATGCAGTCATGAATCTTGGAAGCTCCATGACTGAACTGCTTGAAGGCACTTAAAAATTCAAAAGGCTGTAGTTCAAACTATTAGTAATACTGACATACTATTTTACAGTAGATTACCTTGTATGTTTAAGAACGAGTGATTATGTTTTTGTTTGTTTGTTTTTAGAGACAATATGGTTTGCTCAAATGGTGTGATTTGATTTTGGAGTAACTCCTTTACACGGTATTTCTGATGGAGAATAACAATATATGGAAATAAATGTTGATTCAGTTGTTGCGATATTAATCAATTTGAACATACAGTAGCAACCAAACCTCTTGGCTTGCCAGTCTCTCTAGCATTAGGCTACCACTTAGACGAATAACTGCACTCGTTTTTTCAATCGTTTAAATGGTGGATAAGTGGATTCCCTATGTGATTGTGATTTGTCATGGTTTCAGTGCTAGACTGTTTTTTTGTACTTCCCTTTTTCAGAAATATTAAAGTCAGCATGTTGATTTATTTATGTTTATACCATGCATGGTTCAAGTCCTATCTTACTGGACGGTCGTTCAACGTATCGTGGCTAGGACAGACATCGGCACTTCACCAACTCACCACAGGAGTACCCCAAGGATCTGTGCTGGGGCCCCTTCTCTTCGCACTGTACATCACCTCGCTGGGCTCAATCATCCACTCCCATGGCTTCTCTTACCACTGCTATGCGGATGATACCCAGCTCTATCTGTCCTTTCCGCCGGACGACTCCACGGTGTCATCACGGATCTCGGACTGTCTCTCCGATATATCTGCATGGATGAAAGGACATCACCTCCAACTAAATCTCTCCAAAACTGAACTGCTGGTCCTCCCAGCCAAACAAGCCATACACCACGACATCGGTATCAAGATCGACTCCCTGTCTGTTTCTCCCACCAAAGTGGCAAGAAACCTAGGTGTCATGATCGATGACCAACTGACCTTTGCAGATCACGTTGCCTCTGTGGCTCAGTCGTGCCGTTTTTCCCTATTCAACATAAGGAAGATCAGGCCGTACCTAACCCAACATGCAAACCAGCTCCTGGTTCAGACCCTGGTTATCTCTCGTCTTGACTACTGCAATGTCCTCCTATCAGGCCTACCAGCCTGTGCAGTGAGACCACTACAGATGATCCAGAATGCAGCTGCACGTCTGGTCTTTAACCAGCCAAAAAGGGCACATGTCACACCTCTGTTCATTGAACTTCACTGGCTGCCCTTGGCTGCTCGCATTAAATTCAAGGCACTTATGTTGGCCTACAGGGTGAATGATGGCTCTGCTCCCATCTACTTGAATTCTCTTCTGAAGCCCTATGTCACCCGACGACCACTACGCTCCTCTAAGGAACGTTTTCTAGCACGGCCAACACCTTGTGCAGGTCGGTCCAGACTCTTCTCATATCTGGTTCCGCGCTGGTGGAATGACCTCCCAAGTGCTACCAGATCAACTGATACCCTCTCCAACTTCAAGAAACTCGTGAAGACTAAGCTCTTCCAAGAATATCTCCTGGCGTAAACTTTGAGAATGCACTTAATAATTTAATTTCTCTACATTGTGTTACACTATTGCACTTTCAACTTAAAACAGCGCAGATTCTATGTTAGCAATATGCACTCCTTGTTAGTTCATTGTGTTGTAGCTTGAATGTTATCCTCTTTTGTAAGTCGCTTTGGATAAAAGCGTTTGCTAAATGCCTAAATGTAAATGTAAATGCCAGGGCTCTAAAGTGCTACCAATGTGGTCGCCCACGCTACCTACTTTCTTAAATGTGCGACTAAAAAAAAATTAGGTTGCACCTGTGCAACCAGCCGTTCGAGGGAAAAAAAATATTATAAAAAAATAGTTTAAAAGTCTCCCTGTGGTTCAACAACAGATACACATAAGGGCCGTATCGTGGTCTAAACCAATCAGATATAGTGAAAGGCGGGACCTCCCTTTGATATGGTATGGCTATGGTCTAGATGTTCCTGTACGTGCCTACGTTTGTAAATGCATGTGCTGCAGGCAGCAGGTGAAAGATAGTCACACAAAGCGAAGTGCACGCGGCGCGGATGAGGAGATGAACAACAATGAAAAGAACAATTGACAATTTCTTCGCCAAGTTAAGCAGAAAATCAGGACCAATGTTCTGGCACGGAGCCATCATCAACCTCCCAGGTTATTTCAAGCCCTGGTCCGATTGACTCCGAGCCAGAGTCTAAAAAGGGAAGAGTGTATACATTTCGGAGCAGTGGCGTTTTCTCCTGGAGGCCAAGGGAGGCTTGGCCTCCTCATAAATATTCAATAAAGAAATATTCAGGAGTTTAGATTAATAACGCACATTTTAGATTCCAAATTTGCCGTGTTAAACTTACTGTTGTCCTGTTTTTCTTTGATCGGAGTAGCGAGCAAAACAGCGCCCCCGCCCCAGTTATACTTGGCCTCCCTACCTAAAGGTTTTAGCCAATCAGATTGAAGCACGGTTTGCCGCCGAAAGCTCATCAAGGTCCATAAACAGTAAAAATAAAAAACTGAGGAGGCCAACTTCAGTGAGCCTCCCTCACCAGTACGTCATCAATCACAGACAAGTTGAACCCATAGACTGTATGTTACGTTATATACAGTCAGTGGTTGAACCATACAGTATATGGGTTGAACCTGTCACAATGGATGGCGACGATGACCCAGAGTTTTTTTGAGAAACTATTTCACAAAGCTACCTTTTGAAATGCAACTTAAGCGAAATTGTCGAATTCGAAAGTGCTCCGCAATGCAGTCGGAAACATGTGTTTAGGACTTCGCAAGATGTTACAAATTTAACTTTGGTAGTCTTTCTTCTTTATTCGTAGGGCTTCACATCACATTGGAGTTGTTTCATGCTATTTTAATGTCACATTTTGGCTGCTGGTGTATTTGGTGCACTTTGGCGAAAGAGACATTCATTTCCTTACAGGCTATCTTTAATGTAAACATCAAACCACTCAGCATGGCCCGACGTGAGTTTAACTTTTGTGGTATAGCCCCGAATGTTTTAAACAGCTAGCGACGCCCCTGCTAATTTGTATTTAAATTCATTACTGACATACATGGGTGTGACGTCATTCAGTAGCTTGCGATCTCTCTGGCCTCCTCTGTGAAATTGGCCACGCACCGCCACTGTTTCGGAGAGAGTGGCTTGACCACTTTCCCTGGCTAAGATACAGTAAAACCGATAATATAATGCACTGCATTTACTGTAAAGAGTGCGGGAAGACCATGGCCGGCAATAGCGCTTTTGTGACTAGTTGTAATACATTTCGAATCGAAACACTGAAAAAGCACAACGCATCTATAAAGCACACTACATGCCGCGATAAATGCACTGCCCAAGTGCCACCTCTCCCCGCTGCCTTTCAGCGGCAGGCAGCAGCAAACAGATCATCAGACGAGGCTGAGATGATAATCAAATTTAACGTTGCCTATAATATAGCAAAAGAAGAACTTCCCTTCACTAAGTTCAAGTCTGAGATAATTCTTTTCTTATATTGCCTATATGGACAGTAATAAAAAAAATGGACCTGTAAAACTGCGGTGTTATAAATGCGATGCTATCAAAAATTTGTGTGCACCTAACCTTTGTGCTTGTGCACCCAAGAAAAAAAGTTAGGCGTACCAGTACAACCAGTGCCAAAAGTTAGTCTAGAGCCCTGCATGCACAGACTTTTGTTATGATGAAACTGATGTGCTGTTGAAACTGGTTAAGAGACTTAATGGATTTGTCTGGTCGTCCATACCAGCGATACCCTATCTGTCCGAATGTAATACCTAAATACCTCATTTTACATAGTGCTACTCCTTTACCACTGCTGATTTACAGACTGGTCATAATCACTATTCTTATCTGTTATCTGTTATTCCATTCATTAGAGGCATTAACACTGACCTGATGAGATTTTTGTGTGTGGCTGTGTGTTTTAGGCCAGGTGAAAGTGTTCAGGGCCCTGTTCACCTTTGATCCCAGAACAGTGAGTATTTGTAATTCCTCTGACGCTTTGGTGTTTTGTGTGTGTTATGATGACCAAGATGTATGCTGCAGCAGCAACATATAAATATTGTTATTGAAACATGTGACTAAAATGTGTGTTTTATTTTACAGCCAGATGAGTTGTACTTTGAAGAAGGGGATATATTATACATTTCAGACACGGTGCGTTGAATGTTGTGTGTCTGTTTGTACTTTAGATTACATAAAATAGTTTTTTACAGACTGTTTTTTTCAAACAAACCATGTAATGTAAATCTGCAAAATTTATATCTGTGATAACAAAATGCTAGAGATTTTCCAGACAGTATGGTACAGAAAATGATGTGGTGCAGCCTCCTTCATTTTTGTCTTGTAGATTTGCAAAAGTATGTAGCTACCATGACAATTTTCGAATGCATTTAATCAAATCAGCCCACAGCATGTCTATGTTCTGTATGTTAACTAGTTGAAATATCCATAGGTAGTTAAAAAGTACTCAAAACAGTGACACAGAATAACCATAGTATTTTGTCATTTTTGTAGCATTAGCACTATAATACTGTATTAGTATGACTCCCACTGTGGTCTTCTGGAAAACATTATGCTTTGTAATGAATGCAAATAGCAATGCAGCACCACTACCTTCCTTGTCCCCCACCATTTACCTGACATAGGCTAGTGCACTTTAGACACATTACTCCCCCCCACACATAGACACACTAGTAGCACCCCATGAATCTCACTTACATACTGTACTGCCCTCTCACACTTTGCACTTCCCTCCTGTCTGTGTATTAATGCACAGGAAAAGCTGAGGATCAAATGCAATTTTTCATACAATAGTATTTCTATATATGTGACACAAAACTTCACAAATTCTTTGAATTGTTGAGCAAGCGCAGTTGTATAACAATAAAGAACCGCTTTAATCTGTCCTTGACAGAGTGACAGTAACTGGTGGAAGGGCACGTGTCGGGGAAGAACTGGTCTTATACCCAGTAACTATGGTGAGTGTATATATATTCAACACAACCACAGATCCTTCATTTCCTCTGTTTTGACAACTATCTAGTTGACGTCGTCCTGGGACGACACAGTGGCTTCAGTAGTCTTATAATGTAGACATTATTCATGCTGAAGAGAATCCAGCTGGACATAAAATACATTTCATCACAATCGTGCTCTAGTAATGCTTTGTGTTGATTAGATAGAGATTCACCTGCAATCAATTGTTTATCTTGATTGTTGTTTGCACCGCTAAGCAATAAACAACTAAAGTAAGACAGCTGTCCGTTGCTGGGTTACTTTAATATCTGGATTAGGATAGAAATATCTTGCTCCAGAAATATATCAGATCAGTGTTTGAGATCTGCAGAGAAGCTCAAGAGGTTTGAGAAGTATGTGCACCATCCTTCACAGGCCAGGGCAAATTGCTAAAGATGGAGACAGGAGGCCTGGTGTGCGACTGTACTGTGCATGAGGTGAAAATATAAGAACTTCTAGTTTGAGAAACAGTTCCATACACAAGTCTTCTACTTGCCGCTTATTTTAAACTTTCAATCTTGAAACTCCCATTTTACATCACCATGTCATTCCATGTGTATGGTGTTTAATTGGAGCCAGTATTATTCTTCAGCTTCAGCCTAGCATAGTGACCCAGAGGACTGCTCCAAATCATGCCACACCAAGAGTAAGGAGAGGCAGAGGACTTTGTCAGGCTGTAAATGTCGCAAATCATAGGGAAGTTTCAGGCATATCATTTGTAACCTTTAACAGAAATCTCGTTTTTCTTTGACAGCGTTTGTGTTTTGACTACATCTTCTAGTCATTTTGCAAAGACATGAGTTTTTCTGAAAGCGGTTTGTGTTCAGTATGGTTTCAAACACTTGAACAGTGGCATCTGTGCAGAGCCATTCACTAAGCGAAGCACCATCGCCATAAAGCACACAAGACACACACTCTTGCCCATAACCCACATTCTTAAAAACAGGGCATGCATGATGTCTTTAGTTTTTAGAATAAGCCTCTTCAGCTTTGGCCTGTACAAACAATGTACTCAACAAAAACTGAGTGATTTGCCCCTCTCCTTTATTTCTCTTTCACAGTGGCTGAGCAGGCCGAATCCATAGATAACCCCATGCACGAAGCAGCTAAACGCGGTGAGTAGCAGGGAGACATGAAGAGATGAAATGGGCCGAGATCCTGTCACTGTGTGTCCAGGTGCTTGTGTCTGGGTCTGCAGATGAGTGGAGCTGTGTGTCTGTATCTGTTGCAGGTAACCTGAGCTGGCTTAGAGAGTGTTTGGAGAATAAGGTTGGAATTAATGGGCTGGACAAGGCTGGAAACACTGCCCTCTACTGGGGCTGCCATGGAGGACACAGAGGTACACTCACTGTACATTCACACACAGAAAGAAGTTCTACTTTTCTCATGTATGTTGGACTGTACATGGCTTGCACATGGGGGGAAATTTCAGTTGAAATAGAAAACTCTAAAAGAAAAGCAGTGGCTTATACCAGTCTCTGTGTGTATTCCCTCTGTGCAGACGTAGTGGAGGTTTTGCTGGGCCAGCCTAACATTGAGTTGAACCAACAGGTGAGTGAAGCTTCAAACACCACATCAGTTGTATTCTTCATAGTGCATCAAAAATCACAAGTCTTGTCCTGCCCTCAGATTTTCAGAAATATATCTACCTTAATCTACCTAATCTTTTACTTTTGTATTTAAAACTCATTTTGATGCCACACTGACCCACAACAGTGACATTATCAATACATGCCTGGCAAAGTCAGTTACCTGTCAGTTACCCACTTCCATCCACTTCTTCAGTCCCATTAAGCCTTATGTACATCAAGAGTTAACCCATTCTCCTCAGTGTTTCCAAGTGATCTTATTTAAATAACTAAAATGCTAATTTACAAGTCAGCTTGAGACCCACCTTTTGGTTGAGATGTTGGATTACAATGGGTTGAAGATAGTGGATTTCGTTATTTATTGCCTTGCAGCCCTGACTGTAAAACACAACCGTGTTTTAAAGTAAACAGTTCTGTCTGTGCTCTCTGTTGCAGAATAAGCTGGGTGACACAGCATTGCATGCAGCAGCTTGGAAAGGCTACAGTGACATAGTGGAGATGCTGCTTATCAGGAGTAAGATTCATTTATTATTTATTTATTTAGAGTTTATTTGACATGGACGATGCGATGGCTATTTTACACCTGTTGTTTCCTGCGACTTTATATGTGTTACTATGAGGTATCATTGCTATGGGATTGATTTTTTTTTTTTTCTTTTCTTGTGTGTGTGTGTGTGTGTGTGTGTGTGTGTGTGTGTGTGTGTGTGTGTGTGTGTAAACAGATGCCAGGACAGACCTTTTGAACAACGAGAAGAAACTTGCACTGGATATGGCCACAAATGCTCAGAGTGCCTCCCTGCTGAAGAGGAAGCAGGGCACTGGTGAGTCCAAGTCTCGTTTAGGAGTCTGGTCATGAAAATAGAAAGTATTCCATTCCATTCTTGACCAGGCTTCTAAATGAGGCATGAAAGTAGTAGAGTGACTAGCTGGTGCTCCATGCTAAATGTGTGCATTTGAACTCAATACATCCTATTTATTCCTTTTATTCTATTCCTGTCTCTTACTGTAAATGCTCATGCACTTCAGTTTTCTTTGTAGAGCTGCCATGTGAGTGTTAAATAAAACTTAAGCTTAAGTTCAGGGAGTCAGCTCGCTTCCCCCAAAAACTTCCCTTTACACAAGCTCTCCTGAACATGAATCTCCCAAATGAATACAACAACGTGTTCACCATCGGTTATCTATTTATCATTTATCAACATTATCTATTGATTTTTCTAGAGTAGGTTTGACTATATGAAATTATTTTGTCATTGCAGCTGTCTCACGCACTCTAAGCAATGCAGAGGAGTATTTGGATGATGAGGACTCAGACTGAGGAAATGGCCAACAGATGGCGCCACTGTTCTTTTCAACAGTCATATCTGTCAGTGACACGGGATGATGAGCGGATTGTCTGCACAGTGATTAGGAGGACATGTTCCCGTAGTCATGTGCGTGTGTTACTATGGATTTAGTACCTTTCAAAAAAAAAAAAAAAAAAAAAAATGCTGTATGTGAAATATTTGTATATGTGTTTATCTCTGCAATGCTTTGTTACATCCATAAAACCTGGCACTGAAGAGTCAGAAAACAGCGTGAATATTGTGAAAATTGAGCATTAACGTTCTATTGCAGCCTCTTCCAGTCCAGATGTCGGAAACAGTCAAAGTGTGATTGCAGAGTTCAGCTCTATCAGTCAGTGCTGCCTTACTTATTGTGCCTTTTCTCTGTATGTATGAATGACATCCAGAAATGTTTTATGTCTTTCTTTGGTATGTGCACTGGAGACCAGCTGCTTAGCTTGGAGACTGTTTGCCACCTTAGTGCTCTCACCCCAGCTCCCATGGAGGAATATTGGGTCCAGAAAATATTATCATTCCAACAAATGTATTGTCTTTTGTGTTTTGTGAGAAGTCTCTCAACGGCTGTAACCAATAAAAAATGGGATCAACATGTGTGAAAGAATGTTGGTACGTACTAGCTTCACCCAAATCAAGACAGCTACTACAATGTGAAACACATGAGAAGCTGTAGGCCTACACTCCAACTCTATCAACTAGATGTGCACAAGAAAATAACTCTTGCATCCAAGAGAAAAGTTTACCAACTAAATTACTCATAAATTCACTTGCATGCATGCATGCCAACACGTATTGAGAGCAGGACAATTTTAATCGCCCACTCACGGCTAAGTAGGCCTACAGCAAACAAACTGCCATAGAATGCAGTAAAGAAAAGGCAGCATGACATAGGGTGAATATCCATAAGTTGCATCGTATGTCAAGACAGACTATTGATGAAGTGTACAGGATCTACAGACTAGTCTTGTATACTAACTAGACCACAGTAACATGACAGAGGTTGACAAGCAAATGAGATTATGCTAATTATAAATTATTACAAATATAGGGAAAGTTAATTATTTAATCATGAGTTTATTTTGGTTGAAAAGAAAATCTAAAATTGTACATCAGAGCAAATTGGTTTCATAATATATTGTTTTAATGTTAAGAAAGAGATCTGATGACATTAAAGGGGGTGTGAAATTGGTATTGGTATTTTATTGCTAAAAAATTTCCACTTTTTCATCAGCCATGAAAACACTGAGCGAGCCATGTAATCTTACCATTCTGGTATCTGTTATGACAATACATAGGGTTTTTGGAATGTTTATGAATAAGTTTAGACAAAGTTCTCATAGCGTTGGCATATAGCTATTAATTAGTCTATGGAACCACTAAGCTAACTCAATGTTTGCACTTCCATGCCTTTGGGTTATGTTCACTGATTTTCCCAAGTTGTTAAATTAGTTCTAGACTGATTTCAAACTCCATCATTTTTGGCAAATTCCATGGTGTGACCTTGCCCTGACTGACAAGCATCACTGCGAAACAAACAGCCAGGCTGCATTTTTAATATCTTGACTTGCCTTTACAGAAACTGCTATTACATGATTAAAGACACCAGCCAATTAAAATGAGTAGAAAATGTGATTTAACCAAGACTTTTCTTCTTTTAAATAAAAATTGATGGCAAGGCAAGGCAATTTATTTATATAGTGCATTTCATACTTAAGACAGGCTCAATGTGCTTTACACACTTAGAGCAAATTATCACAGTAAAAACAAAAGTAAACAGAACAAATAGAAGAAACAATGCCGCTTTGAAACCGGACTTTTATTTTGATAATTTGATCATTTGTCTTCCACATTTATGAAAGGATGGGTATGAAGTGTCTTCTGAAACAGTCATGAATTCTTTGTTAGCAATTTATGACAGCTGCTAAGAATGTACTCACAAATCAAGTAAAGTGTTACACAGTTTCCTTCCTTCATAGAGAGAATGATGGGTGTTAGGGTCATAGTAATTGTTAAATCAACTCATTTATTAATCTTAGGAGGAAGGACACAATTTGTTGACTTGCCTAGGTGTCTTGCCAAGTGCCCGCAGTATTTGTAGATGTCTGATTACAGGACATTTCTTCCTTCAAGATCACCCTGGCAGAAGGTGACAAACACAAAGCTGAATAAACAAAAAAATCCTCTAGCTGTGTTTATCCAGCTTTGTCCTTGGGACAATATTTTACTCTTACCTTAAGCAAACGAGGACAATGTGGCTGGCAGCCTGTGACCCCAGCAGTCCAAACAGATGCTCTGTCAGGGAAGCAGTCTCTAGAGTCCCTGCACACCCCTCTGACCTTCCACTGCATGTTTTCATGGAAAAAGAACCCCATGCTTGTCCACAGTGTGGTCGATGTACCCTACAGTACACTGACATCCCCAAAGGCCTTCCCCTCCTGGGTGCAAAGCTCCATCTAGTAATTACTATTCATCTTTGGATGAAGATCCAGTTCATCATTGCATTACACCATCAGTTGTCTTCACCGACTCTAAATAAATCTCACAAGTGCATGGTTACAAGAGGCAATAGGTTTTCAAGCTGAGCTGCAGTGAATGGCAACAGGTGTTCTTCCTGCAGGACAACTTGTCAAGCACAAAACACAGGTGAACAGTAACAAAATACAAAACAGACCTCAATACATTATTTTCATTTCATTTAATTAGATCAACACATTTCAGATTTGGTGCTGATTTCAGAACTCCCACACATTTCAACCAAGAAATGGCTTTGTAAGCACCTACAAATCAGTTATCAGGGCAGATTAGGCTTTTATTTTGACATATATAATCTGCTCTGATCGATGTTTCATAATTTTTGTACTGAATGAAAGTACTACAACAGAAGTTTGCGTTGAAACAAGCTGAAGTCTCCTTTAATACATTTTATTATTACCCCCAATACCTACCCTAACCATACAAGTAGGCCTAAAGGTATTGTAGGGTTGCACAGTTTGCTTCAAATAATCCCAAACAACCGAAACAGTTATTGCGGACTAAAGGTAGAGGTACTGCATGGCCACCTTGTAGATGTAAAGATAAAATTCCATTTCTGTTATTCAAAACAATCAAGCAAAACAATCACAGTTTCACTGAACTTGACACCCAGACAATAACTAACTGTTGCTGCATTAGTACAGAGCCCCTGAGGTGACATTAAAAAAAAAAAGTTTTTTAATCAAACTGGGCTCTATTCTGCCCGTTGGCTGCCACCATGCAGCTCTGTGAATGAGGAGACGATCATAGTTTCAATACTGGTGACATTTTTGTCAATAATATCTTTAAACAGTGTAGCATTAGACGGCCTGCAGTTGCTCTTTCACTTAAAACTGGTTAAAAACTAGGCTCTTGATTTTGCATTGGCCCTTGGTTGCTTAGACTTTCTAAGTCAAACAGAAAAGTTTGGCCACCCCTGACCTATCTAATAGCAAAATCAATGACAAGACAACATGTGTAACAACAAAAGCAATGCCAAAGAAGACAACATATCTAATAACAAAACCAGTCACAAAGAAGACAACATAATGCAAAATAAAGCAGCCATGGTCGGGTTGCCGGTTCGATCCCCGACTAGTGGACCATGGCTGAAGTGCCCTTGAGCAAGGCACCTAACCTCTCACTTCTCCCTTGGAGCCGCTATAGCAGGCAGCTTCAGGTTAGTGTGTACTTCACTGTGTGTGTTTCACTAATTCATGATTGGGTTAAATGCAGACTAAATTTCCCTCAGGGGATCAAAAGAGTATACATTATTATTATCAGGATAAGAATGCACAGATGATGGTTTTTAGTATGGTAAGAATTAGACCAAGACATTTTGACACATTCAGTGCAGTCTCGCACAAGCCATGACATGTCTGAACTCATCTTCAGTTGACATAAATGGTCGACCAAGATGTTATTTTGGCACATTTGGAACCCCCTAGCTAACACCAGTGGTGGGATGTGTTTGGTTTTGCACTGCACTTTAAACTTAAGGTTTCTGTTGACCTGCCCAGGTAGTGTTGACCTACTCAGAGCTTGGCTACAAATCTGCCGTTACCAACTTTCAAAATATCTATTTTGCATGCACAAGTGACCTCTCACTCTCACAAAATGCAACAGTTCTGCACAAAGCCATTGTAGAGATGGTTCTTAAAACTCCACCCCAAAAAGCACAAAAACAAATGCTCACTGTGTCGCAATCCGGAAAGCTCTAGCCCACTGGAGAGACCACAAATGGCTCACCAGGGGCATCTCCATGGGCCCGGTTCTGAGG
Organism: Tenualosa ilisha; assembly: GCA_015244755.2. Taxonomy (NCBI): domain Eukaryota; kingdom Metazoa; phylum Chordata; class Actinopteri; order Clupeiformes; family Clupeidae; genus Tenualosa; species Tenualosa ilisha. Next base: position 5,073,742 of record PYXC01002552.1, on the reverse strand, counting down.
CGAACGACCCTCCTGACAGATGCATTGCTAATGGGGTGGGCGGTCATAAGCAACGAAGAGTCAGTACAGGGACTGTGGACAAAATCCCAAGGTGGCCCAATGTACCGCCACAAGGCATTGGCGTTATTGACTATGAATGTTTCATTCCAGTACCTAACAGCACCTGAAGTGTACAAAACAAAACAAAACAAACAAACAGATAAACAGTTTTAGAGGACCCCATAGCATTAAAAAACTTAGTAGACCTTGATGGAACCATGGGCAATCAGTCACCCAGGGCTCAGAGAAGTGCCTGTATCAGTCCCTCTGGGCCTCTTTTCCTGCCGTAGCCATCCCGGCTGCCCTTCTCATGGCCAGCATCCAGCCAGACACCAAGCTTAATAAGGAATGACCTCGTCCTCCTGGCTCACAACACCCTGCGCAGTACCTCCCACAATGAAGCTGATCCACCTCCTTCCACAAGCATTTCCATCCAGACCACGCACATCTCTCTACCCAACCGCAGGAGGAAAACTTCTAAGCAGCCAGCTAGCCATCTAGCCAGCAATCCAGATCCAGTCCTTCAGGCCATCCATTCCCTTTGCCGACGCTCTCAGTGGGATTGATTCTAGGCTTCAATCCCTAGAATCTCGCCATTTGGATAATCCGTCTCTGCCCATGCCCACTCCTAGGCCTCTGGCTCCTTCTCTCCCTGCCACTCCTATCTGGCCGTCAACCAGCCGAATCCCAGGTCAATCCTCCCGCCGCCGACCATATCCAAACACTGGGCTTTTCTCTGGCTTCAGCTCAGCCCGCGCCACCTCAAGGCAAAACTTTGTTGCCCAAACTGCATCCATCTCACCACTGATGCGCACGAACATTGCAAGGTAAAGATATCAACCTTGCTTCCCTGTTGCTACCAAGCCCAGCGATTGAGTGTCAGCTGGTCAACTGCGGTGATGTTTCTGTGACTCTCAAATCTTCAGACCCCAGGCTCCTTAAAAATGTATCATTTTACGTGATTTTTTATGCAGTGTTTACTCTGAGCTGAGTTGGGCAATTATCTCGCCATGGTTTCAGATTTTAATCTTTGTTGCAGCGGTACACTCTCTTACGAGTATCACAGGTCTTTTTCAAGGCCAGGTCAGCCTCATCCAACAGCCTTTTTAATTTAAGATGGGACTGGTCTGTGATCGATACCGAGCTGCTCATCCACCATTTCAGCGTCTAGCGTTCTTTGACTTGCAACGTGGTCATCTCTCATGGACACTTAGCAAACCCATGCCCCAAAATTGTCTTCAGTGCTACAAATACCTTCACCTATATGTCTATCAGTTGCGCTCTGCAGTTGCAGTCAAAATAGATAGACTGATCTATTGAATGATAGAGAGAGAGCCAGAGTGAGAGTGCAGGTGTGTTTGTATGTGTGTATGTGGCTTTAAGCACCTACAGTGTTTAAAAGAGACAGTAATAACTCCAGATGTTAAGAAGTGTGACAATTGAAAGTTAGTCTTTTTTTTTTCAGTTTTTTCATTCCTACAGCCAATAACGTAACAGCCATCCAATAACATAATAAGTTATTGCATTAATGGTAAAAATGTCAATTCAATTCAATTATATTTATACAGCTCCTTTTACAATAGTTGTATATAAATACACAACTATTGTAAAAGGAGCTGTATAAATATAACTGAATTGAATTGGGTCGTCAGTCACAAAGCCCCAGGGAAGGGGAGTTGGTCCTGGTATGGGCGTCTAGGAAGGGCCTCTAGGATGGAGAGTTGGTCCTGGCATGGGCCACCCATAGTGTTGATTGCAGTCCACTCAGGAGGGGAAGGTGACAGGAGTCTGCTGGAGGGAGGCAGGAATGACACTCAGCAGAGATGATTATGGTGTAGATAGACAGAGGAAGCAAATGAGCAAATGACCATGCATCCAGGTCGTTACATTATTGGTTCAGAAAGTTTATTACATCATTGGTTATTATAGTATTGGTTTTATTACATAAAAAACATCAAAAATCCAAAATTATTACGTCATTGGCAGTTATTACATTATCAACTGCTACATGGTGTATACATGTCTCGAAGAGACCGGAATATTGATGGAAACCTCCGTCAATCATCTTTCTCATAAACCAATAATGGCAGTAATCCGATATCGGTTTATTCCGTTTACATGAGAGCAATGGGGGCAAGGAAAAACTCCCTTGTGGTAGTTAGAAGAGACCTTGTAGCCTTGTAACCCTATTGGGCAGAGCAGCCAAGTAATTTGTACATTAAAAACATAAACTAGGGTGCCTTTAACAACAATATATTACTGAAAGTCCTGTCATAACAATATAACCTGTCATAGATAAGGGCTTATTCTGAATAGTAAATTTGGGAAATGGTGTTTACATGCACATAAACAAAGCTGAGATGCTTAATTTCTGATCACATTCAGAATAGCCAACTGAAGTGCATGTAAATGCACTCATTGTTAGGGTCAGTGATTTCGTGAAAAGTGTTAAAAATAGAGTAAAAATAGATTCAGACCTTAATTTTAGCTGTTTTTCAAGTGCATGCTGGAAGGTGTGTCATAGGTCAGTGGAAAACTTTGAAAATCTTTGATCTGATACACCAGCTCACCAACCCAGAATGAAAATACCTCAAAATATGATCGAACAGCCTCAGCCTTAATGTTTTGGCTGAAAACACTTTTAGTTCCTTTTGCTCCTTTGCATTTGCATTTTTTTGCATTTTGCATTTTTAGACCTTTCATTGTTTGTCTACATAATCAAGTGTCTGATGCTCAGTACAAAAGCCTAGTAATGTGAGCAGTGCACTGATTGTTGTATCAAGTCACATAATCATTTGTAAAATCCAACACATTATTGGTTGTGGGCAGGGTTTAAGATATTAAAAATATCTGATTATGAAAAATATGAAGATGATTATGCAATAACCTTCTAATTATTTCAAGACCAGAAACGTTCTTTGCTTTAAGCCTATAATGCATGGAACGTAAGTAGCTGTGTTTTTGACTTCAACTGACATTAATTGCATAGTTGTATCATGTGAATGTGCTCATGCTTTATAGTATGCAGTGTATAGTAACATTCTGTTTATAGTGTTATGTATAGTTATATTCTTTACAGACTGGAATGAACTGAGTTAACAGAACTCTATTACTGGTGGTAGGACCAACGGCACTACTCACTGTTATCACTAGAGGGAGGTATTGACATTTCATGACACATTTTTGTCTTTTGTTAATGAAATAGATCTTGGAACCCGATCTTATCCAATGTAGCCTAGCTTTCTAAGAACTCATTTCTATACTGTCATGAATTATATATATAGACAGTCTAAATCACAGTATAATGCATCTTTTGGACTTTAGTTTGAATTAATGAAAAACTGTGACAGTTATAGGCATTTAACTTTTAATTTTGGGAAAGAGGTTTTGCTGCACCAGTTTGAGAGAGAAGCGTTTGTGAGTAGATGACAGATTAGAGTGGTCAAGAGCTCAGTGAGGAGTGGGAACAATGAACAAGTATACTCCAGAAGACATTTTGCAAGTAACTGCACAAAATTGAACGGTATACTTCAATTAAAAAATGTCTTGTGATATAGTGTAACTTCAAATAATAAGCCGCTAAATCACTTTGACAATGCATGTAAAATCTTTTGTCAAACAGTAGTCAACTATTAATTATCTATAAATTGACACATTACTAAAGAAGGCACAGAGTGGATTTCTGGTTTTGAAATTGTAGTTATCATTTAGAAAAAACACACATAATAAGATCTTTTAGATATTCTATCCATCCACATTGGAAAATATATGAAAACAGTGTAAAACAGAATGTATTCTATTTGTTCTAGAATTATATTTGAACGACTAGTTGACTACAACCTACAGAGTTGAGTAGTGGTTGTAACAGTTGACTAGTTGAGTAGTAGACCATATTCTGAGTAGTAAACCATATTCTAGACTCAATAACTGCTACCTATTCCTACGAGGCTGTTATGTGAAAAAATCTATTGTTGTAAGGCCAAGGTATTGGATGCTGACTGCACACTCCACGTTTACCTACCTACCATCTTGTATGTATCCCTGAGTCTATGTATACCATCTATAAGCACTCAGATATCAATCCTTGTGATATACTGTATGTTTTAATGTATCTACTTGCTCACAATTCTCTTTGTGCCTCTTAGCAGTAAAGATAACCCAGAACAGTCAGGTCTTAATGCTTTGAAACCCCCTTGTTGATCACCGGGTACAGTACCATAGATGCTTTTGCAATTCTATCGTGTGTGTCTGTCCTTTCTTTCAACTACTTCATCATCATCATCATCATCATGTGCATGTCTTGTGTTGTTTGTCATGTAATGGATGCTACAGGATGTCTTCATTTCCTACGGGATAATAAAAGTACTATCTACTGTCTATCTATCTAAAACCCATTTCTTCAAAGCTCATCTTCTAATAAACCCTTTCTGGAACACAGACCCCATATAAAATACTACAGAACATTATATGATTTGTAAGCCTCTTTGAATAAAAGGATTTGTTAAACAGGAACTAGCCTAACTAAAATAGCAACAAATAAGGAAAAGGCAAAGGGTCAGGGTGAGTTCTGTTTTTTTAATGAGCAAAAGAACCTGTACAGCTCTGTCTGTTGTGGACCATGGCTTCCAGCAGCCATCTTGTACCAAATAGACTTGTTTACAAAAGGCAGGAGGAGCAGACAACACGTGTGGCCTGAGAGTCCGACCTCCCCAGCCCTGGCTCCAGAAAATGGATGCAGTTTCTCCAGTATTACTTACTGATGCAGGGCACTTGCTGTCATAACAAGTGGCACACAGCACATATACATACACACCAAAGGCCTCCTCTCTTGAATTCCATTTCAAACGAAGGAAAAAGGCACCATCTGAAATCGTAAACAGGAGCCTTTGGAGGCAGTTCTACAGTCCAAACAGTTTTTACAAAAAAGGGTCAAAGGAAAAGATAAGGCAAATAAAAAACCGTCTCAATACAAAAATGGTCCAAATATGAACATATTAACTGTGATATTTCACCATACGACAGCTCCAGTTGTGCATTTTGCTATGTTGGCAAATATGCGCCTGGAGACGGACGCCAATTAAAGAGAGCCAGTATTCACATGAAAATCATGACATCTGTCTGTATCCCCTCTCCACATCCAAAAGAGTTTTGAATGCCCACACAGGAAGGCACTTTGAATGTAGATGTTTTCAGAGTCCCTTTTGCATACTGAAACACACACAGAAAAATGTAATCAGCACTTTATATGGTTGCAGAGATATGGCTGATTAATTGATATGGTTCTTGATATTAGTGAAGATCGCCTTCATTTGAAGACATAACTCACCACCACATCATGTTTAACTCTCAATGGCCACCTCTGCTGTTATGTGTCCATTCATGGCCTCCATTACCTGAGCATGTAAACAGAAACAAGTTTAATGTAACTAAATGCCTAACAAATTTGAAAGATGACCTTCTTCGACAAATCAATTCTTCATGTAGATAGAATTACGATAATTACCGTTTTGGTTTCAATTTCCACTTCAGTCACAACTTCCTCTTTACCTGAAATTAAATTACATGCCGTGAATGTCAGTCTGGTATTTAACAGATGAAATCAGACCTATCTGTTTTGCAGTGGGTTTTTTTTTTGTTTTTTTTTAACAAATAAATGACCTTGATGACTTCATTTACTGGCAGAAGGGTGGGTTCAGCGATCGGCTCAACCTCAATCTTCTCCGGTAGAACCACAGTCTCTTCAATTGTGCTAACAGGAGCCTAGTTAGAGTTTAGAAACATGGAATCAGAATAAAGAGCAAGAACATATATAGGCAACATAGGCAACAAAGTAAGCAACAGTGTGACTTACAGGTTCCTCAATGTCAGCAGGTTCAGACATGGCAGCCTCTACCGCAACAGCAGATTCTGTCACAACAAAGTCCTCTGCTATGGTGTCAGGAACAGGTTCAGCAGGGACAGCCTCAGGTTCAGGGATTGCAACAGGAGGGATCTCAGCCTGACCACAGAGGAATGAAATAAGCCATTTGAGCCAACACACATTTGCAGCTAGACTAGGTTAGTTCAGCCCACCAGTACATACATTTACTCTTAAATAGGCAGCAATAAATTCATGCATGCCGCAAAATACAACATGGAGGGATTTATAAACCGTACCGCAACAGCCTCCTCAATCTGAGCGGGCACATCCTGGGGAACCTCTGGTTCTGGAGCAACAGGAGTCTGCTGGGAAATAGGAGAGATGGACTTAAACATATGACAAGGTGTGAGTGGAAAAGATCACATACAGCTCAGTAAACCATGCACACCAACAGCTGCAAGCCCTGACAGAGAGAGAGAGAGAGAGAAAGAGAGAGAGAGAGAGAGAACTTAGGTGGAGGCTGAAGAAAGAAAGTATGCATCCAGGGCCAGAGAAGATGGCCTTTGCTCTTTTTGCAGCACAAAGAGATAAGCCTTTGCCCCAAAACCACACACCACGGTTCTAGCTAAGTGCCCAAAACCACACAGCAAAGTTTTAGCTCAGTGCCCGCAACCCCCACCCCCCCATGCAAAGACGTGAACCTAGAAGCAGGAAGGTGTGTCGGTGAACCCAACCAAAGAGGAGAAAGGTGGTGCTCAGGGAGGCAAGAATAAGCTGCTCAGCTGAGTGGAGAAGTGAAGCAAGCAAGTCAGCTGGCTTTAGTGGAAGATGTGCGCTGTTAAGAGAGTTGAGAGGGTTTTTTGAGAGTTAAGAGAGCCTTAGTAACCTCTGGAAGCTGTTCCGCTTCCGCAGTCTGAGCGGCTACCACCTCTGGCTCTTCTGTCCTGGCCTCTGCCACGGTTTCATCGCTCACAGCCTCGGCAACCGGTTCTTCTGCCTCTGGTTGCGCACTCACAGTTTCAGCAGCAGGTTCTGCGGTCACAGCTTCTTCAGCCGGTGCCAGTGTCACAGCTTGAGTTATTTCTTCAGCCGACTCTTGCTCAGGCACGGCAGGAGCCTCAGGCTCAATGGCGGCTTCCACTGTTTCCACATCAGCCGAAGCCTCTTCGGCTGCGTCTTCTGAAAGGGTCTGGGCTTCATCCACAGGCTCAGGTGCAGGATCAGCTAACACTTCAGCAACAGGCTCTAACACGGCCTTTTCTTGTTCTTCGACAATAGGTTCAGGTGCAATTTCTTCAGGTGCATCAGGGGTAAGCTCACATGCCACAACTTCTGCTGTCTGTGACCATATTTTAAACATGCCAGCAATTTATTACAACATGCCAGAAAACATCAACTTCTTTTACTCACATATTAATCATTCTATTAACACTTATGAGTAGGTCCTCTAATAATCTAATAATCAAATCCTTTAGTGGTCAGTTCTACATTTTGGATGATGTGTGCCTGGTTGTACTAAATAATAAATGACACCTTTTACAATGTATGTGACTCTTCTGTTCTAGGAGATTAATGTATGGAATATAAAAAATCTTGTGTGCAGTGCTCACAACTGCCTAAAGGAAATGCACAAGACAACCTTTCTTTTTTTCCCCTGACAGGCCATGAAAGAGTTAACATGCATTCACAGAACAGTCTAAAAGTTAACAGTCCAGTATTAACAAGGCAGCTTTTCTGCCAGCCATGAAAACATGCACCAACCTCTGTAGTCTCCTGGACAATGGCCTCCTCACAGGGGGCAGCTAGTGTCTCCACCTACAGAAAAACAGCAAGTGGACAGGTCACAATGAGTTACATTATATTTAGTCAAGTGGCCAGACTAGGAGCTCCAGTCTCAACTACCGGTTGGAGTGGTGGTTAGGCACAATAATGGATGTAGTCCAAGTATAGCTCATTAAAAAGGTATAAAGGTATAAGTTATAAAGTGCATAGACTTTGAATGTAAATGAGCCACCAGAGACCTGCTTGAGTGTGTGTGTGTGTGTGTGTGTGTGTGTGTGTGTCGCGTGCACGTGCGCGTGCGCTGAGTGATATTGGGATGCAGGGGGTGGGTATTGGGTATTGGTATTGGTATTAAGTTACTCAACATGCTGAAACATTACAATTAACTGCATAACAGTTCCGCACACACACACACATACACACACACACACATACACATATACATATCGATACCACCCATGCATGTTAACCATAGAAATATATATGCTTCAAGTCTCAGTAGAGTACATCCTAAAATGTGTTACCCATAAGCAATAACCATACAGAAATTAGATTACCCATAATGAGAAACAGTGAAATCTGTCAAACTATATTTGTCTATATTTGGGAAATAGCTAATATTTCTCTCTTCTAAGTCCTTGTTTCTCCACACACACACAGAGCATCAGCGCAGAGAGAGCCATTATGGAACAAAATGTTCAACTCCTCTCTCCTTGCCACACACCCCTCCCCCCCCCCCTCTCTCTTCTCTCTCTCTCTCTCTCTCTCCACTCCTTCCCTCTGCCTCCACTCCAGTGCTGTGAGCTCACGGAACATAATGTGCCCAGCGCAGCCAGGCGCACTCATAGACATACGAGTGTGGTGCCTCTCACAGGGAAACAGCCACACACACACACACACACACACACACACACACACAGAGCCATCTCCACTCCACTCCGGACCCTGCCCCCTTGGGCTATGGCAGAATACATTTACTCATGCAATTGTCTCACATACAAAAAGCCACACAGACACATATACACACACACACACACACACACAGGGAGTCTACACAAAGCCATTATCCACAGATGGGTAGGCAGTTCTGCACAAATCATGTAAGAAGGACTAGAACCCCACCCCCATCCTATAGGAGACCTGCTCCTTTCTATAAGACCCTACATGTGCCAGACTTGGGCAACAAATCACCCACAATCCTCTGCTTCCTATGACCACACCCCCTATCTTCACCCCCCCCCCCCCCCCCCCCCAACACACGCACACACACACACACACACACACATACACACATACACATACATGCCTGTACATACATACACACATACATACATACATACACACACACACACACACACACACACACACACAGATCAATGCCACACATCACACAGCTTCGTGTGGGAGTTCTCTCTCAGACACACACACACACACACACCCCCTTCGCCATACACAACAATCAGTCACTGACACACACTACACAAACATCCACACTCACTCTTAGCTAGGGCCCCACAGGCAAACAGGAGGAGTGGTAGGTGGGGGTAGGGGTGAAATGAGCGAGAGAGTCCAAGAAGCGAGGAGAAGAGAAGAGAACAGAACAGAATGTTCTGTCTCCAATCCACTCTCTTTCCTTCAAGACTGGGCCACTCCCTCTCTGGGAGGGGTAAATTGGAGTTGAGGGTGGGGGTGGTGGGGGTGGTGGCGCTCACCTGGGTTACTAAAGTGGCCCTGTGTGGGTCACCACTCTACTCATATTCCTGCATGCAACTGATCGAACCACCTCTACTCTGACTCCTGTGTCATATTTATATCTGTGTGCAAGAACATGCTGCATGCCTCCACTGAGTAAAGTAAGTCTCTCAGGAGGAACCATGGGCAAGTTATTCTGGGAAGCCTGTATTCTCACATGTTCACACATGTATAGTAGGCCTATATGACCAGGAAAACAGGCGTGTTCAGTGTTGGCTGCAAACCCCCCTATAAGAGGCCATGTGTGTTTAGCCACGTGTGCACCACAGACCCACAAAGCTTTCACTTGCTAGCTGAGGCGCAGGGGATCGATAGATTCCCATACCCATACATAGACACTTACCTCCTTTACTGGAGCGGGAACAGGTGAGTCCTCCAGTACAAATGGAGCTTCCTCTGGCGACTCTACAACGGGCATTTCTTTTGCAACCGCCACTTCCTCAGCGACAGGAGCAGGAGCTGGTTCAGGCGCGTCCACCACATCGGGCTCCTGAACCACTTCTGGTTCAGCCTCGACTGGTGCTGGAGCGACAGCCTCGACCAGTTCTGGTTCGCAGACTGGCTCTGGTACCACAGCCACAGGTTCTGGTTCAATAACTGGTTCTGGTGCCACAGCGACTGGTTCTGGTTCTTTAACAGGCTCTGGTTCAACAGGGGCAGGTTCTGGTGCTGCAACTGGTTCTGGTTCAGGGACAGGGGCTTCAACTGGGGGACAGCTGGAGACCTCTGGAACTATGGGGACGAGTTCTGGGATAGCAGGTTCAACTGGGGGGCATGCAGACACCTCTGGGATTTTTTCGACAACAACAGGGGCAGGGGGTGTGACAGGTGGGCATGCGGACACCTCTGGGATCTTTGGTTTGGGAGCTGGGGCTGGGGCCTTGGATGCCTTTTGGGGTGCACCTGGGGCAGAGACGGCCCTGAGTCCTGGAGTTCCCTTAGCCGTAGCAGCATACTGTTCTTCCAGTGCCCGCCTCTGTGCCTGCTGCTCAGAGAAAAGGAGAGAGAGAGAGAGAGAGAGAGAGAGAGAGGTTAGCCTCCATTGTGAAAATGTACTGTCTGTAGGGGATGACAGTGACATGTGATAGTGTAAACTGTGAGCTGTGCGGGGCAGTCAGCCATGGGTGTGTGTGGGAATGTGGGTGTGTGTGTGTGTGTGTTTGGGAGGCAGTGAGGTGTGTGCCAGAAAAGCCCGATGCTCGCCGGATAAGTGTTCTGACAGGCTAAGCGCCTGAGAATGCAGCTATAATCACATTATAATCACCCCATAGTCTCATTAAAGACTCATTATCATCACTTTACAATCAGCCATCTCGCTCTACTGAACATCACTGGGGCCGGGTGGCCAACAGCACACAGGGCTTGTGCTGTTTACCCTTTGTGTGTGTGTGTGAGAGAGAGAGTGAGTGAGAGAGGGAGAGAGTCTGTGTGTGTATGTATGTGCGCGCACGCGTGCGTCAACTCTGCTTTGTGCTTGTGTATGTTAGCACTTAAGCCTGGCTGATGAGAAAGCCAACATCAGCAAAGAGTTGAGCCCTCTAGGTCAGACAGACACAGGGAAGCATGTACACACATTCACACACACACACACACACACACACACACGCACACACACAAACATAGGCCTAAGCACTGGACATCTTCATTAGACAGTACTAATGGATCGTGTTGCCAGGGAGGGGAACAAACCACATGGGTACACAGCCTAAAATAAGCAGTTTGAGCACATGGGTCAGCTCATCCCTCAGCAGGACAAGGGGTAATTGTGGAAGGTATTTCTCTGGATAAGATAAACATGAACTGTTTCATTTCACAGTGGCAGAAGAGGCATTCCAATGTGTGGTTCTAACAATATAAAAATAGGCTTGGGTTTTAGTGATAAATATGAATGCATTCACAAAGCAAAACGTTTATTTATTTATTTATTTTATTTAGCTAGCTAGCTAGCTATCAAAAAAGCCAGATTTAGTGGGTGACGCCACACTAACTCAGAAGGCATATTTCCACTGATCTAATTCGCGGAGACTGCCTCGTTCCACAGGAATGTGTACGCCCTCCCCTCAATATACAGGTGGGGGGCGGGGGGCAGGAGCCAAGATAAACAGGACTTTACTGACGGGCACGCGCACGTGAGCCACAGGCACCAGAACGCGCGTGCGACTGTCCGACGGTCCAGAGATTGTTGACTACAAAAATCTATATTAATTGGTGGGCTTTTTTTTTACTCACACACAACAATGGAAAACCATGCAGCGCATTGCTGATCACTGAAATACATTAAGTTGCAAATTAATTTCCCTTGCCAATTTTTTCCCTTGCCAAGTTTTTGGTGAAATGTACGTAATTCTACAGACTGAACATTCCTTTTCACTTCACTACCCACAGACACGCACGCACATCTGCACACATATACAGAGTCAAACTGAACATCGTCATCAAAATCTCTGAGTCTGTTTTATAAAGAGGAGAGTAGCCTATGTAGACCAAAGAATATATGGCCGTTGTTAGACATAATATTATTTTGGGGGAAATTGCGTCATTAAACCAATTGAAATGGACGGCAAACATCTAAAGAACATCTTGTGCCAAGGAAACACGGGGTACACGAGGTCCATCGGCCCTTTGTTTAATGCCTGTACAGCGTGGACGCGCTCAGGGGCACACCCCCTTCGTCCACAGCCAAACATGCCACAGAATTTTATGAATATTTTGATTGAATGTACACTATCAAGAAAATATCATAGTTTATACAAAATAAAAAGTATTTTACGCATGAAATACCCCTTGTATAAGGATATCAAAAGGAAAATCACTTATTGTAATGGTATTTTGGTGTGAAAAAGAACATGATGTATTTTGCGCCTCGAAGCAACATTTTTACAAGACACCCCGACTGTCAAAGTTGGGCGAACTTTCTGATTTACTTGTATAGACCTATAGTTACAATAGCTTTTATATTCCCCTCAAAACAAGTCAGAAGTAATATTTTTTGACTTACCACTCTCCTCATACGGCGCTTATTCTTCTTTCTCTTGCTAGGCATGGCTGCAGATCAGATATGGACCGTGAGCCTGAAAGTCTCCGGAGAACCAGAGGGGATGATGGAGGTTCGGGCAGCAGGGGGGCGGCGTGGCGGTCAGAGGACCAGAGAGCAGTACGGAGCTGTACGCACGGCTTTATTTAAAGCGCAGCTCTTCACATATGCACGCGCGGGTGTCTAGAGGCGGGAACTCTGTACCCATCACAGACCCTCTGATTGCAATTAGCATAAGTGGGCGTGTTCGTGTTTTGGAAATGTGTTACATAACTGGATATCATGCGTGCGCTGCACGCGTGCTCTACCCCGCACCCTATACACCTAATGTAAAGCCACAGTGTGAAGAGTGGCCAGAGCGTGGCTGGAGAATATATACAGGCTTTGCATAACATCCGTCGACCAAAACAAGTCATTCACAGAGATAAAGACTTGTTTTCATGATGAAAATATCAATTTAATCAACAGCATCCTCATTTTTTTTCTAATCCATTTCTGTAGCTTATCATAAATGAAGTAAGGGAGTGATGGTTCTGATGATTGTAAAGTAATGGTGAAACACTGGCTACATGTGGCCAGCTTTACTTCACAGGAAACATTTACATGTGGCCCCACCTCACATGGTACGTTCATATGTGCAAAGGAGCACACACAGAGACTCGCTATCATGTTTCCGATTGATCATTAGCCTTGGCCTATCGAACAGCATGGGACTACATGTTCTGGTTAGGAACATGGTGTAGACATGGCCTAATTTTACACAACCAAGCCATCCGCCTGAAACAAATACACTATTCACAAAATACACAAACATATATTTACACCTATTTTCTCACAAAAATCACATGAAGATACACTTATATATAACGCACGAGCACATAAAATAAACCCCTAAGTAAACAAACTTCCAAAAACACACACCACATATTTGTTTTATGAAAATACAAACTGGTGCTAACTCATTATCTACACATTCACTCAAATAAGAAAAATACTGGTGTTTCATGCCTTTTAGCCAAACAGCAACAAATACAACCATGCAGAGACTTTTGCTTTTACAGACATACACACCCAATTCTGACTAGGTGACAGCTGCTGTGAAATAATATATCTACATAATGTGTTCATACATTAGTTTCTCTGGTGGTGCATTTGGACATGTATATGTGACTCCTTGGATTCCATGGTAAGGAGGTTCTAAATAGGGGAGGTGAGGGAGGGAGTACATGTGCGCACATGTGTGTTCAACTGTCATGTTCCCTCCTTCAACACACAAAACCTGCTTTTGCTCTAAGTGAGACATGCACACATACATACAAACATGCAAAGACGCACAAACATACACTTGTAAACACACATACACACCCACACAGGTTACCAGGTTGTTGCGCTGTTTTTTTTGTCAACTCTTGCAGGAATCTGACCACCAGGAGTGACTAAAGCAATCAACAGGTGGGGTTGAATGGCCACCACACACACACGCATGCACATACGTATCCAGGCGGGTGCACACACACACACACACTCGCACACACATACACAAACACTGTTATACAGAACAACCTCTGTTTGCCTTTTTAGGTCGCTCCCACAGTAACTGACCCAGAACACTCTAGTGTCAATGAGCTTCTGTGACTAGTGATCAAAAGATTGTGTGTTAAATGAATAATTGTGTGGGCACATGTCGGTTAGCTAAGTGAGTGTGTGTTTCAGTTTCAAGTGTAAACGAGACAGAATGTGCATGTGTGTATGTCATGTGAGTGCCATCATGATGCACTCTTGTCTATTTTCCCCTCTGTTGTCACAAACAAATCTGTATGTGCTTTTTTTGTGTCCGCTGAATATGTGAGTGGGTAGAGCAGAGCTTGTGATAGCCTTTGTGCACAAGGGGTCACCTATGTCAAGAATCCAGTTGTAATTTAATACCCCCTAAAAACAAATTCTAAGAGGAACCTAGACAGAGATACTTCATAGAAACTCCAAACCAACACGGGTAGCACAAGATACCAACAAGAGATGGTTAGGAGAACATGCCAGCTGCAAAGGCTGCTCCTAGGGCAGCTTAAAAGATTTTGGAGTGAGTCTGTTACTGCTGCCCCCTCCTCAAAGATTTTTGTTGAGGTTGTGTGAGCTCTCAAGGTTCTGCATTCCAGGGGTGGGGTGAAATCTTGCTTTAAGATTTGGGGAAGAAATATGCAAATTCAATAATCCAACTAACTACAAATATGAATTTAAATATGTAGGCCAAAGTTTGCCCAATCAACTGCTAGTTTGTGGAGCTGATCACATTGCAAAGGTCACACTTTTGCTCTTTCTATAGCAGGGCCTTGTTGTATTGATTAGCTTCTTATCAAAACAACTACAAATCAGTCATTACCTTTTACCTTTGATTGAACTTGTTGTATTGATTAGCCTCTTACCAATAAAACTACAAATCAGCCATTACCTATTACCTTTGATTCAACTTTTGAGATCATGAGGGACAAGCACTGGTTATGGAACCAAAAGGCAACAAGTGGAATCAAACTCAGGCAAACACAGTTGAGAATTAGGTAGCGGCAAAAAAAGACAGGGCTTCAATACAGTAGAGTGTGATATAGTTAGCTAGCCAAAGCTAGCATGACTCCTGGAATGAGCATAGACCATGTTTATTTGCTTTTTCTCTCCATCAGTAAGATTATAAGATCACTTCTACTCTGGACAATAAATGGACGGTCTTTTGTGTAGTGGGTGAACTATGACTTGGAACTATTGTGTGCTTTGATGGCAGTTTCCTGGTTGTTTCCTTGGAGACCACAGGCGCTGGCACCTGAAAGACCAGCGAGGAAAGAAAAGGGAAACACGAGATCTTATTTGTTTTGGTCTGTAATGTGTGAGGAGAGGTTTTTTTGTAAAAAAAAAAAAAATAAAGCCTCAAAGTCATGCTGCTTCAAATCATAGTTCCAGGTCAAATCATGAGAAAAGTGTGTAGGCTAAGCCTATAAGAAAAATGAATGTCGACACCACTGATAGCATATTAGTTGTGAATATGTTTGAAAACTGTTAATTTTGTGCTGAGATACTAAGGATCTGTGTGAGTGATGGGGTGTGTAAACGAGCTCCAATGGCCTTCTGGTTAAGCTGTTATTCCTGTGGACTAGACAAAGGAAAAGTTATCTGCTAGTGAGTCTGTTTGTGAGTATTTGCCGGCTCCTGCAGGTAAAGAATGTTATCAGAGAGTGCCTCTTTCTCTCTCTATGTTAGTCCCCTGCACAAGAATGAGACCCTCCCCCACATGTACTTTAGCTCAACAACCCCCTCAAGACACCAAGCAAAAACTCAAACATCTCGATGCTTGTCTCTCTCTCACACACATACACGCACGCCTGTCCTTTCATACACTTTGATGTTTCTCTTAGAAAGCACTGAACCACCAGTTCACAAATAATTCACACTCGATTGCTGTAAAACCCTTCTCCATAAACACCAAATTCTACTAATAATCAACCTTGTGAAGCATGTTGTATTTGCCAGTGTGAAGCAGACTGATGCTGGCATTAGTATAATAATCTTGATGAGACTGTGTAAAATTGGTGAGATTGGTTCATAAACGGTAAGCTGTATTATAGTTTGGCATTTGCTGATTCACATTCTCCTCACAACAACTGAGATCCACAGTGTCTCAAAACGAAATTTCCTGCTATTTGAATTTTTGCCCAGGGCCACGTGCTCTGTTGTGTGTGTGTGTGTGTGTGTGTAAGTGACGAGTGACTGGTAGCCACTGAGATGGGGGTCGGGACAGGAACATGAGCTCAGTCAGAAACACATGTGGCAAGAGCAACTCCAGAAATAAAGACAGAAAAACCTTTGGCAAGAAAAGTTTTTTAGATGGGTTTGTGAATATGACTCTGGCAAAATAGACAATGTTTTGCCAGATGGATGAGCAAAATGCCAAAAAAAAATGTGTGTTTGAAAACGTGAAAAGGGGTAAAATTAAAAACTGTAATGTCTGTGTGAACTACAATGGCTGTACAGCAGAATTTCAAGTAGCACAAAGTGAGTGAGTAGGTTAACATAAAATGCCTTGAGTTTGTACTCTATTTACAGATTTGACTTGACCAAATGAGCACATTTGGGCAAGAAAATGAGTAAAGGCTTAAAATGCAGCCTATGTTCTGGGTGTGAGGAGTAGGGGGCTTTGATAAAGTGTTAAGGCCACTGGGTACACGTGTTGCGTAAGGCCTGATGGGTATGGCCACTTGATGTGGGTGTTTGAAACTGAATAAGGTGTGTAGTAGCAGATGAAGTCCTGCCCATGCTTAATCAGAACAGCCTGAGCTTGGATTCAGAAAATGTGTCCTTTTTAAAGATCTGATTGGAACTGCTTGCAATGTGCTTTGAGTCTGATCATTTTTTTAATGGAAAGAGCAAGAGTTCTGGAGCATGCTGCTGGCTGAATGTGGACAGAGGGGAAGGGGGTGTGGTACAAACACAGGAGAATGGACAAAGGCTACGGAGTAAAGTCCTAACACACATGGGTGCTGCACAGTCTTTTGTGTGTTCAAGTAACATGTTGACCAAATTTGGCTCATTCAAACATTAGAAAACGCTTTTAGAACTATGGGCAGTTTTTTGTGTGTCCATGCATTGTTGTGAGAAAAAAACAAACAAACAAACAAACAAAAACATTTAATTGAGCTCACCTGAGCACAGATCAAATATGACTTGAAGGCCGCTGTCTGCCACTCTACATCAAGATTTAAGGCTCTACCAGAAAACTGGGCCGAATACAGATCCTACAACAACTCATGTGTGGGAGTCTGATAAAAAAATATTTGGTGTGAGATACAGGTCACCTTCTGAGCTGCCAGAGATTCAATGTAAACAGTAAGAATGAGATTTTTCAGATTTCAACATGTGGCTTGTAATTACAAGAGGTGTTTAAGGATGTGCCTGGCCTTTGGAATGCCTGAAAAACCCAGTTTGGGCAGGAAAAGAAATCAAGAAATTGTAAGGGTCACAGTGAAGACACCAGAGGGAGGCACTACTATCTGTGCACGCATCAACCCAAGGTGCCTAATGTCATCCATTTCCCCTTGACTAGCAGCTGCTGTCCTCACTTAATAAAAAATAACATGACACCCAGTAGGTCAAAGCTCCTCTCCTCAGTAGTTCTCTGTCAAGACCACACACTGACTACTAAAGACCCACCCCACTCCATGCAGTTCTACACATGCAATCCACGTGGTCTTGATTTGCCTCTATGGCCCTCTGGATTGAACTTGAACCAAAACACAACTTTGTTTCTTCTTCCACACTGATACCTGATGGAGTCATTACTCCTGACACATCTACTGAGGGGTCACATCATTGCTCAAAATGTACTAGAATAAATAAGACAATACATTTATACAATTTCATTGCATGACTCACACCCTTTATCTCTACGCATCTGACAATAAAATAAAATGTAATTTTTTGCTGTATTTGGTATAAATAGTTTTGTTTGGTGTAATGAATCCTGGAATAGTATTCTTTAACTTGCTATTTACAACAGCCATTTGTTTATTACAGCATGACAGCAGTTCTGTTTGTGGACCAAACAGGCTTGTAGAACCTAATAATTTAATAACTCCTGATAATGTAATAAAAATCTCCTCATAAGTCCCTAAAATGTTTAATAAAACCTGATAATGTAATAACTTCCTCATAATGTAATACAGTGAATTTCCTAATCATGTAATAATTGCCATACCAATAATGTAATACTGTTATATAGAGTTTATTACATTACCAGGTTAGCCTTAAATTTGCAGAACCTGATATTGTAATAAATGACCATAATTTGGATAATTATTGTAATAGCCCCACTTGGCTCATAGACCCCCATATTTTGTGTCCTTATAATGGGGACGTACAAAGTAACAAAACAAAAATCATCATGTTAAACAAATAAATAACTAGCTAGCCAAATAAATAACTAGCTAGCTGAACAATTGGACAGCACAGTCCAGAGCAGCATTTTGTAAAGCGGGGGTTCTCAAACTTACTTGGGCCAGGGACCCCTCATAATCACAACAAAAATGTAACCAGTAAGATTATAGCCATGTGTTCTTTCAGATGCTTTTAAACTCTTATTCTAAAAACATATTTTGCTAATACCACAACAGTTTTAAATAGGCATGTTATTGCATTTGGCAAAACTTGTTTTTTTTTCAAAAGGATTGATTTTTTGTTGTTTCAAAACAGTGAAAGTGTTTTTACAGACTGATGCAATGTATCATGTAGGTTAATTTGTCACTGATGTTATGCTGGTGGGAGGAATGAGCACAATACAATTGGTCTCCATACAGCCATCTAGCATTTTTCTCCCTATAAGACAAGTTTATACTTTGTAGCAAACTTTTTCATGGACCCCCTGGCAACGTGCTTGGACCCCTGGTCTTTTTTACTTTGTTACTATACACTATACACACACTGTACATCATCTGAGCGAAGAATTCCAACAGTATCAGTTTTTCAAGAACTGTACATGAAAGTGTGTGTGAATGTACTTCTAAATTTGACAGTTGGTGGCGTTAGAGTGAGTGAGGTGCTGATGGGAAACTCTGTGAAATAAATCATGGGACTGGGCCAAATCAGTGTGCCAGATTTCACAACTTCTTACCATACAATTTTATGGGCTGCAATAGATTCCCATGACAGTGAAAAATAATTCTAAGAAGAAAGGGTAAAAACACAGTGGGTGTCTAACCAACTCATTTGCTTGGTCTCCAATGAACAAGTGGGCCCCGAATGGGCAGAACGATAGTGGGTGGTTGTCCACACATTATCACCACTTGGACCTAATAACTGGTATCCTGCCAAACTGACCAAAGTTCTTACAGTTATTATCAGGTTCTGCAAATCTAAGGTTAAAATGATAATGTCATAACCTACCATTAATGTAATAATTTATTGGTATGGCGATTATTACATTCATGGGAATCGGGAAGTTATTACATTATCAGGTTTTATTACATCTTTTTGGGACTTATGAGATTCATATTACATTATCGGGAAATTATTACATTATCAGGTTCTACAAGGCTGGTTTTCTTGGAACAATTAGCTTTGTTGCAAATTCTAAACTTTCAGTAGGATTCTCTCATAGTAAATTCCCTGGTTCACCTGTTTGTCACGAGTGAGAAAAGGGCACTGGGGGTGGGGGACGATGCAGAGATAAAGCGGGTGAGGCAGGGAAGGAGTGTCTGTGAGGGAGTGCAGAGAACAAAAAGAAACAATATGATGCTAGGGTCACTTTAGTACCTCTTTAGGTCAGTCATAATATTACCATGGTAACCATCTGACTGGAGGGTTTACACGTGTCACAACTTTATGGGATTGTTAATGCATTAGGTTGGTAATTGTTATGAAACACACAAATAATCTGACTCCATTAGATTAGCTAAATGACCTACAGGGAAACCTAATGTTATGGCATGACACACAAAGAGGTAGACTACGGTAAATGGTGAATGGCAGTTTACTGATACAATAAACAGTAGCTTAAATGCTACAGAAAGAAAGGCCCTGCACAGAATTGTGAAGACAGCTGAAAAGATCACAGGGTCATTGTTAGACACAACACACCAATCCTATTAACTGTTCTCTCTAAAGCCATCAGGGAAACGGTACCACAGTGTAAGTGCCTGCACCTCCAGAATGGGGAAGAGCTTCTTCCCTCAAGCAGTCAGACTGCTGAACAACAAAACATGAAAGGTTCATTCACACTGAACTGAATGCACACCTGCACTTTTTCTATGCTGCTAAATACTCTATATTCTACCTCCTCCCCAGGGTGAATCTACAGTATCTTATAGCAATAAGTTCTGTTACAAGTCTACTTATGCCCTGTCTTGTTGTCTGACGCACTTTACATGTATTTATAATGTATATGCACTAAATGTAGCCAGTCTCAAATGTCTTTCTATATATCTTAAATGTGGCACCAATTGAATCAATCAGTGTTGTTTCCTCTCACTATATAGTGTATACGGTTGAAATGACAATAAAGCCCACCTCACCTGACTGCATTTGATAGAATAGAACCAAATCTAAGATGAATTTGAAGACGGAGAGGAGCCGAAAAAGACCCTCAGCTTTTTGCACTCTCAGATCCATTGCTATGCATTTTTAACTGACCACTTCCTTAACAACGCACCACTGACCTATAGTCTAGCAGAGGGTACAAAGAGACTATTAAACTATAACCACTATGGCACATAGTTCAGATTAAAATGGTATGACAGAATGCTGCCTATGAGACAAGGATGAATTAAAGACCAAACATGAGCATGCTATGCCTGATGATCAGAAGATGCTGTGACCAGGCCTACAGTGCCCAATTAGCATTCAGTCCATGAGGGGTTTACAGTGAATGGCCCTCAGAGAGTCTTGGTGGATGACCAAAGGTCCATTTGGTCACCTGAGTAAATAATGCTGGTTTGCATTATTTGAGTGTCACAAAGTTAGTTTGATAATCAGTCTCACAATGAATCAGCCTTACAGCCTCCCAAAGAAGTGAGCCGTTCAGTTTCACAAAGAGAATGAGAGCTGCATATCTGGAACAGAGCTAGTTCTTTTTAAAGCGGAGTCAAGAGGCTATCTGAAAAAGATTAGATATGATATCAAACTTCCACACAGAGCACGTTTCACGGCAGAGATCCTTCCTTTTGTTGCCAGGAGTAATGAAATAACGGCCTGATTCTCACATGTACTGATCTGACATGCAGCTCAGTATGGTCACTAGGCCTACCTCCACTTCCTTCCATTTGCCTGAGATAGGGAACCAATCCAAAACTGGCTTTTACAACAATGCGATGGAAGCAGGCTCAGCATGTGTGAGGACCAGTAATGAAATGAAAAAATGAAATAATAATGAAATAACATCGACACAATCAGTGACGTGACAAAATGTTGAATTGCCTTTAATTGAAAACAAAAACAACACAATAATAAAACAAAGGATTATTAGTTAGTTATTAAAAACACAGAGACAAAAAGATACAAGACATGTAAAAATGAACAGAACAGGACAAGAATGTATCACTGCGTTTCACACTGCTGACCCTGTTTAGGGGACCGTGGCCACCACTCATCTTTCTTGGCTGTGCTGCCTCCTCCGGTGGGCCCTGTGCACACAGAACAGCAGCACAGGGATTACAATACAATAGAAACCTTTACTGTCCACATGCTGGAAATGCATCTGCATATATTAATCACATCACATCACATCACAATACTGAGACTCATGCATGTTCCTGTTAATGTTAGATGTTAATCAATATGTTACAAGTCAATTCAGTGACCACACAGATGAGAAATAACTGGGCATACACCCACCTATTAGATCCTTGAGCAATAAATGATGGAAAGTTTAGTGACACCTAAAAGAGTAGGCAATGGTGTTCTACTGTGTCAACCTGCATAACTGAAAGAAACAGGCTCAGCGCAGTTCTAGGGCCATTCCATTAGGCGCCCCCACCTACGTCTCTTCACCTTGAACGACAGAATCTTCCGATAGACAGGAGGGAGGCTGAATGTACTGAACACACCTTTTAGTAAACTGAGCTAACTCTCACTCCACATGGCTGGTCCTGGCCACGTTGACTACCCTAGCCTAACTACTTGCATGTTCCCTTTGTCACCCTGTGACAGACTAATAATACCTCTTGCTTGGCCAGACAAATTCTAAGTGTTGGGTTTGAAATGTATCTTGTAAATGTATACATAAAATGTAAATGTGTTCATGTTTGGCATTTTAAAAGGTTTCAGTGCAAGAAGTACAAAGGTCTAAGTGAAATGTAATTTGATATTTTACATGGAATGTCATGTAGATAACATGAGAAATGTAGATAACAGGAGAAATGTTGCTATTCTGGAGACACATTCCCCCTTCCTACAGCTATCATGTTTGCTGCTGCAATTTGTCATTCTGTGATGGTCAAAGGAATCAAAATGTAGATAGTGTAATGTCGATAGTAGATAGAAGTGTTTTGCTCTAGTTGGATATTTAAGGGAAAGCTTAATTGCATGGCAGGGTAGCTACAGCCGTTCTACAGCTCAGAGTTTTATGTCCATGTAGTGGCTACACTGGTACTGGATCAGAACTCTGAATCAGCCCATATCCAGCATTACCACCATCAAAACTTGGGATGCACTGATCTGACTTTTTCAGTCCTATTTCGTTATCCAAAACGCACAGGACCCTGGTTTTGTAAACATGTTTTTAAGTGCTCCGTCATGTTCAGATATATTTCTATAATAAGTATCATTGGGCATATTTTTTACTTTAGGCATGTTGGGCATATTTTCACACATTTTCAAAGCGGTGTGATCACCGCCTGAGCTCATGTGTCAGTGCGAGGGGCACCTACTTCCTATCTGTATGGAGCCAGTAAGGCTGCATTCCAAACAAGCACACATCATGAATCAGTCTTTTGCAAGCTGACTTCAGGTGATGACTGAGTGACAAAGGCACCAAGTGAGCCTTCACTGAGGGAGTGAAAATTGGATACCACAAAAGACTATGGAAGATTGTGGAAAAACTGCTCTGAAGTTCCTTTATAACACTGATCTGTTAGCTCGGGCCAAACAAAGCAGCTGAAAGGAAACCAGTTTGTGAGGTATAATGTGAACAGCAAAGCTGGAGACCACACAGTTTGCTTCACTTTGCTGTTTGGTTAATCATTAGCATATTAAGTTAGTTTACCATTAGGATAGTCTTTTCACTTTGCTGTTCGGTTAACCATTGGCATATTAAGTTAGTTTACCATTAGGATAGTCTTCTATAAGTTTATGTCTTTAAATGAGATCATCATCATCTGTAGTCAAGTGGAAGCACCCACACATCTTATGTAACCAAACCCATGTGGCTCTAAATTACTTCCTAGTGACATGAAAGTAACAAATGCACAAGCCTTCAATGCACCCCAGAACACCCATGTGAGCACCCAGAATAGACTTGGGTTACCCTCAGCAGCCATTGGGTCAGCATCGTCTCCCTCACTGTCTGTGGTAAGCAAAAAGCAAGAGGGTGTTTTCATTCAAATTGCAGAGGTGCATGATGGGACTGCTTTGTCACACAGCAGTTATTGCGCTCCAGGCATGGAAATTGGAAAGTTTGTGACATGAGGTAAGGACGTGACTGTGATGAAGCTATGCAGGTATTGTTACCTTCAGGGGTTCATTGGCATGTATGCATGGAGCTCTAGTTGGTGAAACTGGGTCAAAAGTATAGGTGGGTACGGGCACAAAGTGGTCATGAAGCGATATCAGACAGACATGCAGAGCTCGATTTGGACGCAGTTAAATACAATGCATGTCAATATGTATATTATTGCATATATATATGTGGCTACTAGGCTGGGGTGTGTTCCTTTGTGAAGCATCCAAGTCTTCTAATCTTGTGCATCTCTCTGTCTTGTAACTACAGGGTGGGAAGCTTACCAGTTGTCGTTCCCAGGGCACAGTTGTCAAAGAAGCCCTTGGTGCGTGCGATGGGTGGGCCGTGGGTCCCTGGCGGCATGTCGAAGAACAGGCTCTTAGGAGAATCCAACAGTGGCCGCTGTGGAGAATTCAGCAGAGGGGCCTCGCCGAGAGCCGGACGCTTGCTGGGTGAAGGCTTGGACTGAGTGTGCGAGAGTGTGTGCTTGGTGGGTGTGAGCAGGACTGTGTGTTTGGTGGGTGTAGGTGGGCAGGCATGTTTGGTGGGTGTGTGTAGGCCACCCTCGCGACGGCTCTCTTTGAGTTTATACGCGCGGCGTTTCCATCGGTCAACCTCTTCTTGTTGACTGGACAGTTGGCTATTTAAATACAAAAAGAGAGCCATTTAACCAAACTACAAAGACTCAACCAACCAGTTCACAAGCTCTTTTGAATGGTTATATACCCAAATGCATTCAATACCTCATGAAAGGGATGGTCCAGAGTAAATCAACCCATAGCCCTGTTTCAGGTTACTAAGGACTGTCGGTAGGAAAAAGAATGAGGAAAATTTGGTACAACACAGATCGAATAGTAAACGCCAGCTAACTGGTACGGGCAAGGAAATTTCAGTTTCACTTTCCTTGACCCATTCACTTAACACTAGCTGCCAGTTAACACTAGCTGCCAGTTAGCAAATGTGGTTTATGTTGTATCAAATTCTCATTCTCCTTCCTACCAACAGTGACAGTGACTTCAGAACAATGGGACTATGGGTTGATTGATCCCGGACCATCACTTTCATCCCATAGATTTCTACCAAGGTGACAGTGGCAAAGCACAAAGTAATGCTCAAACCATAAGGAGTTCAAGAAATCAGATTAAGTTATATCTCGTTGCTGTGTGCCCAATTAAAACATCCTGCCCCATAAAAAATTTTACAGCTGCAATTGGTCAGAATACCTATTGTGGTCTTAGTATACATTAAACAGTCTTTAATTACCCCCGCTACGGGGTCTAAAAGTTGAAGCAAGTCCAGTGCTCATCTTGCCAGCTGCCATCATACCACTGGAGGTACCAACTGCTCTGCCTCTGAATCATACCAGCGATAGAAATTCTGCTCAGTCAGGTGATGCCCACTTGGTGGAATCCTTGAACAAACAAACAAACACACACACACACACATACACACACACCTCTCTAACAGAGCAATCTTTTGCTGTAACTGCTGAATCTCCTCCTGGTGGCCACACTGTTTGGTGTGATAATCGTCCATATCTGCAGAGGCAAAGAGGGCGTGTGAGTAGCATTACTATAAGTTTATTCAGTGATTTTTCTTTTTTTTAAGACTTAAGGACTTTAAGTCAACATAGCAGGACCCAAAATTGACTGTGCATCAACTCTGGGACAACAACCTTTGACACGCTCTCAGAGAACTTACACAAAATGCTGGCTAGTTAAAAAAAAAAAAAAAAGTGAGAGCAGCAACTAAAAGATGAAGTCTTTGAGAGGGACCAGACTAAGTGCTCACATGAGTGCTCATCATCTTGCTGCTTCATCCTCAAATCCTCTTTCAGCTTACGGATCAACTCCTCCTTGTGTTTCAGCATTGACGTCAGCCTCTCCAGCCTACACACAACACACACACACACACACTCATTAGAATGCCAATCAGTCATTGTGCTGGAGCTTTATTTAGATACTGGAACAGTTCAGGGTCCTAAGTAGCTGTATTTGGGGGGTGGGGTGCAGATTGTTCATGGCGAGCGTCACTGATTTAGCCACCATGGTGAACCATACCAAACAGTGCACGCTAAATGTGATTGAGGTCTACTAGTGACACTGATTTCCAGCAATTTTACAGCGGTGCAAACAAACTATCTTCTGTGTATCAACCTATGCCTGTAGATGATTGTGTAACTGAAGACAAAATGCCCAAGTAGGAAAAATACCACTAAAGAGCCAGAAAAAATAATGTAAACTTCTGTAATGTAATGTAACAAGACAGTAGGAGAAGTCCTGAAGTAGTAACAAGTACTGTTATCCACTCCACATATTTCAGATAATATATAAATCACAACCATGTGCTGATTTGGTTCACAATCCAATCAATCTCTCCATCTCTATCAAATGACAATAAACACAGGTCTCAAATATGAAGTTTTTATGTGGGTCATACTGTTGTTGGTGGCTGGTGTTGAGGTTTGTGTTCTGCAGCTCCATGCTCACTAGCTGCTCCTTCATCTTTTGCATTTCAGCAGCACTGGGAGGCATCCTGCTCTGGGCCATTGTCTACACACACACACACACACACACACACACACACACACACACGAGAAAACTTCAGTGACACAAACACTGCGGTTAGTAGGGTTACACCGATTTTTGTTTCCAAAGCCTCAGCCTCACCAAATGTCTGTAATCATGTGGAGATTACATGGAGTGACATCTAGTGGCTAACAAAGCGAAGTGTGAAGTCTCCCCAGTAATCGTGTGAGAAGTTGAAATTTTTGTGCTTACAGTAGAGAGGTTCTAAACAAGCAAAAAACGGGAGGAGCTTGTGTTGCACGCAGAACCCCATGGAGCTTTACATTAAAACGAATGGGAAACGGGAGGTAGGCAAAATCAGGCAAAACTGGGTAAAAAGACCAACGCCAAATTAAACGAAAGTTGTGCGGTATATGTTTTAGCAAATAGGCTTACCTGAGCATGTCCAAGTTTGTCCTGCAGTTCCTTTAGCTGGAGCTGATGTTGACTACACTGCTGAGAGGAGAGTTCATGAGCCTCCTGAAGATGCTGCAACTTCTTCTCTACCGCCTACACAGAGAATGGGAGAGCAGTCGTAAGAATGAGAAGGGGACCAAGTGCGTCCTAAGGATGTGAACACCAATCTTTGTAGAGCATGCATGGATCTGCTAACAACAGTGAGTCAAATGAGGGAAAACAATGTGCCTACTTTGCAATGTGCAAAGCATGATGAATGAGCAGCATCCATGCTGTGTGTGTGTGTCTGTGTACCTGTACCTGTGTGTGAGTGAGGGCCTGTTGCAGCTTGGAGCGGAGCTGCTGGTTGTCCTGCTGGAGCTCGGAGGTTGCTGGCTGGGCTAGACTTACTGGCACCTCCATCTGGCAGCGCTGCTCATGAGTTAACTTGCTGTTGGCAACACGCAGATGCTCACTGCGTAGGACCTGCAACCCAGAACCAGAGACAAACACACACCTTAAACTGTTATCAAAGAAGAACATACAAATGAGGACACACCTTTGCCTTAGTTTTTACTAGGAGTTCTCCCAATCACACAACTCTACCCTTGACCATTAGAGGGTTCTCACCTGGCAAATAGTTTTCTCACAGCTAGCAACACTGAGGCGGCGGCTGGTCTCCTGCTGGAGGTGAAGGCTGAGAGCGCTGGGGCTGGCTGGTGTGTGTGAGCTCAGCTCCCCAAGCCGCTGGTTGGCCTGCATGCAGTGCTGCACCTCCACTCTCAGGGCCTTCTCCAGCTCAGCAACTCCATCCTCTAGCCGCTGGACAACCACAGCCATGTCCTGTGTCAATGCAACAACAGCGAAGGTTAGAGTGGGGCTATTAGCACATCATTTATTTGCAGCTAAGCTAAAAAAATGTAATAGAGACAATCAAGGTTGAAGTGTGTGTCAGGAAATCATCCTACTACAGATAACTTTCACTGAAGGCCGCTTGGCATGTTAGCTCATCTCCCAAATTTAGGAGTAATCTGGAGTCAGAGTCACTGCAGTCTCGGTCACAGCACCAGTTCAGACCCACCTGCAGATGAAGCTCCCTCCTCTCTAGGAGGAGGCAGAGGAGGACATTTTGAGGTGGACACGGCTGACGAGAGGTGCTCTTCTGAGCCTGGGCCATCAAGCCACTCTGCTCTACAGCTGAGGCTTCCTGCTGCCACAGCGCCTCATAGTGGCTTCTGTAAGCCACAGATAGCTTCTCAAGCAAAACCTACAAGAAGGGGAAACACCACCATGTCAGCACACAAATGATCAAAGATTCATTGCCAAGTTAATTTCATTCCATGACAAACTAGGAACAGTTAAACTAAATGCATGTAAATCTAATAGCATTTGCTATAGTGTAAATGTATGCCTATATGTATTCCTTAAATTCTAGTAACCGTGATCTATTCAAATGAAAAAGAGAATGCATGGGCCAAAGTGACTGAGCAGTCCATCTATCTTACCAGTCGAGTCCAGAGCAGGTCTTGCACCTGCAGTGTGCTCTTCCTGAGACTTGTGCTGAGAGGCTGCAAATGTGGCAGGTGAGGCAGCAGTTTGTTGATCTGTCTTCTCTGGGTGAGCTCGGCTGAGGCCAGCAGCTGGGACGTCCAACGCTCCTCCAGCTTCTGGGAGACGTGCTCAGCCAGACACTGCATTCGCAGGGACCACTCCTGGACAGCAGAAGGCACTGGGTTAGTCTTTGGTACAGGGAAGTGATTTGGTATATTGTGAGAGTTGATCTAGTTGTATAAAGCACCAACCTTCAGTTTCTGCTGGGATTCATTTTCTTGCGCCACCTAATGGTAAGACAGTGTTAGGCAGTGTTTTAAGAAGAATATGCCATGTACCCAATTGGAAGATTCTTTTAAAAATTTACACACATCAATTTTCTTTGTTCAGTCAGCCCTCGCCATGAAGCATTGATTATACAATACCAAAGCCAAGCAGGATGTATAATAAGCACCAATACAGGGTCATGTGTGCCTACCAGCTCTGTGAGGTCAGTATAGCTGGTCTCCTGAGTCATCATCTCCCCTTTCATACGCTGCACCTGATGAAGAACAAGACATCTCAACAAGGGCTCTATACTCATTACACTGATGACCTTAAAGAACCAGAGTCATATGAGTATGGGCAGAGCTGAAATCTGGAGCAGAGGGGTAAACAAAACCACAAGTCTTCTCACCATGCCCACGTTCTCCTCCAGGTCTTTCTTGAGCTGGGTCTTCTCCTCCCGGACTCCCTCCAGGAGCTCCTGCAGCTCTGCTCTCTGGGCCGCCAGGGTGCTGAGGTCAGAGCGCAGCTTCTCCAGCTCCTCGGAGCTCTCCGCAGCCGCTGCAGTTTGCTGTTGAAGGAGCTGCTCTCTCTGAGCGCTGAGCTCCTCTGAGTGCCTGTTCTCACCTTCCTTGAGTCTCTCCTGCAGCTGCTCCCGGTCTGCAGTGAGGGATGACACCTCAGATTGAAGCTGATCCACCTGCTGCTGGAGAGTCTGTGCTGCCTCATTATCTCCCAGCAGGCGCTGCCTTTCCTCTGTCACACATCGCAGCTGAGCCTCAAGTTCGCTGGCCTGGAGAACAAGGAGGACATTAGAGATTGTCCAGACCGCTTACCAAGCTTATGCTCAGAGTCTGATACAAAACATGTCCGAATTAGACAGTAGAGAACAATGACTGGGTTTATTTACACTATTAAAGGAGCTGACAGACACCAAGTTACAAAAATTGCTTCACTGGATGAAGAGGCATCATTCTTTTTTTCTCCTTATAATTTGACATAGAACAATAGAAATCACACACAGCAAGATGAATTTATTTATTATTATAACTAAAATATCAATATAAGTCTTTTGATGTTCCCAAAACAACAGACCTTCATCAGGTGAGCAAGGCAAGGTTGTCAAATTTATTTTTATCTTGGGCCACATGAGCATTATGCTTTATCTCAGAGGGCCACCAGACCTTGTCTACATGAGTGACCACAAACTGTCAGGTGAAAAAAAATTGCACATTTCCAGCAGTCCTAATGTATCCGTTTTGACTTCCTCACCACTTAATTTCACTTTCCTTTTCTGTCAGTAAGCAGATCCATGATGCATCTCATTGTTGAGTTCAACAGTGACGATAGTGCGTTGCAAAAAACATGATCATTATTTTGCATATTGTTAAAACTATTGTCAAGCAGGCCACATACTGTAGCTATAATTCTTTTCAAGCTTTTTGAATCAAGCAGCATGAAATGATGTGAAGGGTCAGATTCAGTCCCCGGGCCGTATGTTTGACACCCCTGATCTAAGGTTACCACAATCTGTTAAAACCAGGCCTGGAAAAGCCACCTCACCCTTTCCATGTTATTGTGAAGATCCGACTGTAGTCGGCTCTTCTCCAGTGTGATCTCCTCCAGCTCATTCAGCTGCTGCTGAGCCTACAGAAAAGGGCAAATGAAGAATTCAGATGCAAAACCTTCAAAATTCATTTGTGATGAATTTACAGGAATACATTTATATAATTTGGTTAAACTTTACCATCAGTCCAACTCCACTTGGATTGTTTTGGCTTTTTTTTTACTTGACAATAACATTCAAATCACAATTTGATAGAGATTACTTGTAAATTATCATAAAAACAACTTTTGTTTTTGCATATTTCTGAAAATGAAATTAAAGAGTTTTGCATCTAAACTCTTCAAATATTGAAATATTAGGGCTTATTTAGAAGCTCTAATCAGTCATCTTCATGTCCAAGTCAGATCTTTAAGCATCAAACCTTTTAAACAGCCCAGAACTGGCTGAGTCTTGCTACAAAATAACAAATTCACATAATTCCAGCTGACCAAGGTTATAAAAACATTCTTCTCACCATGCCCACGTTTTCCTCCAGGTCTCTTTTGAGCTGGTTCTTCTCCTCCCGGACTCCCTCCAGGAACTCCTGCAGCTCTGCTCTCTGGGCTGTGAGGGCGCTGAAGTCAGAGCGCAGCCTCTCCAGCTCCTCAGAGCTCTCCGCAGCCACTGCAGTTTGCTGCTGGAGGAGCTGCTCTCTCTGAGCGGTGAGCTCCTTGAGTTCTTCCGAGTGCCTGTTCTCACCTTCCCGCAGTCTTTCCTGCAGCTGCTCTCTGTCTGCGGTTAGGGACAAGATCTCACACCGGAGCTGATCCACCTGCTTCTGCAGGGTCTGTGCTGCCTCATTATCCCCCAGCAGATGCTGCCTTTCTTCTGTCACACACCGCAGCTGAACCTCAAGTTCGCTGGCCTGGGAGACAAGATAGGGGAGAGCCAGTCTCACATGTCGCCATACACTATTGAAACAAGCCAAACTGACTGAAATGAGGGATAAATGTCTACTCACTTTTGACATGCTGCTCTGAAGTTCTGACTGCACCTGTGTCTTCTCCTGTCTCAGCTCCTCTAGCTCTTGTAGGTGCTGCTGAGCCTGTAGAACGGTAATTAAATATAACTGATCCAGTGCCAAAGATCCAAGATCCAATCACCTCCCAATCAACCTCAAACCTACCCAAAATCACCAGACCACAGACACACCTCAAGAAGCTCAACTGCCTTTATACAATTCACTCACATACAGTTTTTCCACAGTTCTTACCATGTCCACGTTCTCCTCTAGTTCTCTCTTCAGCTGGTTCTTCTCCTCCCGCAGGCCTTCTAGTATCTCCTGTAGCTCTTCTCTCTGTGCAGTGCTCGAGCTCAGGTCTGAACGAAGCCTCTCCAACTCACCGCAGGCCTCCTCCAGGGCCTGAGGAGGACCGTGATCCTGTAGTTGCTCTTGGGCCTTCTGGAGCTCCTCTTGCAGCAGCTCTTGCTCCTCCTGTGCTCGCTGAAGCTCCTGGTGCAACAGCTCCTCGTTTTTACGCAGCTCCTCCTCAAAATTCTGCTGCTGCTCTTGGGCTTTCTGTACATCTTGGCTGTGCTGATGCCGACTCTCCTGTAGTTCCTGTTGCAACTGTTCCAAGTGCTCCTGGGCTTTCTGGAGATCTTTCTCAATATTTAGCTGTTGCTCTAGAGCGGTACTGAGTTCTTGTTCAAGACTCTGCTGCTGTTGCTGGGCCCGCAGTAACTCCTGCTGATGTTGCTCTTGGGCCTTCAGTAGCTCCTGCTGCTGTTGTTCTATTTGTGCCTGATGAAGCTCCTGCTGAAGTGGTGCCTGATTCTCCTGGTGAGGCAACTGATTATTGCAAAGTTGCTGCTGCAACATCTCCTGCATCTCCTGAGCATGCTGGAGCTCTTGTTCCAGTTGCTCTTTCTGCTCTTGGCGTCTCTGGAGTTCCTCCTCTTTTTGCTGCTGCTGCTCCTGGAGTTCACACAACTGATGCTGCAATACCTCTTGCTGCTCCTCGGCCTTCTGAAGCTTCTCCTGCAGCCTCTCCTGCTCGTCCTGGCCTCTGTGAAGCTCCTGCTGCAAAAGCTCCTCAGCCCTCTGAAGTTTTTCTTCTAACTCCTGCTGCTGTGCTTGCGCCTGGAGCAGTTTTTGCTGTTGTGTTTCTTGAGTGCTTTCATGCCCAAGCTGTTGCTGTAAGGCCTCCAACTCTTGGGCCTTCTGCCCTCTCTCACTCTTGAGCTGGTCTCGTTCTGCAGTCAGGGAGGCCACCTCAGCATGCAGATGGTCTAGTTCAGCTTTGGCTTCCAGAGAGTTCTCAGTAGAATGTGAGACCTATGGAGGGGCAAGAAGGGACACAGGCATTTATCTTTGCCCACATGCCTGTAAATCCTGGTATTTTTCTCAGCAACAACATTCTCACCTGTGCACTGGAATGACTAGCCGTAGCCAGCTGACCCTCTAGCTCTTTGACTTTGTCCAGAGCCTCTCTCAATTCAGTCTGGTTCTCAATCATCTAAAGACAGACAGGTGGACAAAGATTTAATTTATGCTCATTTTTGGTCTTTAACGGTTAACTGTAGCTTTCAGGGGATTTTAGGTCATGATCAGGAAGAGTGACTGTAGAATCCTTTGTTAGTTCAGGTTTGTTAATATGCTTTGTTGAGATAAAGGTGTTAAGTATCCTGTTCTGATTTTGCACAAAATGCATCTGCCACTGTAGAAATCAAGCAATTAAATGAGTTAGTCACCTATGATATCATTGCTCACCAACACTGGTTTCAGACCTATTTTAATTCCAAACCACAATGACTACAGTGAATGCTTGTGTTGCAGAATCCAGGATGAAATTTGGCATCAAAACTATGGTTCCAGTGCTTTTGTCTTACCATGTCCACATTCTCCTGCAGGTCAGCTTGAAGTTGCTGCTTCTCCTGCCTCAACTCATCCACCTCCCGATTCAGCTGCTGAAGCTATACAGGGCAACAAGAAACACATGACAGCTGTGCTCAAGATGTACTTGCTTCATTTAAATCAAAAAACATCTATATTCTTTAATGCAGATATTTAAATAGAATAAGGACTTTTTGTCTAAATGGTAGGTCAAGTATGATCCAAGAGATAAATTGTTGGATTGAAATAATTCAGTCATGGGACTGCATTTAATTTCACTACATCACATGGATGACACCGGTGTTTGATAGTACAAGATCCTTTAGTTGAGCACACTTACCTGCTCGTTTGTTGCACTAGAACTGCATGACAACTTGCTCTGAAGCTGCTGTAGCTCAGACTGAGTCTGCACACACTGCAAAAAAAAAGCCAAATTCACATTCGTTGAACAATTGAAAAGTGGACAGAACAAAAAAAAAAAAAAAAAAAAAAAAAACATATGTTGCCAAAGGCCTGCATTGCCAACCAACTCACCATGTCAACACTTTCCTCTAGATCTCTCTTCAGCTGGTTCTTCTCCTCCCTGACTCCCTCCAGGATCTCCTGAAGCTCTGCTCTCTGTGCAGTGAGAGCACTCAGGTCAGAGCGCAGCTTCTCTAGCTCCTCAGAGCATGCACCAGGCTCCTGGGAGATAAGATGGTCCTGTAGCTGTTCCTGAGCCTTCTGGAGCTCCTGCTGCAGTTGCTCCTGCTGCTCTTGGGCCCTCTGGAACTCTACCTCCTGTTGTCGCTGATGCTCTTGAGCATTATGGAGCTCCTGCTGCAAGGTTTCCTGCTTCTCCAAGGCATTCTGCAGCTCCAGCTGTAACTTTTCTTGTTCCTCCTGGGTGTTCTTAAGGTCCTGATGCAACACCTCTGTGGTCTTCTGGAGCTCCTCTTGTTGATGTTCATGGGCTTTCTGTAGCTTCTGCTGATGCTGCTCCTGGTAACTTTGTAGCTCCTGTTGATGCTGCTCCTTGTCCTGCTGCAGCTGTTCTTGAGCCTTGTGAAGTTCCTGCTGAAACATTACCTCCTGTTCCTGGGCCCTCTGGAGTTCCTGCTGCATGCTTTCCAGCTGTTCCTGGGCTTTTTGAAGCTCCATGCTTGAGATTTGCTGATTTTGCTGGAGTTTCTCCTCAAATTGCTGTTGCTGTTCTTGAGCCTGCCGTTGCTCCTGCTCCTGATGCTCCCGTGCCTTCTGAAGTGCCTCCTGAAGCAAACCCTGAGCTTTCTGTAGCTCCACACGGAGCTGCTCCTGCTGCTCGTGAGCGCTTTGAAGTTCCAGCTGCCGCTGTTCTTGGCCACTCTGCTGAGCGGAAAGGAGCTCCTCTCGTTCTGTCTGCACCTCACAGAGATGACCCGTCAACTCACACACCTAAAAAACACACAGTGTCATAATGTTAAGTCTTTTATAAAGTCAAACAAACTAAACACATTATGCTCAAGTGTGTTCTGCATATGTAGATGACACATGTGTTGGCAAGGGCTTCAGATCTCTGATTTAGGCCAGTTAAAACCTCCAAACTCACCTGCTGACTGAGACTGTTGACCTTTTGCTCCAGTTCATTCTGCAGCTCAGTCTCCCGCTGTCTGTACAGCTCCAGCTGAGACTGCAGCTCTTCGCCATTTTGCTTGTGTTGCTCCAGCTCCTTCTTTAACTCGGCTACCGTTCGCTCCAGAATGACACCATCTACTAAATCTGCAGAGGGAGCCGTAAGGTTGGTTTATTGCATTGCATAGCCAGAAGCAGGAGTAGCCTAAACATGATATTATGCATAAAAAAGCATTGAACAGGAGACTGCATTGCCTCGCCTCTGGACACCAGCATATACCAGCACATAGCTTTGGCCTGCATGGTCTGTAGAGCCACAAAGGCATTCTGGGTATAGATCTATTTTAATAAAGCAGTGAAGAGAGGACTAAGAGGATTCTTACTTTTAGGGACTTTTCCATCAAGGAGAGTGGTGAGTTTGGTGTTTTCATCAAAAGCCCCCATCAGTTCCTTCTGCAGGTCCATCTGCATCTTCTTAAAGCGGCTTTTTTCCGCCTCTAGCTGTGTCTGGGCACTGTGCAACTCAGTTTGCATACGCTGGTGTTCTGCACTCAATACATCCTGGAGAGGACCAATGACATCAATTAAAACCCACCAGCCCGATATAATGAGCCACAAGTAAAGGCAAAGAATTTTATGCGTGATTTAACAAAAAAAAAAAAAAAAAAAAAATTGTGTGATTAGTGACTAACTGGAGTTTTGACACTAAAACCTGAATCTCTATGGAAACACAGTGTTGCAGAGAAAACAACCAGAAGAACTCACATCCCTACTCCAACCTGTCTGTCTTTCAAAAAAGGGTTGTCAGATGGAGAGTAATACAAACACTTACATCTCTTTCTTTGAGGGAAAGGTTTTCTGAACGCAGGAAGGCCCATTCCCTTTTAGTGTCACGGCTGAGGCACTCAGCATCTTCTAGGGAACGGCGCAATCGCTGCACCTCCTGCACCAGGTCCTTATCACCCTGCAGCTCAGACAAGCTGTCCAACTCTGCCTGTAAAGTACACAGTCAGGAAGATTGAAATCAACACATAAACACACATGTAAACGTAAACACAGACACAGACATCCAACACCCAACAAGTGAAGCAAATATCTGCCTAACCTTAAGCTGTTGAAACTGGATTTTGGAGTCCTCTGCTTCTTTCTTCAATGTAGCAATCTCAGTCAGGAGCTCTTGCTGTAAATATTAATCAATCAATTAATTTATCGGAAAGAAAAGGTTATAACGTTATACTATGTATGTTCAGCGATCTAAAACTCGTTTTTGCCCCCCTCCAGGTTCAGTTTTTCCACAGTCCCCTGAGTGTCACTCACCTCATACTCCCTCTTGCTCTCCTCCTCCAAACTCTGGAACTCGTCCATCTCCTCCTTCTGCACCAGCTCCTCCTGCAGGGCCTTGCTGTCCTGCTTCAGTTGCTCAATCTCCTCACCAGACACCTGGAGCTCCTTGTGGAGCAGGTCCCGCTCAGCCTCAAGTCTTTCCTAACATATCACATCACAGGACGTCATGGCCACATTACATTTATGAAATACATGTGTCTGTAGATGGATGTTGTAGGTGGATGGATGATAAATGTTTGAAAATATGCCTTATGTTTTACATTTTAAGTATAATGCCAAAGGCAAACTTACTTTCTCAAAGGCCAGAGATTCACACAGCTGGATGGACTCTCCTAGGTCTCTCTTGAACTGGAGTTGAAAAGAATTAATAAGTATCCAAAGCAGAAGAATTTAAGAGAGGGTCCTACAGAATTACTCATTCATTTACCAATAATGCAGATGACATAGGGAATATGTAACCATACTCAAGGACTGAAGCTGGTACTTGTGGACAGATGAAATTCTAGAGAGCAACTACACCTACAGTGTGGGGAGTATTTTTGCCTACCTGTTCACTGGCATAATTGGAGGTGTTGTGTGGTGTGGCTTCTAGTTGCTGCTCCAGCTCGAACACCTTCTTCTCGAGCTCCACCGCTCTCCTCATGGCCTCTTGTTTCTGTAGCACCTCCACCTCAAGCTGTTGCTGTAGCTCCATCCTCTCAATTTCATGTTGAAGGTCCAACTCCTCTTTGTCTGGCATCTCCTCAAGTTGAAGGTCCAACTTTTGTTTCACCTGAGCCTCTTTGTCTAATTGAAGGTGCAAATCCTGTTTTTCTTGGGTCTCCTTCTCTAGTTGAAGGTGCAAATCCTGTTTCTCTTGGCTCTCCTTCTCTAGTTGAAGATGCAAATCCTGTTTTTCTTGGGTCTCCTTCTCTAGTTGAAGGTGCAAATCCTGTTTCTCCTGGTTCTCCTTCTCTAGTTGAAGGTGCAAATCCTGTTTCTCCTGGGCCTCCTTCTCTAGTTGAAGGTGCAAATCCTGTTTCTCCTGGGCCTCCTTCTCTAGTTGAAGGTGCAAATCCTGTTTCTCCTGGGCCTCCTTCTCTAGTTGAAGGTGCAAATCCTGTTTCTCCTGGGCCTCCTTCTCTAGTTGAAGGTGCAAATCCTGTTTCTCTTGGGCCTCCTGCTCTAGTTGAAGATGCAAATCATGTTTCTCTCGGGCCTCTTTCTCAAGTTGAAGGTGCAAATCCTGCTTCTCCTGGGCCTCTTTCTCAAGTTGAATGTGCAACTCCTGCTTTTCCTGTGCCTCCATCTCTAACTGTTGCTGCATCTCCTGTCTAAGCTGAGACTCCTTCTCCAGTTGCTCCTCCAAGTTGGCCAGCCTTCCATTCATATCAGAACCCATTGGGGAGCAGTAGTCACTAGAAAAAAACAGCAAGGGTCATAAAGAAAATGCCCACAACTCAAGACAGAGACAGACAGACAGACAGACAGACAGACCCACACACCTTTCTGAAGAATTGCGTGTGGTCACAGTGCTATGATTCAAATCTAAGTCCAAAGTCCGTTCTAAAGGAATTTCCCAGCGGCCATCAAACTCCTCCATGTCTACAAAAAAGGGAGAAAAAAAAAATACTGTTCATCTCAAAAGCAACATCCTTACAAGAAAAACAGCAATTAAAAATAAATTAATTAATTAATAAAAAGCTAAACAAAGCTAACCAAGATGCAGGATTCTACACTGAGGCTTACCATCTTGCTCTACTATAGCTGAAAGGTCAATCCTCCGTTGCTTGACAAAAGGCTCCATGAATCCAGTTTCTGAGTCTGCATCTGTGGGTACAGCAGCCTGTAACAGCTTCCCACCCCATGTCATGCGCCGCTTCGGAACCTGCTCAAACAGGACAGACAAAAATGTGGTACAAATGCAATACATTTTTCTTTGCTTAGAAGGGTGGGTAATAAAAATAGTCCTCCATTCTGTGTAATAAACCACATCAGTGCCACCCATTTTAAGATGAAAGTGGATCCAATCCAATTTCCACTGAAACTGGACACATACACTGTGACTAGCAAGTTACCTTCTTGATGGGGACCACATTGGAGGCCGTGACGAGCAGTTTGGTGAGGTTTCGGATTCGGTCCTCCTGCTCGCGCTGCAGCTGTTCCTTCTCCTGCAGCAGCTGGCACAGCGTCTGCTTCTCAGTTACTGTCGTCTGGGTCACCGATGAAACCTGCCATCCCAACACACACAGAGGTCAGATCTCTTGCAAACGCAAACACATATCTACAACAAAATACAACACAGCACAAAGTAAACAGGAGTATACAAAATTAAGTGGTGAATAAATTACTTTTTAAGTGACCCTGTTGAGTTTTTTTTTTTATCAAAAGAAAATGTGTGGGATAGTATGCATGTGTGAATACCTCCTGCAGGCGTTGTTTGAGCTCACTGATCTCATTTCTGTAACGTCTCAGTAGAGCGCCATCATCAGACACCTCAGTTACATGTGGATCATTCTTCATGCGTTTCGCTGCACTTGCAAACTACAGAAAAGCAGTCACAACAGTGTCACTTTAACCAGCGTGACACACAAATTTGAGGGGAAAAAAAAAATATAAAGATGCAATTCAACTCTGAACAATGATATAGCCCTTTATTGATACAATGAGCATCAAATGCCAAGATGGAGGATTAGAGAAGGGGACACAAGGAGATACAGGAAATACAGCAGTGCATCTACCTGCAGGGTGCTGAGGGTCTCGTCCTGTACAGCTGGGGTGATTGTACACACAATAACTGTCTTTGCATTGCCTCCAAGGGAATTCTGCAAAATGCGTGTCAGCTTACTGTCTCTGTAGTTGGTGAAGCCTCTGTGAAGACAGAAATATTTCAGTATTCAGCTTCTACTGATAGCCTGCCTTAAATAAACACACTAAAGCTTTAACTTGTAATGCTGCTACCAATCCTTAGAAAATGTTAATCGTCTCTTGAGCAGGATTGTTAGTCTGGTCCTCACACACTGATCTGCCATGCAGGGCAGTCTGGCTACATTCCTGTCATCTCTCACTTCCTTCCACTTCCTCACTGAGGCAGAGTGAATAGATGTAGATCAAAATGCTCTGTACGCATTGGATAGACCAATAACCAGCTAGACGAATGATTCTGATTTTTTGCAGAGACAAGACAGAACGGGGTGCGTCATAATTGGAAACAAAACACACGTTAAATATGCCTCTAATGTGTCGGGGGTAAAAAAGAAAATGGGTTTTTGATTGGTTCCCCATCTCAAGCAAACAGAAAGAAGTGGAAATAAGTCTAATGGGCATACTGAGCTGCACAGCAGCTCAGTATGTGAGGACCAAGCTACACGATTGCAGTACATATCTGTGAGAATGTATAACTTTCTCCTGCTCAAGCACTGCATTGATAAATTTGAAAGCGTGGTTTTGAGCATCATGCTCCTTACTTCTGATTTTCATCTGACAGCTTCTTGATAACTTGCCCAAGCGTGAAGAGACTGCGGTTGATGTTGCATCCCTCTTTGAAGCGAGTACCTGTAATACACAAACAAGTGCCATGCCAAGCCATGCCATCACTCTACACTCCTGCTTTCAGTGGTCACTAAAAATCAATGCAGCCAAATTGTTACTCCCTAATAGCAATCAGAGGTCAGCTCTCACCCTCTGCTCCAGTCTGACTTGCTCTTTCGGCTCCAGCCAGATCCACCAGATTCTATATGACAACCATGGACACACATCAGCGCACAAACAGGAGATATACATACAGAAAAAAAGACTACTTGATTTGGTGTGATGGGAGTGAGTAGGATGACTCGACTGACCAGGTGCGATACGATGATGGCTCCATCTGAGATCTCTCCTGAGGCCGGATCACTTCGCTCCCGACTTTCAATGATCTGGTTAAGACACACAAATCAATCAGTGGCAGGTTATAGTTCAATTATAGACTGAGTGTGGAAAAATGCGCATGTTCTGAGCATGTGGATGCTGCTCACCATACGGAAAATGGTGTGAGAACGGCTGCTTCTCTCATTCATTTTTGTCTTTCCATAATGACGGTTCTCTGTGGAAGGCAAAAAAAAATCAGCTTTGACACTTGTCAGATATGTTGTTTTATGCTGGAATGACCAATCTCTCTCAGCCAAACACAGACACAAACAAATCAAACTTCACATTACTTTCTCCTTTGCGGATCCAGGCCAGAGCTTGCTCAGGTGACGTCACCAGCTCCTCTGTCAGATCGGCCACGTAGACATTTTTCTGGAAGCATAACACTCCTTTAGAAGCCAATCAAACTATGCTTCATATATACATTAGAATGTTATAAATGAGGACAGATAATACTACTTGTGTGGAGAAAAACACATGCTCAAATATCTTGGGACAGCAAACTTACATAGTTGCCCTCACGGATCTCTAAAGGTTTCCTTTTCCAACTGTCACATAACAGGTCTGTGACTGTCTCATTATAGATTTCCATGTAACTCACTCGGAGAAGAAACTCCTTCCTGGGACACTTCAAATGCACAAACATAAACCATCAATGCCTTAAATAAAGTGATATAATATGATGTGTGCAAAACCCCTATTAATCAAATCACACACTCAACACATTTGTTGCTGACTCTGCCTCTGTCCCCCCCTACATTCCAGATATTACTTTTCTTTTGTTACTACACACAGTGCACTTAGAGAGGCATGACTACATCAGTTAAAATATGTGCTAAAAATGTGTTTCAGTGATGTATTACATGACATTTGATAATTTCATATTTTTTCACAGGGTCTCTGAAGCAGAGAGTACACAAAGTCTGACGAGCTACTGGGAACTGCTCTACTGTTTATCAAATGGTCCGAACACAAATTTCTTTTATATCAGGTGGCTTTCTCCCTACATTTTTGATGGTCTGGAAGACATCCTCCATAGCCAGTGGGATGACCCCTGGTGTGCGGCTGTTCCCCATCATAGTAAATGTCTTCCCCGATGAGGTCTGACCGTATGCAAATATGGTGCCTAAGAACGGGGAGAGTGGTTTCAGCACATTTTGGGTGTACATATGTGCAATGACTGCATTTCTAAATCAATAAGATTATAATGTCCTCACAGCTATGTAGTTTATATTGGGACAGGAAAAGTATGTGGGCAGATCTGAACTCACAGGCAAGAGAATAAAGACATGCATAATTTATCATGGTGTGTAATTGCCAAAGAAGAAACAAAATGTATTGTCTTTTTTCTTGATGTATTAAGATGATTGCTGTTCCCTGCAGACAATGGATACTCAGACACACTAAAGAGGATGTTGTCTGTTTTCCCAACACACTCGCCATTGCTACATGGCAGAATGTTGTAGTATTTCTTACTCACCATTGTAACCCTCAACAGTGGAGACCACTAATGACTTTGCAATGTCCTGGTACAGCTGCTTGGTGGTTTCCTTTGCACTAAAGACTCTGTCTGTGGAAGACATTAAACAGAGGAGCTACAGAAGTGTAGTACATGAGGGGAATTAAAAAGACGTAATTTCACTGTTACAAGACCAATGGAACTGGAGTGAGACAAAGCCATATTTACCAAAGTTAAAACTTTTTGTGACATTTCCATCATCAAGCTGATGAATGGTTTGTCTATCAGCTCTCCAGTAGAGCTGCACAGGCTCCACACCTTCCGCATTAGCTGCCTCCTCTCTGCAAATAGAAACAACCACAAAATCTCTTTCCTGACTGCCCAATGGGTATGGATCGTTTTTAGATCAGAAGACTATTCATTAATAGTGGTGTACAAATTTATCTGTTCCTTATCCCAGAAGAAGAGGACGCTTACACTAAAATAATGTTAGATGACCAGGTCAAATCAGGCATCATAGTTTTATCAGCTAACAATTTGACATTTAGCAGGCTAAAAGGCTGAGGAAAGCTTAGTGTCTGTGTAAGGCAATAATCTAGGTGACCAGCAAAGGACCATTCATTGACTAGGTTTACACTATAATGCTATATACAGATACATCCACTAGATACAAGTATTGGAGTGCCTGTCATTACATCCACAGCGACTTCAGTAACAGTACATTTTTTTTCTCATTCATCTAGTAGAGCATTAGGCTATGAAGGAAAGCATTACTATTATGCATTTAGCAGATGCTTTCATCCAAATCGAGTCACAAAAGACGACTAACAGTCAAGCTAACGTTACATTGCGGAAAAAACGCAGTTTTTTCAAAAGTGCCTCAGTTTGTAGTAGAGAGGAGGGGAAGGAGGGAAAGGAAGCCCAGTGTATTTTTTTTTAAGTTGTGAGAACAGTTTGAGAATCCAATGTACAAAGCTTTTCCCCTTTCTGGTTTTCACAACGTCAAACGGAGTCTGAAGCCTTAGCTTGTCAAAATACTTCCTTGCAAGTTAGACTACAACCCTATAAGTTGGCATAACGCTAGTGAACAAAAAATTAATGAAAACAATGACTTTTTTAAAAACAATGAACAGATGCTTACAGTTTCATGCTCTACTATAGGTAAATGTATAACATGACTACAGAGAATAGCTGTTGCCTGACAACTGAGCATGCTAAATCAACCAACGTTAACAGTGTCTTGCCGTGGATAAGTTATAGATAGCGACAATAGGTCAGCCGACCTAGCAATAACATGTACTTACCTTTCTATCAGAGGTCGGACCCTAACACAGACTTTGACAGCAGATTCTTCTGTCATTATGTATAGTTATGAAAAAATATCTCAATGCAGCATTACTCTTGAAACTTTACGAAAAAATGCCTTGTTAATTGCTGAGCTATGATTGTATTCAAATATGTGCGCCGCCCAGGTTCAAAAGTGATGTCACAGTTTTAGTAAATACTCAGCTACGATTGGTAAATGCAGAATTCAAACGAGAGTACCTTACATTCTCATTGGACAACCCCACTTACTCTTCTAAATGATAAAATTCTCCACTCTTTACTGCCTCACAGAGGTCTGGAAGTTAAGTGCAACAGATGTATGACTTGTATGTAGCAACATATGTTTACTTGTTTCATTATACCCTTTTTTATTTTGTTAAGCACTGTAAACATAGACACACAGGCCAGAACGTAGTACTACATCTTTAACACTTTATTCAACTGGCACAACAAAAAAGTCAGCATTCTTGGTGGAAAGTGATATTACAATCCAAAAATAACTGATAATATTCTTAGTTTGTAATGTTATCAATAACTGCACCAATTACATGAAGACATGAAAAGAAAATTTATGGTTAGAGACTGGCAGCTGTGGTAGCAATATAAGCAGAGAGAGAAGCAAACAGGCTTAGAGACAGACAGACAGATAGACAAACAAACAGACAGACAGACAGACAGATAGATAGATAGATAGATAGATAGACAGACAGACAGACAGACGGATAGATAGATACTGATAAGAAATGCATCCCTGAGCCAAAAATTTGCTGATAATACATGCATAATCAGTTCCTTGATGTAAGGGCCTCTGCAGTCAGAGTTACCCTGTGGACCATCAAGTAACAAAGGAATCCTCTTGGTCACTTTTTCTTCTGTAGTTGCATTTTAGCACGTGTAGCCCTGTACTTCTCGGTCTGGTAGCAGTCTGATTCAATTGGCCCAGTGGAAGAGTTAAAAGTGACATAGATGTAGCCATCTCTCTCAGTCACAGAGTGAACCCTCTGTTTCACGCCCTTAGAGCGCCAGGGTCCTGGACGTGGGGGTTTGACTGAAGGATCAACAGGCTGGTATAGTGCTTCCCCTTCTAACAGGGTGATCTTGTACTTGTGCCACGGGCACACAATACACAACCGCCCAGCAATTTCCTGTTGTTTCACAGACACACACACAAAAAGGTTAAAATGGGAAAACATCACAGCAGGAGCAATAATCATACTTCTGTCGTTGTTTTCCTAATGATCTAAAGTAGTTAACCAAGGGGGCAAAAATAAGGAAAGAGGTCAGATGAAAAAAAGATCTGCTCACCTCAATGTCTCCCAGTGCAAGATTACCCCCCGAATCTGAGGGAAATCCAAGATGTAGGTCAAATAAATGCAAGCAACCCTAAATAGTTATTCACTGTGAACAATCACTACCTCAGAAATATAGCACACAGCATCTTTTTAATACATCAAACTGAATTCAAAA
Source organism: Tenualosa ilisha (assembly GCA_015244755.2). Classification (NCBI taxonomy): domain Eukaryota; kingdom Metazoa; phylum Chordata; class Actinopteri; order Clupeiformes; family Clupeidae; genus Tenualosa; species Tenualosa ilisha. Next base: position 5,029,796 of record PYXC01002552.1, on the reverse strand, counting down.
ATACATTGTATATTGTTGTACAATGTTACACCCTATTGTTGTCCAGTTTACTATTTCTATTCAGTGACCATGTTAGCATTGGGATAGTGCTAGGGCTCTAAGAGCAAGAATAGAATCCTCAAGATTAAATGCTAGCCATTCTTACGGTAGCAATGGACATCCAGAGCATAGAATTCTCCGTCATGGTAGAGCACCACAATGTCCCTGCCATTCACCAGCTTAACAACTCGCTTGGCCTGGATGATGTCTTCTTTTTTTCCAAAACAATAAGTTCCATCAGTATCAGTGGATGTCTCTGCAGAGGTCATGGCTTCTCTTTTCCATTAATTTCAAGACTTCTGAGAAATTGATACATAACATAAAAGAAACAAAGGTATGACCACACACACTGTAACTCCACAGAGGCAGCCCCTCCCTTGCCACTAAGTGATGCCAAACTCTGGTTTAGATCTTCTACAGAGCTTTCCTTAAAAAAGGAAAGGCTACTTCAGTTTTTACGCAGACATTCATATATGTTCTAGAAGCAGCAAGAACCTCGGATGTCCCTTATCACACTGGACGGGACGCAGTGGTCTAATTTTTTTTTATCTCTGTGTCACAGGTGTCGGGAAACTCCAGACAGCTTTTTTCTAGCTGTAGCTCGATGCAATTTTAACAAATACCACAACGGGGCACTATATGCAAGGGCTCTATTAAGTCAACCCACATTTCCACTTCAGGCTATTTGAGATCAATCAGTGGTCATCTAAAAGTGGATGGAAAATATCCTCAATGATTCGTCATAGCATGGAAGTCGAAGAACAAATCAATGTTTCCTACTGTAGAAATCAACCTAGCTTTTTGAACATTTGTAGCCTACCTTGCAGTGTTTAAGTGCTTCATTGTATTCTTTGTTTTAGATGACTTCCCTTGTACTCTTCACCTCTTTACCGGACATTTGTTCCTGAAAAATATAAATCAGAGGTCCAATTTCGTTAGTATTAGTTGATCAGCCAGTGAGCTGTGTAGTTAATCAAAACGAACAAGGCTTCTTTTAAATTTTCATTTAATCGTAAAATTACTGATAACACAATGTGAAGTAGTAACGTTAACGCGATTGCTCACTGAATAATATGCCTTTGGCATATAAAGATACATACATTATCGTGGCACGACCAACGACCAGCACCTCGGCAGTCGTCCAATGTTTATGAGGTCTTCTCCTTTAGGATAACTACGGTGACCATTGACTATTCATTGCAAAATAGCTGGTGTAACTATGGAAAACTGACAAGTGTGCCGGCGATATATTCTACAAACCATATCACTTTGATAATATAGTCCGTCACACAGAGGAACGAATTTTTAAATATTAACCCAATCCATGACACAGATTACTAGTACTAAGAAAAAAACAAATGTTAACGAATTTCAAGATTTACTATGGAGCATCTAATATATACATTACAGTTTAGATAAATGAGAAGTGGCATGCATGGACTCGGATTGGGAGAGCCACTTGCTTGTTACAGTGCTGCCAACAAACTGCCAATCGTCGGTGTGCTCACGGTGTTGACTTCATTCGGTTGGCTATCTCAGGGAAATATACGCCTTCTCTGTGACAACATGGGAAGTCCCAGCGGGCAGTGATCGACAGGTAGCTCTTCCACTTACAGCCGCGCACAGCTTAGCATCATAACATTAGGCACAAGTCACGTACCCAAATCCATGCGCCTGGAATTCCTTTAAATTTATTTTCTCGAGATCCTTTTGTCTTATCTTGTTCATTCTTGACAGGTTCTTTGATTGAACCTCAGTGGGATCAAGGTGGAATTGATGGTTTATTTCGCCGGCGCAAGTTCCCTAACCTCTGTCTCATCCCCGTTTGTTTATTTAGTTTATTTGAACGCGGCTAACCTAAGAGCATTGCTATATCGCATAAATTTAGATACCTTCATGATAATGCTACAGGGAAACTGCAGCAGTATGTCTTGCCACTACACACTAGACATCGTTGGGACGCAAAATGTAATAATTAAACAGCACATTAACGAAGTTCCAGATATTGTTCTGCAAATAGGGTTTGGCTAGCAGGTAACCTATCGTTAGCCCTCTAGTTGAGCTTACGTTTACTAACAACTTCTTTTAAACCCAGTAACGTCATTTTAGTCTGTGGGACAGATATTCTCCGTGGCTTATGAAACATATATGTCAGACTACATTTTAGCTGTTAGTTACCTTGTGCGTGAGAAGAGTTAATCAGATGACCGCACATACCGTTGCTCGCTGTAGTAAAACTACAAATTGTCCCATGCTGCACTGGTTCGAATTGTAGGCGTCTGATTGCTATGGTTTGAGAAGAACGTCAAAGTAGCGAAACGTTGCCACCTAAGGAAAGGTGGGTTTGAACGAGTTGTTACATTGTCACAGTCTGGTGTTTTTATTATTATTTTTAATTTTATTTTTAACTTTCGCGACATGCCTTATCTGCAGCAGATCTACTCTGCTGTTTCAGAAGTGTCATGATTGACAATCTTCTGACACTGATCTTAGTAAATTAGCGTACCAAACATCTATGCAATGTTTGAAGTTAAAAGTTACCTCAAAGACAAGACCTAACATTATGGTGGTAAAATAAGCATATTTACAAATGCTGTTAGCATATGTGCTGTTTATAAGTGGCAATGGGCAAATTCTGATATTCACAATCTTATACTCATACTGTCATATTCCAAAGGAAAACATGAGGAACATCTGACTACCGTTTTTATTCTTCATTGTATCAGACTTCAGATTTCCAACAATCATACTAACATTTCTAAAATGGCATAAATACTTTGCTTTGGCCCTAAAAAAAACAAAACAAAACAAAACGTATAAAATTGCCAAATGGAGATCTCATGGTCATAATCCTTATGAGTCTAAAATCTCACTAAAAACATCAGTCTCACTAAAAACAAAATGGCTACATGGAAGCATCTCCTGTTACTTTATGGCTCAAAGTGTCCAGTACGAGGTTACAGTAGAAAACAAACAGTAGTGTCTGGTGTCTGACACCTCATGGCTTATCCACTCAAAAAATATACTATTAGATTTTCTTTTTTCTAAAAACTGAGGTTATTCTTTGCAAGTGATTTTTTTTGTGTGTGTATGTCTTACACAGTGAGCAGCTAGGTTAAAGATCCCTGAAGGCACAAAGCTGAATGCTCTCCTGCTTGTAATATGCCAACAGAGAGGGGTCAGTTAGAGTTTTCAGTTCGTGCTGGCGATCCTCCGACTGAGAGAAGTCATCTGGACCTTGACCGCAGCCTCCCTCGAGTGGATGACTGGGGTATCCAGGATGGACCATTAGCTCTACAGTGATGGGACGGTCAGAGTTTACTGCAGCTCTTTCCCCAATGTGTGTACCCATCAAAGGTGCAGTCAAACTGTTTGTAAGGCATCTGGCTCCGAGAGCGTAACCTAAAGCCCATTTAATATTGCCCACTGACATGTTCTGTCCCATGGTTGTCAAGCCCAGGTACACATCTGGCCATCTATGACAATTCATGAACAAAGAGAAGAAAAATATTATAGTCATATGTTTACAAATAAAAATGTACCACATAAATGTATGTATTTTTTAAAAACAAAAATATGTAGAAATAGTAACCTGATCCCATGACGACGGAAAACCTCAACCGATGACAAAGCATCTTTTTGAACCTGGGTATAGAACTCATGCAGGTGGGGTGGTATGTAGAGACACGCGTGAAGACTAGGGTCCACGGGGATCCGTGTGTAGGGTATACCAAAGTCTGTAAGAACCTTTGCAAACACCTCTCGCACCTCTGCCTCGACAAAAAAAAAAAAAAGATGATACCATTTTTACATTTGTTAGTGTTTGTGAGAGACCTATTGCAGAGAGATTATTTATCTTCAAAACATACATGGAATAGTGTTAAAAGAAAAGCTGTAACTACCCACTGAACTGCTCTGAAAGACTACCCTGAGAGAACCCAGACAAACCTACTCGCAAATCTATCTAATTCATTCTGCAGGTCCACCTGGAGTCAAGCTCAGTCCATTGCTGAATCACCAAAATGTCAGGGACAAATTACAAATTAGTACTATGTGTATAGAAGACATGTGTTGACTTATTTAACACATAATTTCTCAGTCTGAACTTTCCTTTCAAAAAAAACTGTGGAACTACTTCTGCAGTTGGAACTGCAGTTTTCTGAGTATCAAAACTTCTGCTTTGGAGAACAGCATTGTGCTACATAATACTGCATTCACTGCATTTTCAACTCGGCAGTTACGTAGGAAAAAATAACAAATAAAATGCATAAAACATACCGAATTGTGAACCAGCAGCTAATGCTAACTGAATGAAGTACAGTAACTTATCCAATTCTGTTTGTTAGCTGCTAGTTCATTATTTATATCTCTGTGATGATCGTAACCTATGATCATAATCTATGTTGTGTCAGATTTCCTGGTTCTTTTTTCCGCAAGTCAGCACACAGTGACATGAAACAACAAGGCTAAGGATTGATTCACAATGGATTTCTCCTTTAAATTCTCACATTGGTTCTGCCCCTCAGTCTCAATCAAGATTTGAGAGCACGTCTGGGTTAACCCAGGATACTTAAAGACTGTAGAATTACAGATTCTTTTTCAGCCTCTGGGAAAAAAAGTATTTAATACAAACTAAACACTGACACACACACACACACAGAGAAAAATGAGTTCACACAAACAATGTTTGAATCAACCCACCACAATATGTTTGAGAAATGAACTGCTACTACACAGGTGTTGTCCTAGGTGCATTGGACTTTAACCTTATTTTACCTGGCAGCACATGCACGTGTTGGTGGCCATCCATGTGATAGGGCAGGTGCCCGACGAGTTCACAGAAGCGCTTCACTTGAGCTCTTAGTTCCTGTTCCACCTGTCAGGATAGCCACCACAAACACAACCATCATTTGACTAAGGGCAGAGCGATATGACAAAAAAAAACTGATCATGATGTACTATATTTCCAGTATTGACCGATAACGATTTGTATTCCGATTAGGGCTGGGCGATAGAACCTCAAATCAAAATCATATTTAATTGACTGGAATCTGAAGAAAATGTTTACAGAATAAACTCTAATAACAACAATTAACAGTTATGTGCTTAATCACTGCTGGTTAATGGTTATGATTGTCAGTTCTTTTTTGAATTTTTGATTAATTGTGTCAGTCCTAATTTGACTGAATAGTAATGTTCCTTTTAATAAATAGCAAAAACGACCTTGAGTTTGTCAGACAGTGTGTTTATGCTCAGTATGAAACTACAACCACTTTGGCCTGCACTTTTAAAAATCTAAACACAGTTCATCTGTACTGACAACTTTGTTCAGTTGTCAAGTCTGTTAAAAAAAACATCTCAATTATTCAGTTGTTCAATTATTCACACTCTCTTGTGGCCTAACTGAATACACAAGAAAGTGTGTCAGGAATATAACTGGTATCTCAATATGTTACCAGTATTAGCATAGAGCACTCCATTGAAAATTTTGGGATGCACTACCTGTTTCTGCCCTATGAATGTCTGTCCATTGAAAATCAATGTGTTTCAAAAAGCAATTTAATTCCACTGAAATACATCACAAAACTATGCTATTGGGACATGTCTCGATGCATGTTAAATGGGTAGGGTAAAATTTTCAATTCACATTCAGCATGGTCAAAAAAACTAGACCCGCAACCTATAGCCTATGTTGCTTTAGTGCCATATCATTTTCCAGTGTTGCCCAAACTTGCACTTATAAGGTTTTTTTGAGTGATTTACGCATAAAATGTGTGTTGACTGTGTCACTGAGTAAAGCGTGTGAAGTGGAACAATTCACAACAACGGGATGACTGTCAGTGATCAGTCACTGATCAGTCAACCACCCTTCACATGACAGTAATGGCATATATTCCATGACTCTCAAAAATTTTAGTTCATGTTTGAAATGTCACAAAAAAAATTACATTACCTCATGCATATTCAACTGTCCACTTTGTAAAACCTTTCGGAATCCCGACTTTCCATGGAAGAATCCATCCGTATTCAGGAGCGGCGACCCTTTCAGATTCTGAGACACTGGGGCACCTTCAGAAAGATTCGCATGTAGTCCAATGGGTATGAGATGTCTTTAATAAATGAAACAAGGTTTAAGCAGAGTGTATACTACGAAGGAGTCTGATTATTTATCAGCTGATTCACTTGTTAAGTCCCCGAGCATAGTTTGGCTTACCTTTTCGCAAGTTCTGCGGCATCCACTGCCGATGTGGCATTAACCAACAGCGACACATTTGACACACCACCAGTCAGGAAACAATCTACTATTCCACGATTCCTTTTCGGACAATACCCAAAATCGTCCCCAGTCACCACCAGTTTGACTTTGGGCTGAGGCATGTTTACTCGGCTTGGCTGGAAGCGAAAGGCAGGCTGTTATAATTAAACGACATAAATGACAAGGCATATATGTCGACAACAGTTCAAGGTTGATTGCCACGCTCCGATATAAAACTGATGCGGAACGTTACATGTCAAGAGACTACCCGTGTTAAGGCATCTGGAATTATAATAACGTTAGAGTGTAAAGTTACATAGCTTATCCGCCTCCACCTACCGTAGTAGCTAACGTTATTTACCTACACTAAACCAATATTTGTCTTTAAAAAATATTCCGCTCACTGACAGGTTTTCATTGGAGAAAGTGGCTTAACTTCCATGTCAGTGCTTAACTGACAGAGCTGATTAGCTAACCATGAGATTGAACTTGTGAGCCGCCTGCTGCTTCTCCCTCTTTCCTGAGCTAGCTAGTTCGCATCATGGTTCGCACACTATCTTGGTTGCCATTGAAAAGATTTCTTAAACAAGAAACGGGAGAATCGGCCGCGTTCGAACAAGGCTGTCAAAGGTCCCACTCAACCAATTTTCAGTCATCGAGACGAAAATCCAACTCTAGTAGCAGAGCAAAAGGAATGAATGTTTGGATAGGTCCCAGGCTATTTAGCAAAATAGACTACATTAACTGATGAATTAAGACTCCAGAAAGCTATGACATATGTCATCGGAGAAAAATATTTGGAAAGACTCACCCATTTTAACACATATGTGCCATAAAACCCATGAATCTCAGCTCAGAAGGACCATTGGACGCGTTTAATAGATTTTAACTTCCTTTTCCGGGTTTTTACACCCTCTAGTGGATGTCAACTGATAGTGTTTGACACAGCAAATGGACGCGTTGATTGCATTTGGATAATTGATATTTGCAACATTTTGCTTTTGTGCCTTTGATGATGCAACAATTACCTCAACCTTCTGAAAATATTTAGTCAACAAGGCAGTATCTGGATGAGCTGAAGGGGGAATAATGTAGCCTTGGCTACAGTTTTATAGGAATAGAGTCTGAGGGTACCAGCGATTGTCATTTTACATCCAGTTGCCAGTGTAACCCATTTATGGTTGACGTGTCTTGCTCAGATAGACCTATCAGTCCTATCAGGCCACTGAAACCCATGGAAGACCAGGAGCAGAATGATGAGAATGATAATCTGTCTTCTTCTGCTGGTATGGGGAATGCATTCTCCCATTGCAGCAGAGACCCACCAGCAGCTCAACTAGGAGATGAATTCAAGCAGTTTTTAGTGGAAAGAGGTACTTATAAAGAGCTCAAGAAGACAATCTCCAGTGTTCTACATGAATTACTACAAGCTAAAAGAACAGATGGAAGTCCTCTCTTTGTTTTTTATATGAAAGAGGGTTCATCTACAGACAACAGTTGTCCGAAGTCTACTTTGGGCAATACCTATTTATCACATAACCGTACCATTGCCTCAGTTCTGCCTTCACCTAAGAAGTCCGTGGAGGAGTCAGCAAAGATTTTGAAGCAAACGAGAGCCAAATCAGATGGGTATAATCAACGGACAGAGTCAAAATGTCAGGGGAATTGTGATCCATTAAAGCATAGAGGGACAACAGATCCATTAACCCCAATGGACCAGCCTAAGCAGGTGGCGTTAAATCCACTCTCTCTTTCTCTCCCTTCAAATCAGAATGCAGGCCTAGCTGTTATGTCTCTGTGTGCCAACATATTGTTTGTCTAACTGACCAATACTGTTTGATCTATTATGTCCTTTAGACATCAAGTCAAGGATCTGTCAGGCACAGTGGAAACCTGCCAAGCAGACAACAAGCAGATCCAAACAAGATTTTGTCAGATATCCTGCAAGCAGCACTCATCAGTGTAAAACGCTGGACAAGAATGGAAATGCATCTTTCCAACCAACTGGGCATGATAGTCAAACCTCCCATTGGGTCCACAAAATTATAGCGTTGAGAACTGAGCAGCTACCTTTCTGGTTGAAATAAATGACTCGGTCTCCATTTTATAGACTTTTTATTGCTTACGTCTATTACCTGTTACATAGACCTGCAATGCAAATATCAATTTCGTGGCGTCATGATTTCACTACCGCATGACGATAAAGCATGACCAATGATTACGTTCCGTGTAAGAACTGAGTTTCCGGGTTGTAGGACTTGTCAAGCTGTGATTGGTCTGAATTCTCCAGCGTTTGAATCAAGCTGTGTCCATGCACCATAGTACACTTAGCTGTGGTGGTGATGTGGCTAGTCAGCTAGATGCTAAAGTTGAGAGAATGGACCTCTCTCCGGTTGTTTTAATTAACTTGCTCTGTCTGTTATTTATTTTGTCTAAAAGTGAAGGACGTGATGTTGACGCAAACTATGTTACATGCGGATCTCTCGTGAAACTACTGAACACCAGGCACAACGTCAGGCTCCATTCTCATGATGTGAAATACGGATCAGGTAAGCTAAGTTAACCAGCTACGATAGCTTATCTAACGTTAGTTCACTGTTGTGAGACATCATTTCTGTGTTTCTCGCTAAATTTGTATATGGTGGTGTCTATATCATTCTTCCACGTTCAAATTTCATAATGTTTCTACTGAGAATGCCTAATTCTAAAACGGGAGGCTGATATGAAGTTGAGGCAGATTCTTGTTACCGGCACTGACAAATGTCACTTGGGTGGTGCTTAGCTGGCTAGCTAAGTTACCCCACGACGCCTTAAGATTCACTAACGTTACGTGGTTTCATAAATTTTTACACATTTAATGTACATTTCATTCTTAAAATAACTTTGATTTACTCTCAGAAATGCAAGGAGGTTTCAGATAATATTGCTGGTATGTAAACGCTCAAGCACAAGACATGTTGTCGAAGTGCAGTGACTCTCATCCAGGGGGGAAGGAGGTGTGTGTGTGTGTGTGTGTGTGTGTGTGTGTGTGTGGTTGTGGGGGGGGGGGTCTGCATGCTGTCGGTTTTAGATCCGTTTTTTGAATTTTTTTTTTTTGATGATTATTTCTGTTACCTCAGGTAACACATTCACATTCACACACATGTTGTTCACTCCAGGCATTGTCACTTGAGATAATAGTTTCATGTATTATGTGTGACAAACACAAAATTTATTAGGGGGTTGGCAACTTCTAAAAACTGAAGAACCACAATAAAAAGAGTGAGGCAGAGATGGTAAAAAGCAGGGGAATTTCAAGTCATGTTTAACTGTTATTCTAAAATGTCCCCTAGATCAGGGGTTCTCAGACTTTATTGGACTAGGGACCCCTCCATTTGTTCTGTGTGATGCTAGATGCTGGTTTGTAGCAAACTTTTTTACAGACCCCCTGGGGGTCCCCGAACCCCAGATTAAGAACCAATGCCCTGAATAGGCATGCATCTTGTATCTTTTGTATGTGAAGTTCTTTGTAAGGCTCTGCTAACTGGTCTGTAGGTGAACCTAATTTGAATTATCCATGACCATAGGAAGTGGCCAGCAGTCTGTCACAGGAGTTGACAGCGCAGATGATTCAAACAGCTACTGGAGGATCCGTGGGAAGCCCAATGGCTTCTGTCAGCGTGGGTCTCCTATCCAGTGTGGGCAGCAAATCCGGATCACTCACATGACAACTGGGCGAAACCTTCACTCTCATCATTTCAGCTCTCCTCTGTCAAATAATCAGGTAAGGGCAGACTGATGATGCCTGGAGAAACATGGTGCAGGTCAACCACATAACTATCTCCTGCGGTTATCGGACCATGAAAATTTGCCTATTGATAATTGAAGTTCCGCAAGAAAAGGTTATCCAGTATCAACTGGTGTGTGCTACGGTAACAGTAGTAGGAACAAGAACTGTACTGCGCTGCTGTTGGTGGTACATGCCACTGTTCCATGGGTGAGGGTTAGGGTTGGACCAGTTGGTGAGTGGCACAAGACAATGTCACTAGACAGTACCTGGACACTGTGTGCTATTAACGACTGCACAGTGTCGTTTTGGCTTGCATTTCCTATTGATCCTCTGGAATTTCTTTCCTTAGTATTTTTTATTTCCCCAGCAACACAGTTTGTTAAAGTTATGTTGTGGACCATCAGCTTTACAGACATGTATTCCTCCAGTTTCCACAAACTAGTGGTCAAGTCTCCACATAAGCATACATCATACAGTGCCACATAGAATACATTTTGCACGATTATTGTGATAGTGTTAGCCTGTGTAGTATGCAGTTAAGCAGTACTTCTAAATGAAATTCTACTAGTGAAGAAGTACTATTTAGTAGATAGTAGTTTATATATAATAATTACAAAAATACAGTGCACACTGTTGCTGTATGCCTGTGATGCTATTCTTTTAAAGTTTTTAAAGTTTTCTTTAACCCCTACTGCTTGGAGTATGAAATGATATGTCATAAGGACCCATCCTTATGGGTCTATCTGTCTATTCAACAATACCCACACAATGCACACACAGGCAATATTAGATTTTGTCCCCAGTACTTTTGGAGCATCCTTTGGTCTGTATGCATTAGAATAAACTGAAGTTTCCGACCTTTTATTTGATCTATGACCTTTACACCCACCTTGTTCCTCAATTCCATTTGCTTTGTTGTTATTTCAAGTGCTAATTTATTGTGTTTGTTATTGTAGGAGGTGAGTGCCTTTGGGGAGAATGGTGAGGGAGATGACCTGGATGTTTGGACAGTGCAGTGTGGAGGCAGTCACTGGGAGCGGGATGACTCTGTGCGCTTCAAACATTCTGGCACTGATGTTTTCCTTAGTGTGACGGGAGAGCAGTACGGTCACCCCATCCGTGGTCAAAGAGAGGTGCATGGGATGCACTCCCCCAATCACCACAACTACTGGAAGGTCATGGAGGGTGTATTCATTCAGCCTAGCAATGATCCACCCCGGCATGACGAGCTCTAATGACATCACAGACTGTACAGTTACATCAGGAACTGGAGACCTGAGGATTATGTTGTCTGTCTGTCTGTGTGTGTGTGTGTCTGTATGTGTGAGAGAGAAAGAGAAAACACACTTTTTTGCTAACGACAAGATGACTGTGTGAGCATGTTTCTGAGTGTAATTGCAAGAAACTACATGAAGTGTAAGTTTCTTGTGTGGTTGCTTCATCCAAATGTATGTTGTTGATTGCGTGTTGTGCCTACTTTTATATGTCAGAATGTATGATTTTGGTTATATTTGAGATAATTTAAGTTTTTCATTGGGAAAGATTTTGATCTTGGTGAGAAAAAAATAATATTCACAGTTTAAGGCTGACCCCAGGGTACAGACTGGTAAACATCTGGATGCATAAATCTGTGGTGGTCCTGAGATGTCCAAAGGGAAGTAGCTTCAAATGAGTGTTTTGGTGTCTTCGTCCTTCGTCTGACTGTGAATCCACACATTTGTTTGTTTTTGTTCTTAGTTAAAAGGCACAATAAATATTTGGTTGAGGTAAATGTTTTGACATTCTTAGAGAGAAATTATGACTGGAAGAATGCATGCATTCAGTGTATGCAACCATTTCTTTCAAATCAGCAGAGTTGGAGGGGTGGCACATGTTGTTACAGTGCCTGTGCCAGAAACAGGCCCCACAGGTACCCAGTTTCAAATAAGTTTTCCAAATAGACAGTGTTCAGGATGTAAAGGTAAAACATGTTCCCACAAATTCTAGAAATTATACAATCTGTCTCTAATAATGATTAGAGTGAAAAGAAATGATCATCAGTTGATGTTTAATTTTAATTGCATGCAGTGATTTGCATGACAGTCATATTTGGTTTCGTGACTGCATCCTGCGTGTATTCAGTAAGTGCAGTGCAATGCAATCAGCACCACAATGTGGTTTTACGGAATGAATACAGTCACAGAAGTTATGTTAAATAAGGTCATTCCAATATCCCCTTTGGTTCAAGCTAACAGGAAAGTAGACATTGCAACTATCATTTTGTAGTTGTTTTGTTAAACAACAAATATTCAAGGATTCAGAATGTTAGTTCTCACAGGTGAGGTATTTTTTTCACCCCTCCAGGGTCACCCAAAATTGTTGTGAAAGTCACCCCTGGAGTCACCCTTTCAGGAAATGATCCAACATTGTGGTAAAACAATGTGCACAAGCCATATGCTAATGCACAACAAGTTCCCCAATGCATCAAAAGTTTGGTATGACTGATAGCATGTTTTCTCCAACTGGGACACAATTGACATACACAATAGCTGACTACTTCCATGTCATAAAACCATTTAAGCATAAAATTTGAATGTTTGGGTGGTTGCTTTGAGTGACAAGTTCATTCCGGGCAATATCACCTGACAGCCAGCAGCTTTTGAAACATTCACATTTATGAGTACTTGTGTCCAAATGCCAGCTACAAAGTAGTTAGCCAGCCAGCATTGCACCCAATAATGCAAGTTTAGGTTTGGACACATTTCTCAAATCACCCATGAAAGAAAAGAAAGATGTGACAGAGGCTTGGTTTGTGTAGCCTACATTTTTATTTGTTGAATAACAACCTCTTGCTGAATTACAGTTTTTATGGGAAGACAGGCATATACAGTAAGCATGTGATTAATATCTTAACTAAACTAAGAGAACATTCTTCACATTTATGGAGACCTAATTTCATTAGGTGAACTTGTGTTCTCTAAAGAAAAGCAAAGTGAATATCACAGAATGCTCTACCCAAATACACAGCAACAGACAGGATTTTCCTAATGAGTGTATGCAAATACTAAATGAACAATCAAATGGAACAGAAACTAACAGCTTCTTACATCACACAAAATGGTTGAGGTAGGCTATTTAATATATATTAAATATTATACTGTTTTGAAGTATGAACTCGTGTCTCCCAATGTTCTGCAGATTAGGCATAAGGGGAAAGGTACTATGATAAGCTCTTAAACGACTGGGCAAAAAAACAACCATATTCTTCACACAATCAACACATCTGTCCCAAGTAGGTGCAAGCCTACATGTTGAACACAGTGCATAAGTTACAGCAGCACAATGTAAAGCCTACTTGACATGGTCCTTCATACTACATGGCCACCAGAAGATGGCGGCAAACACCTATATAATGGTTTAATCGTTTTGGATTTTGGCATGGCACCACAGACCTACAGCTAATACAAACATTTCTTCCATGGGTCGTCTAAAGCGCAGATTATTGGAAATACTGATATGAACCAATCAAGTTTAAATCTGTTCTGAAGTCCCTCAATGTTAAACACGGTTGTGGTACCCTACATTAGCATTTGGGGCTGTAGTTGTAACAAATTTTGCAAATCAATAGCCAAGCTTGCGTGTTCATTAAATTATACTACTACAATAATCAAAATATTTACGTTCTAGACGACATTAGGCCTACGCTATAGACTCACAGACAATAACAGAACAGGCCTAGAAGGTCACGAAATCAAAGTGGGCTACAGTCTCTAGTTCGTCGTTCCATGTCGACCAGACCCTTCCGTTCTGGGTGGTCCATGGACAAAATAAAATCATTGATTATCAAGGTTATCAATCAATGATTATAAGGCCTAATCTGTTTATGAGTTAAGCATTGGAACTAGATTTAGGATAGCTCATGGGTTATCCCCGATTACAGTGACAAAAAATCTACAAAAACATATATCCGATTGTTGTAGGCCTATAGGTCACAGATTTGGGGGTAATAAAAATAATTACAATTACAACAGTGATTAAATTTGTCTATTATTGGGCCCACATACATAATCAGTTTACCTTTAGGCCAACAACAGAGTAGGCTAAGATTTAAAGACCCATGTCCTTCACATAGCCTACACTAATATGGCGCTAATGACATAGCTTACCTAGACCTAAACGTTGGTGCCATAATCACTAACCTAGCCTACTGACGGCAAGGCTTAAATAAAAATGTATGAGTGCAAATAAATAGTACACACGAGTAGGGCTCAAGCTTTCTCTGCCGCGCTGTTTAGCCATATGCGTTTGTTATTGTTATTGTAGGCTATGGCAAGGCAATATAGATCTAATCCAGACTTTCTCCGTTACCACTCACCGCCTACCACTGTCAGCCACTACTGTCTAATCTATTTTGAAGACATTTCTGAGCACAAGCACCAGGTGTATTAAATTGAGTTTTTTGACTAAAGGCGAATATGACAACACTGCAGAATTATTTCTAACGCAGAGAAGGATAATTGTTGAATATTTAAGTACTGGCTGATCGTCAACCAGTTTGGAGGTGGGAGTGGTTAAATCACTGAACACGAATACCTTACCCCTGACGCCATACCCGGAGGTCTCCCACAAAAGCCTAACAGATGACTTGATTTATCAAAACCAACTGCAACCTGAAAGAGTAACTGTGGATCTCATATGGTAGTCTATAGATGTGGCATTTAAGCAGCGGATATAGCAAAGCTGCTCACTGTCTGGTACCCCCCTTCCGCTTTCCTGATTGAATATTCCCATTACACTTTTCCTATCAGACACAGCTCAAGACGTTAAATCTTCTAAGCATGATCAACAGCTACAGTTGGTTTCTGAACATTTACAGCTCTACAGCAATAAACATTATAGTCTCTGTAATAGTGTTAATATCACAGTTTCAAGTTTGGTGTTATAGTGTGTGATTTTCACTCATCAAGTATGACTGTGGCACCAATTATTAGCCTATTTGTGTCATGTAGGCTACTTTCTTCACAAGGTAACAACACTGTGCTCTCAGGAAGAACCAACTTCCTTCTGTCAGCAACCACTTCACTTTAACTGTAAAAATTCATCCATTTCCAGTTTCTATAAGGATGTCATAAATGAGATATAAAACACCTTAAATTATTATTTGGCCTCTCAAAATAATATAGCCTAGATAATATAACTGTATCTGTCAGCGTCATGTGTGGACAACTGTAGTTAAACCTGGTTGACTGATGCCCTTTCTTTATTGCACTGCTTGCTACTGCTCCCACAGTAGTGCAACAGGGAAAGAGTGTCAGGCAATAGGGTTTTTTTAGGGTTGTCTTTTTTTCAGACATGTAGTTGTAGGCCTACATCAAGCTAAACTAATTACTGTGATGGAGAGCGTGCTTCTCAATACAAATGTGGAAGAATAACAGTCAGTTCTGGTATTACTTAACACTTCAGTACATGCTGGTGCCGTAATTACCATCAGCCTTTTGAAGATAAAGAAGGTCCGTGAGCATAGCTTACATAAATCCTCAACAAAAATATCTAATTACCTTCTAATATTCCAATTCCAATCCAAATTGTGCTACCTGTTAAAAGCTGAAAGCCAGCTGAGAACATTATGTACAACAGGATCAAGTGTTGGCATGTTTACTGGACCTTAACGAAAGAGCTACAGGCCGCTGATGACCTCTGACACCTTTATAAATCACACTTTGAACTTCGCTCGCTTTGAAATTTAGAAGCCGTGGGTATGTACAAGTTTAGACTTACTACACTGACTTGAAAGTGTAATGACTACATGAAGGTTGAGAGAAAAAGAATAACATTTACGTAGCCTACCAAACTCTTGGTTATGATTCTGCTTATTTTGTGCTCTTCTTTCAGGAATACAAACAATTTTCAAACAAAATCTTAACCCAATCAGATGTCTTCTTTTCAAGCCATCACATGATTTAGTTCTCATAGCACAGGAGACAATTTCTCTCAGACAACCTACTCTGATGAGTTTATGCATCTGTATCATTTTTTAATTATTGTTATTTTGGAGCCTTCTGTATCATTTAATTAAAACAAAAAACAAAGACCATTTAGTCTAACAGAAAAGGTTAGTGATTAGAACACCCAGCTCATGTCATATTTTGCGGTCATCCCTCAAAGTCAAGACCCTATAAGCAATATTGCACTACTCCATTTGCATTCAAAAAAGCAGAGGCAATATTGATAGGGTCTTGTCTTCAAGGCGTTAGACAGCAATTGCCTTGACTTCTTCATACATTCAAACACACTGTCTCTTTTGGAAGCAACCCCACTCCTAAAGTAGATCTGTCTATCAAAATGTCACCTTCATTATATAGATCATGCCATATCCCAATAATGATAATACAATATACCACAATTTATGCAAATTCTAGGGTAAACATATTACTGAACCATATGAATAACTATATTTACAGTTACAATTAGAATTGTTGATTGATCACAATTGACCAGTAAAACTTAAACTGACATACACATGACCATCCAAAAGAAACTATCCAGTTTTTTTTCATTAACACTTAAACTGCCATCATCATCATGTTATGCTCATACAGACGATCATATAGCTGAAACTATAAATCAAGAATTAAAATAATCAGTATATAGACGTATGCATAGCCCTACTCCAGTATAGCCATACCTTTATTATCACATTCATGTCAAACTCCTCAAAGAAAAACGCTACAGGCTTTGTGAAAGAACGGGCACACGATGTCATCCTACAGACCTACAATTCTAACAAATGCAGTTACTAAATAATCCTTGTTGCAAATGCTCGTTGGCCTTCCATAGGCTAAGCAAATATATTTGCTTGAAACAAGCAAACGCGTCTGTTCTAGACTCATTTCCTTCGGTGACTAACTTCCTGACCCAAAAGTAAATATGCTGCGTACGAGTGCATTTACAGAAAATAATAACAAAATAGTAGCCTAATGACCTGTCGACGTCTGTCTACTAATGTAGATTTATGAGCACGTATAGGCCTTGTGTGTAAAACCTGGTTCCTCGTCATTGTCATGACAATAGGCCTACTGAGTAGGCCTGTTCTATTAACGTGTTCTAAATTAATTCGTGTTTTATGAAGTTTTCATTGAGTCTTGCTGAAACTGATGATGCTCCCATGTAAGCGTGGAGATATAACAAAAAAAGGGGCACATAATTGGAATGCTTCAGTCAAATATCTTTCAAAAACACAACCGTTTACGTATTCATGTAGGCTACGATGCCAAAGGTTGTTAACTCTCCCTTCACACACCATGAAGGGTATATCCCCACTTTGTAGTGGGCCACTGGTGGTAAACGGCAATTCCATGCATTCCGACTTTTGCCTTGAAGCATATAAGGCAAGCTTCTACACGATGTTTTTCTGTCTTGGGGGATTCTGTGGCCTCTTCAGGACTATTGCGTGAATTTACTTGCCACCCCCCTCCTTTCAGTGAAACCGGATCTGGAATTAAAAGGAAGCTGGGGGAGGGCACGCGAAGCGTAATAAGTCAAGCCACCCCAAAATAAAACCACAGTTCCCCTGGTAACATGGCCCTTCAGTATTAACTTATAACGATCACTGTGGCACCTCTGTGTTTCAAAAATATCAATTTCTATATTTACTGTCTGTTTTGTGAAAGAAAAAATACTGTTCAAATGTTCAATGGATAGCAACCAAATCAGGCAAGTCGTGATAATTTCATAAAGCTTTAATTAAATATGTCCACCGTGCTAGGTAACAGACATACAGTAGTAGCCTATATGATAAACGTCCCTTCGATGAGTAGCTTTGCTCATGCTAGTTTTGGTGCTGGGTGTAACAAATATGACTGGGTGGCTGTTCACTCGTTGTCACAAAACAACTGTTTACAGATGACCGTTTAGTGGCCTAGGCATAATGCTGACGACTTGAAGAGCGAGTAGTTAAAACGCGCGCGCATGCATATCGCGCTCTCTCCCCCTCCCTCTCTCTCTCTCACACACACACACACACACTTTTTTCTCTCTCCATGCGATACACATAATTTACTCATAATAGTCATTCAGTAAAATTTGTCCATTTAGCAGTGCGCACCACCACCCTACACTGACACCAAGAGCGGAATTTATCCAAGACGCTATTTTCCTTCCTTCCCAACCGAGAGAGGAACCTGCCCCCTACATTCCACAAAGTTGTCCCATCCCCCCACAGACCTCCACAAATAGGAAATTCACCTCTCCTCCCACCCATACCATGACTTCTTAAAATATTATTGACTGAGCTGAGAAATATAATTCTGCATCCATAAAATATCGAAATATGGAGATGTTTTGAATTAGTTGCTTTTGATTGTCATCTTTTGCCAATATTTTAGTGTATAGAGCCTACTAGTCGTTGGTGTTCATTTGATGTGTCACCTGATATATGTAACATTTTATTGATGGTATTTAATGTGCTTTTTCGCTAATAAACACTACATTGTTTTAACGGAGCAAAGTCCTGTACGTAAAACGTTTTTGATTACTGCAATGTCACTGTCCTTCTCTCGACCACGAAAGAACTAATTCATTGGACTCTAAATGCGCCTGCTTTTAGACGTCAGTATTCTTAGGAAATTATCCTAAAATGACTGGTGTAGTTCTGATGGACAGGCTAAAGAGGAAAATCGGGTATTACCTCCATTTCCTTATGAATTAGGGCCTAACTCACGATTTAACATTTCAGCGAGGAAAGTTCTCAACAGCCTAAAACTGTTGTAAACATATTTTGCTAGCATTGAGCAGTGTTTAATGGCGAGTCAAGGATACCTATCACACCACGATTCTCTACATGCATGTTAATCTGGGAAGCTCTCTAAACATATCCTCGATGTTATTTAATCTCACACGTGTCTTTCGCAGTGAAAACGAAGATGACCTCTGAAGTTCAATTGAACAAAATGTTCCTCTGAAAGAGGCGTGGTCTGTCGTCCTATTCTAGTTAAGAAAAATACTTCCAGTAGGCCCTACTAAGGAAAAGCCCTGCTCAATAGAGTCAACGTTGATGGCGTAGGCCTGCTGGGTATTACGCAAGGTGACAAGCTAGCATATCCAACTAAAACTGGTGATCTAACTGCCTCTAACTGCTCTAACATCGATACCAAAAACCCAATTAAACGGTAGGTAGATACTCTGAGAAGATGTATCCAGCCCCCTGAAGAAAAAAATAAGTTTTTGAAATTGGTATGGTTGCTGTGAGTAGCCTACTGGCGAAGGCCGAATGCCATGACAATATCATTGCACTGCTTGAGTGAATGGAACAGTAGTGCAACACCGTCAAAGCAACAGACCTCAGCTCTATAGAGAGATGAAATGTTGAAGAGTTTTGGAGATAAAAATCCAAATTAAAGCCCAACCAACCTTTCAATCTATTCAACGAAGTTATACCACCGACACAATATATATACTGATATATATATGACGAGGACAAGTTTGTGTCAACATTAACCTACAGATCCTACAAAGCACAAATAACAATAATTTCAGGGCTGCCTTAACGTATTCCTGTATGTCGTGATAGGAATAGGACCTCGTCTCACAATCCCACAGAGATGTTGGCAGTGGATGTGGCAATTAGGCTAACTCTGACAGTAGCCTAACCTGTATTTGTATTTACGTTTGGTCTAACACATTTACAGGCTAGTAGCATAAATTATGGGTCCACGGGCCTATAAAATACTATCTATTAATCTATATAAATGCAATAATCTAAAGCAACATGGCAGATGGTATAATCCTGATCAAATGGTCAATATGCTATGAAGACAGAACAGCCAATATTTAACAATGAAACACTGACATACGAAAAACAGTGCAGTCTGTTAACTGGGAAGTGTACCTGTGATTGAGTAGAGATCATTGTTAGCCAATGCCCTTTTAATATTGCACTGCTCAACGGATTTCACAGTAGTACAACAGAAAAAGGGCTATGGACAACACCACAAGGCAAGCTGCTTATCCACTGGGGGGAAAAAAACACCAGCATTATTTTGTATCTCTAACTTAACTTCATGGACGATGCACCAGGAAGTCGTCACTATATTGCAACGTAGCCTTCTGTGAATGTCTAGAGCAGTTCGGGAATAACAGTATACGGAGAATATATGGGACAAATAAAAAGCCTTTCGTCCAAACATCGCCTTAATTACTAAACTTGGATCAAAGCAGTGCTTGAAGAGTTTCAGACAAGCATAATGAAATAGTCAAGTCCACGCCGCTGAAAGCTAAATGTTTCATTTAAATGGTTTAAAGTCTTCAACATCTGCTTAAAAAGTAAGATTTAAAAACACAAGTAATTAAAAAGCCATGCATGCTTTCATGTCACAAATCCTTGAGCTGAAAATAACACTAGGATTTATTTTTAAAGTTATAAAGTTCGTAAGCAGCAAGTATCTCCAAAGAGACGTCGGGAGAGAAAAAATATATAGGGCAAAGAGCAAATTCCGCCATAGTTGCCTATACCAAAACCCTCATCATTTAATACACACTATTCTTGTCCCTTCTGCCAAAGTGGCAATTTGAAACCACGCTCCTGGGAGACAGACTGAGGGGGCGGAGGCTAGTCGGGGATGTTATTTTCGATGTTTAACACATCTATGTCATTTACATTTTGACACTTCTTTTGGCACTGTTCACATACTATTTAAGCTGCTCTTTATCAACAAACTGGCGAGCTAGTAACAAACTGTTTAGCAGACTTCGTATATTTCGCATATTCTGTATCTTGCAGATATACCAGCAATACTGTACAGACAGTGGCACAGATATCGCATACTAAAACGCAAGTTTAAATCACTCAGCAACTTCTATTTCAACATCATCCGCAAGTCTGGTGGCCGGCCTAAACAGAATTCATATTCGCTCGGAAACAATTCATTACATAGTAGGCTACCATGGGACCTCTGTTTAAACCATGTCAGTCAAGTTTGATTAAACGATATGCCTTAATTCAAAAATGCATATTTGTTGAGTCTTCTGTGCCAGTTTAAGGGAGATAGTCTACTCTTTCACACACACACACACACACACACACACACACACACTTTCTCTCTCTTCGCTTACTCACACGCGCGCGCGTTAACACACACAAGTACAAACGCACAGATACTCGTGCAAATAAAACCAGACAATTTAGAGACTATAAGTGATGTGACGTCTTATAACAACTTTCAAGCTTCTGACCACAGATAGATGATAGTCCATCTCCTGATTTTAGATGTGCTGCGAGAATCACTGTCCAAGGGGCAAATGCAACGCCTCCCTCTGACCAGTCTGTCCCCAACACCGAAAACTGTGGTTTACACAAATGCCTTTTTCGCCATACCTTACTGAACTGCTTAATTTAGCCTTTAGCTCCCGCCATTTCTACCCAATCACCCGGATGCTACTCACAAATGGAGAGAGGACCCCAAAATTTCATGAATGGTACCTGGCCAAGGGAGGGACAATCCTTGAAAGCAGAAAAAACGTCAAAAAGAAAAGTTGGTCTAAATGCTAAGCGCCGTGGGTGTTTATCGCTTGTCTCGCCGCATTTATCCAGCTTTTGATTCTGTTGTCCAAGAGCAAAAACATATCTGTCTTCATAGTGAATTTAAAATAAAAGTGTAGTTCAGCCTGGCGGCCTTCTAGTTCCAGACTCCATCTTTGACTAGTTGACATTCAGCTCTTGCAGAAGCAAATTCCTTATTTGCATGCATTTCTCCGATTGGTCCTTTTCTGCGCTAGTCTTTGCCGCTTGACGAATCATTGGTTGAACTTTGAGGTATTTAACTATCTTATCACCTTCAGGATTGGTTACATACCAAGGAGCGTCACAGTATACTTTTAGTTTAACAATGAGCACTCGTACACAACCCTTCCATTCACAAATTTTAGTAATGTATGTTTTTCATGTAAAATGTCACGTCTTTTATATGACGTTAGACAGTGCGCAAATTGCAACATATGCCTTACTAAATGCTAGATTTGAAGATGTTGTTTACTTTGATGTTGTAATATTGTTTAAGTGCCCGGGAAATATTACCAAACAACAGCACTTTATACTGTGTTGCGCTCTCTTTTGTAAGTCTTATTAGTAAGCCTAAGTATATTAATCTGGCTAGGCTACGAAATGGGGACTGCTTTTCACCTGTTTATTCTCTTGTTTGTCGGCACGACAATTCAAAGTAGTCAAATTACTCATGGGTCGCCGTGATCACCCGATAAAACTGTCCATAAATATAAAATAATCTTCTGTAACTACACCCTCAGACGCCTGGCCTGTAAAACTCCATTTTTCCCTTGCATTAACATCTGCGGTATAGGTAAATGTAGGTCTATCTATGGACAGTATTTCTCAATAAGAAACAGACGTAGAGAGGGGGAGCCTGGAGAAGCTCTGGTTGACGCCTGGAGGAGGGCAGCGGCCTGTGAAATTCAGCATTCCTGGCCAATGGAGCTCAAATAATGGCATTGTCCGGCGGAAAAGAACCCGCCTTTCGCCACCATCCTCTCCCCGTTTGCGGCGGGGACCTGATTGTGCAGCTAATCGGCAGAGAGTGTTTGATCTCGAGCAGAGCGTGAACTTAAAATGCAGCGAAAGCATTGAGGATAGCCATTCGCGCTGACAACTTCTTTTCTTGTCCTCTCCTCTCCTCTCTTTTTTACATATAGCATAGCTATGAATTCAGCGAAAATAATCGGAGGAATAGCGTTCGCTGTTGTAGCGTAAGCTCGTCTCTGTCTGGTGCACGTTGCATGTGTTTAGGGTGGTGTTGGGGTGGGGGGCGTATTACATCCCCACATGAGTGACATGAGATCTTGCATGTGTTTTGAAGATAATAGGGCTACTGAATCAGTGTAACCTCTGTCCGATACCACAAAACCACCTGTGAACATATTTTCCTCATCAAGTGTGTTCGGAAAATGGTCTGGTTTATTTACTACTGTGTAAGCGGTATAAGATAAGTTATCTTATTTGACAGTAGTGTCCTTTTTTGCTCTACGAGTAATTGTGCCTGTGACCAGCATTGGGTGGCGTCATTATATAAATATTCTTTTGAAATAAATAAATGTAAATTCTTCACAGAATAATCCAAATCCTGTATGATTCTTGGTAGTATATCAGGCAATAACGTTGACCATGTAGCCGAGCAAACGCGCGCAATTACGCCTGGTAATGGACATGAGACGAGAAATAGGTGCACGATACTGGGAAAAAATCTCATACTGATAGACCGTCGTCATGCAGACTCAGTTACTGAAATTAAATATGAAAAAAGGTGTGAATGATCCAAACACAAATTAAATTTTCCACTCTAGCATTTGAGCGCAACTTACGAGCTACAGTGTAAGCAGTCTGGATAGACTCAGGACAGAAGTTCTGTGTCACTTCTGATTTCAATGTAGCCAAGGACACATCAGTGACACGAAACTCGAGAACACGCATTCAGTAGCCCACACCTTCCAATCTATTCATGACAATGTTCATGTAGTCATCGATATTCGGTCAAAAACATTCCGGCAAGCAGCCATTTCGCTTTTGGCAACAGGCGCTGTTGCAGATTATTGGAGTTTTTTCTGCTTTCAAAATCTCCACCCATATGTAGTCACATGACTTAGCCAATGGCTCACCTTCAGTGTGTGGGGTCAACCCGTGTGGCCCTCAGCCTTTACACACTCTTAACATTTGAGTTGTAGTTAATTGCACAGCTGTGGAAACACTTTATGCTATTTCCTTTTCTAATCTGAAGAGTAGTCCTTAATCAAATTTTACTGCAAGTATAAGGTCTGTGGAAAGGTCTATGGCTTTAATATATAACATACTAATATTTTCAGTATAGGCTATGCCTGACAAATATGAATTTTCTATTCATAAGTTAAAGAACATTTGAATGAGTATTCTGCCTAAATGACAGTAAATTGTTAAGAGACTGTTTTATTAAATTTTAACAAAGTTGGTAGAATCGCTTGTCCATTTTGAAATGAATAAAATGGTCCCAGTGCTTTATCATTTTGTTTTATTATTTGTATATTAACATAGTTGAATTCAGTGTGGGTCATACATTTTACTGTAAAGGATGATGGGATATATACATATATATATGTGTATATATATATATTTATATATATATAGATATAGATATAGATATATACATATATATATATGCACTGCATTCCAACCGGGTGGGTGGCATGGAGTCTCCCTTGCATGGGCTGTGAACTGAATGAATGTTTAATATATATATATATTATACATTCATTCAGTTCTACTGATTTGCAGAAATTTTACACAATGTTCATGTTAATTCATCATAATTTCACAGAATTATTTTTACTTGCTTGAATTTTCTCGTTCAGCATCTTTATTCCTTTTGTTTATTTTTTTGTAATTTTTCTTCATTTTTAAACAGCACATGTGTAATGTTAATGTGTACCTGTGCAACAAAGCAGCAAACGTTTATCTTAAAACTAATTCCAATAACCATTTGTTTTTCTGTCTGTTTCAGACCTCCATTTACCTCTCCTTCCTCTAGATCAGCCTACTCCTTTTGAGTTCCCTCTCCACCCTCCCCTTCTCTCCCCATGCCAAAAGGAGGTCTGGAGGCCAGTTTTCATTGATGGGTATTGATGACTGCTAGGGAAGAAACCAAGGATTGCTTGTTGGTGGGAGGTGTGGGACTGCCAGTCTGTTCTTGTTTTCTCCTTTTTGTTAAATCAGAGCACCCCACACCCATCCCCCTTTTACCACCCCTATGCATCCACCTCTACACCCCGCCCACCCCCCCCTACTCACATACAGGCACACACCACCCTACCCCCACCCTTTTCAGCACAGGACCTCTCTCTTCTCTCTTCTGACTCTGGAGGAACCTCCCAGGCCTACATCTCAGTCACCAACCCCCAGCTCTAGCTTCTTCTCTGGCCCCAACCCCACCCCACCCCCAACTGCCAGCCCCCAGCCTTAGCCTTGCCTGCAATCTCCACTAATTGCATGCACTGCATTCCAACCGGGTGGGTGGCATGGAGTCTCCCTTGCATGAGCTGTGAACAGTTATCACCAGACAAGAGGTGTTTGTGAAGAGTGTGCTAGTGTCCATTCCCATGCACATGCATGAGTACGCAACAAATAGACACCACTGACCATTGCAGGCTCATGCATGCACACCCACACCCTAACATATTTTTGGATGCTTTTTTAGCTTTGTGTGTGTGTGTGTGCAGTCTAGATTTCTGGTCTAACCCATAGTCATAATTCGTTTATAGGAAAATAACTGTTGCAACATAAAATTGATCATTGAATGGAACTGGATCACCTTATATCTTCCGTGGCTCAGAAAATGTAGTCAAAGTGTAGTCTTTACATAAGTTGGTGTTAAATTGTCATTCATTTGCTTTAAGTCAGCAGTTAATATTTCTGGTCACATGAGTAGAAATGTAAGTCAGTCTATCTTTTAATGCATCCTGTTATTAATTGATTATATTGGTGATATCTGTTTTGTTTTCTGTCTTAGTTCAATAACAAGGCACATTACCTTTCAGCTTCATTTTGAACTTTCATGTCATGCGTTGTAAGAAATGTTTTTCTACCACTTCATTGAATTCATGAAATATGTTGGTGTAATTTGCTTTGGCAAAATGACTCAAATCCTCAAAAGCCAAACACACTCAGCCAAATTTTTTTCCATCATGGCTACTGCCACTAAAAGAGGAAACTGTTGGACCCCTGTATAACCTTTGACCTATTCAGGTCAACTTCCACAGAATTCCCAGATGTCAAGCTTGACTCTGGCAAGCTCATGTTTCCCTTGGGTTCTGTGGCGCCATTGAGTTCTGCTCTCTGCAGTATTATATAGTGCTGTGTACAGAGCTAAAGTGCATACCTGAACTCCTGCAACATATATCTCTCTAACAGGGACTTCATAACAACTAGAGAACCCCCATAACAAACTGCACTCACTTAGACATATTAGTGATTAGAACTAGGCAATATTCAGCAATATCAATGTTACACCACGCAATATGTTTGGTGTAAGGACAAAGTAACACCTTTTTGTCAACAAACCACACTTTATCAACACGACATTTTTAAATTGGTGATGAATAACTTAGAAATGATGAGTTCTTTTACAAACAAATTAAATGTGACACGTATGAAAATACACATTGCTTAGGCCTGGTTGCTGTGATCACATTTACCTGATATTAGTTTATTAACAGGATGGATAGAGAAATGTATTATTGCCTTTGTTCATTACTTCTTTTAAAACAAACATCTTGTTAAAAAGAAACAACAACAAAAACACATGAGACAATATTTCGAAAATGGCATTGCATTAACTGTGAGCTTGATGAGACACACAGCTCCTCAAATTTATAATAGCCTATTTATATAGCCTATTTAACCAGGAATTAATCCTGACGCTTCGTTGGAAAGGTATGGAAAAGAGGCGTGTCTCTTTCTGACGAGTTTCCAGTTTTGGGATAAGACTCTAAAAGTAGCTGAAAACATTATAAACCGTTTGGTGTTCAATTTTTCGTTCGTTTACTCCATAAAAGTCCATTTAACAATCGTTGAGTCAGAGTAGAGAGGAAATTGACGCGAGTTCGTGATGACGAATGGTACGGTTTAAAGCGGAAGTTTACAAGGTAGCCCACACTTCATCACCCAGCTGATTGGTCTTGTGTGTAAGACGTTGTGATCCTTTTTAAAACTCACTTATTAAATTACCTTTAAAAAGATCAGCGCTTTAACCCAGAATCTCCATTCTTACAATTATATTATTGAATATTCAATCCAAATTTCTCAGGGATTGTTAATATTAGACCTCATTAAATTTTTCCGATTTATTTTGAACGAATTTTTCTAACAAAACTATGTGCTTGATTGTAGACCTGAGGATAAAATTCGTTGCAGGAGGTAAAGTTCTCAAAACAGTCAGGGTCCTTATCATTGTTTTCAAGCATGCATTTGTTGGATACTTTTTATTGTCTTTGAGATAATTGAAGTTATGCAAGCTTGGTCATGCTGAAGTGCTATTAGGTTTTGTATTTTCCAAAATATATCGAAGAAAGATTTTAGCTTATATGTCTGACAAATATTTCTTCTGATTGGCTGTTTTAGAAAAATATTGTCTTTCCCCACAAAACAGTGTGTTATCATATTTTTCAAGTTCAGATCATCTAACACAGAAATGTAGTTTAAAAACATGTGAAAGTTTATCCTTTTGTCATAAAAACAAGTGCTTCAGACTTAACAGTAAATTAATTTTAAGACAGATTGCATCTCATTGGTGTTTAACTTATAATGTGTGTATTAAAGACTTTAAGATGGAAATAATTCCATATTCATACTAAGCTTTGGTATAGTTTTAAATGATTAATATTTGCACTCTGCAAACTAAAACAAACCAAACCATTATGGAAGTTGTGATGTTTGCTTTGCCTGTTTTAAATCCATGATTTGGCTTTGTGTTTATGTTATTTCAAATAACTTATTTGAGCTCATGTTGAATTAGGATAGTTGAATAAAAGAATAGAAAATCCTTGATCCTCCTTAACAGCTCAGTTATAGCTGGCGGTTTTGCGTCAGCTAATATGTGTCCTGATGACTATCCAAAGATTCACTGGTGTTGTTGCATTGGGGACAACTTAGAAATGCTTCAGCTATTGTCACTTCTGGAATAGAATAAACAAATCATTTCTCACTCTCCAGACCCAATACATACTGTGATCATTAAAAACGTTTCAAACATTACATAACATAGTTGTTCACAGTTGTTCACAGTTCTAGTACAGCTTGAGTCGTATCATATCATATATCATATCACAGACACATTTTATATGTTGATGTTTCCATTTTCCCAGACGCTCTGATCTTTCTCTGTCTTTCTGACTACCCCTTTTCAGTCCTGTTCTGCATGTGTAGCATGTACTGCTATCCGCTTGCTATCATGTATGTGTTATGTCAAATGGTGGAAGGTGTTAAGAGGTTAGTTAGGCTACTCTATTGTAAATGTGTTCCTTTAATGTACATGCCTGTGTGTCAGTAGGAGAGAGCATGTTGTTTTCCAAGGCCCTGCTGTTGGCCCCTCAGTGCCCCCTTGTCTACAGTGTGTGTAAGTATACAGGTTTGACTTCAGAGGAATTCCAGCCCTTTGAGACTCCAAATCGCATACCTAATGCACAGCGTGTCAAAGGGCAATGGCCCAAAGCGAAATGCATCTCCATGACGAGAGGGCCCTGTTCAAACAATCCTGGAATTCCAGGTTGAAACTTGGAAAACAAGGCAGAGAAGCAGATGCTCTTCAAGCGGGTGCGAGGTTCGCCCGGGGATGGAATCCTCTCTCCTTGCTTAGAGTTGAGGTTTTTTTTTTTTTAAATAGAAGGACAAACTGAGATTCCCAGTGTTTATAGAGAAGAAATATGTCATCCTCTCACAGGCTACAGCAGAAAGAGAGAGTGTGAAAAGTTAGGGAGTGCTCTCAAACTATCTTGCCACCAGGGAAGGCCACATAAAAGGACGGAAAGAATGGAAGCATCAGGGTTATCCATCATATCTAATTCAGAAGGACCAAGGCATATTGTCAGGCAAACAGGATTTGGACATGTCCTCTTACAATCCTGACAGGTATTCACAAAAACATCAGCACACCATGCAAAAGCCTTTAAGAAGGACATTGAAATGGTAACTGAATCTACATGATTTATGTCATAAAGTGTTCAACCATAAAGCAAAACAAATTATATAGAACTGTGTGCAACTTAAGAAGTTAAGTAGTCTATATGAAAGGGATTTAATAATTGTTGTAATTAAACTGAGTACTGATTTAGAACTTCTACTAATTCATATAGAAATTTCACTGGTTCACAGTTACCACCTTGTTACATCCCTATTGGCCATCTTAGCTGAGGTCCTGAATGAATTGAAGTCATGAGCTATTACGAGTCATTAAGTGTCCTTCCTGTTGTAAGGAGATGAGTTTTGTATTAGAGTGACCACCTGTCCCACTTTATGTTGTACAGCAATTTGAGCTTTTGTCATGAAAGTACTGATACAACCCATTCAATCAAAGCATGTTTGTTTCTGTTATGGCAAGAAATATAATTTAGAAGTTTGAATACGGAGAAGGTCGTATTGTTTGGGTTAGACTGAATACAGTGTTTGTCATTTTGTTGGACAGGAGTAAATGAAAAAATTGGGCTAACGCGTCTGTCCAACTTTATCCCACAAAAACGTGCTTACTTTCCCACTTTTTGCCTGTTTGGAGGTGGTCACTCTAGATGAGACTAAAACACTTGGAGTCCTCTTTGTTGGAGGCAGCATCCAGCTGATGCTGCTATGCCTGGTTTCACTCTCAGTTCAATTCAGTTCAGTTCAATTTAATTCAATTCAGTTCAGTTCAGTTCAGTTCAGCCCATGAAAACATATATGACCTAACACAATCACATAAGGGCTATCCCCATATATCATTTGTATAACTCCAGCCAACTTTGTCTGTATGACAGTTCAGATCAGTTTAGTTCAGTTGACTTCAGCCTCCTTCATCATAACAACCCCTCTCACAGAACCCACAGCCAAAAGCCCTTATCTTTCTTGTTTTAACTTGGGAGACAAAGAAGTCACTAAGAACTTTCCCTGAGGCTACAATCATAGCTCACCTAAGTCACATCATGGATAGAATAAATAGCCTTATGTCTACTGCATAGAGCTCATAACTACCAGTGAGCAACTGATAGCCTTCTGACAACATCGCTCTGGAAATCCGCGATGATTCTCATTCCTCAGGTCACATGCTCATCTCTCTCTCTCTCTCTCTCTCTCTGTGCCCTGTGACATAGTAAACTGCTCTCTAACAGATATGTGTGACAATCCATTGCAACACAAACCAGTGTGACCTGACTCTAATGGCTGCCTACAGAGGTGCACCTAGGGGCCAGCATACTGACAGGTGGATGTGAAGTAGGGCACTATGCAGCGGGGTGAAGAGTGTGGTATTTACATGTAGTCACACAGTGTAGTGGAGGGGAAAAAAGCAATATTTACCATTCAAATAGTCAATCTGTTCTGACCAGTATCGAAAATATAGACAGCTTGACAGTAAGTTCTCTACTGAATAGAATATCGCATCCGTTACCCAGGTGTAGCCAGTTTGCAATGTGTTTGCTAATTTGTAATAAATATTATTCAGATTATTTGGTCAATTGTCCAGTTAAAATGGAATCACAAACTGTTATCTGATGTCTTGTCATGACCACAGTTACTATTTTTTTTGGCTGGTGGGATTTTGACAAATGTTTGACAGCATGTGAACCTTTGAAATTTTGTTGTGTTATAGATTCTGATATTCTCAACAATCTTTTATAATGGCAACTATCTCTCTGAAGCATATTGTGCTCCTCTTTAAACTGCTCCAGTTTGAACAGGCGAGTATGCAGTAGTTTTTTACAAAGATGTGCCAGTGACCTGTTTGTTAGTAATGCACAGGTCAACACCTTTCAGCACTTTTTTAGCTAAGATGTCTTAAGAATGGCAATGGTTTTACATATTAATATCTGATAATAATAATATCAATAATAATAATAACAATAAAAAGAATTATTATAAGAATTTATAAGAAATGATTAGCCTATTATTATTATTATTATTATTATGATTGCTGTTGTTGCTATTATTGCTGTTGTTGCTGTGATAGATAGATAGATAGACAGATAGACAGATAGGAAATGATGAGGATGATGATAATGATAAATCACTTCAGATATGAGCAAAAATGACCACTGAAACCTGACTATTGGATATGACTATGTTGATTTGAGAGATTTTTGTTCGTTGCTTGGGCTGAGGAGCAATGTCATTCTCACTTGGGTAGGTTGTGTCCTAGTTATGTTAGATAAGCAATATCTATAGAAACATTACCCAATCTTCAATGTTACATTTTTATTCATTTAATTTATTTAAAAAAACAAAATCACTATACAAACATTCTTTACACTTGTGAATGGGGTCGTGCTGCAAACTGTTTTGTCTTTGTTTCTTACACTCACACTGGAAAAAACAGCCCACAGCCATTTCTAGCAACATGTACATCAGAATATTGGAAAACACTATCACAACAAATGGGCTTTCTTTTGCATCTTTAACACGTAATGTTGCTCTGTTAAGAAACACATTAAACATTTTAGATGTGAGCCACTTTTTCTACACAAAAATATCTTAAATCTGACACTTTCAGTTGCTTCATTGGTCATCTCTATTTAATCAGGTTTTACAAATACATTGTATATCTTCTGAATACAACAATTTTTTGTCTTTGTTACCACATGTTTTCTGCATTGCTGTCAACAAAAGTGTCTGTGCATGTGTCTTTCAACAAAAATGTCTCTAGACACATGCTTTACGTAATTGCCTTTGAGTGAATGCATTTCACAAGTAGGACTCTTGTGGATTAAATGTGAATTTGAAAATCAGGTTTTACTCATCCTTTGTGCTTTGGAAAAACTGTGTCATTTGAACACACCTTTTCATGCAAAGCTTCCAGATATGTTTTATTTTGAGCTTTTGATCTCTAATATTAGACAATGATTTTGACAATGGTCAGTTCTGTGAGCTAGCCGTCTCCCGTCTTTGTTGCATAAGTTTGAATGATAAATGTTTTTGCGTGATTTAAATGAAAAAGGTGGTGTCATTAAAATATTTACCTGAATTTCATTTACTGACATTATTAAAACATCTGCAAAAGGACCTTGCGACTGTAATGACATCATCCACCTGCAAAAAATAAGTGCTTGATGAGAAACATCTTCAGCAACTGAGAAATCAGATTTCATTACATTTCATCAAGCAATATTTGCACATCATGTAGTGTAATCAGCTATAATTATACCAATCATCTAATGTAATATAATCAAACATGGAAAAAAAAATCACATTAATTCAGCATACCTTGATAACAAAGTTAAGGGCAATAAACGTACAGAATCCAAGATTCCTGGAGGCTCTGAAATGATAGCTATGAGCATCACTGTTTTCCCTGGTGCACTCAATGCACCCACCCTCTCTCTCTCTCTCTCTCTCTCTTTCTCTCTCTCTCTCTCTGTTCCATCCTCTGCTCTGCCCAGTGCAGCCCAGAATCCCTCTGACCCAGCACCTTTTCCGCTACACAGAGCCCACCCCACAGCAGGCTCCCATGACTGGGCAAAGCTCTAAGCTGTGTGTGTGTGTGCGCGTGTGTGTGTGTGTGTGTGTGTGTGCGTGTGTGTGTGTGTGTGTGTGCGTGCGTGTGTGTGTGTGTGTGTGTAAGTAAGAGAGGAAAGACAGAGACAGAGAGACCACATAATGGAGTGAGAAGGGATTGGTGTGCACCTGCTATTTTTTCTGATCAGTCTTTTGATTGATTGGTTTTGCATTCACAAGTATCTTAGTGAGGGAACAATATACACTGAGACAGTGCTCTGTGTTCCCTCCCTTGCATCTGAATGAATAGTTATGTGCGTAACTCTAGACATGTGCTCAACAAAGAAACACTCCCTCTCCTTCTATGAATCTCTGACAGTCTGAGTTCAGATAACCAAAGTGGAACATTCACACATGCACATGGATGGCCAGGGATTGATAGTGAATAAATAAGTCATCATCAAATAATGAGGAACAAGGAAGATATAAACTAAAATTAAACATTTTAGAGGTGTGTGTGTGTGTGTGTGTGTGTGTGTGTCTGTGTGTGTGTGTTTGGGAGAGGGAGAGCACATGCGCATGTTCAAAGAGAGCCTGATGGACCAGCATTGTTGAAAGGATGCATTTAATTGATTACCCACTCCTTTGGAAGAGCCGAGGCATAGAAACCAGTCTATGTTGCGCCACCCCCACCTCTTACCATCTGTGATGGGGTCAAGTCAGCAAGCACAAAAAAAAGCCCCAGGTCTCCTAACCCCATACTGCACTGTCCCCATGGTCCAGAATGCCTTGCCCTCTCATAGGTCAAACCTCCTTTGCTCTGGGGGCTCCAGAGGGAGGAGTGGGGGTTGCTGATGAGGGACATCACACAAAGAATGATTTAGTGGACACATATGCAAATGCAACAAGGATACACATAGTTGCTTTGGCTACAAAATGAATGTGTAATCCATCCACTTTTAATTTTATTTTGGGAGCATATACAAGACCATATCCTTTTATTTTTTAGCTTGACTTTGGTACTGGTTTGACAGGACTATTTCAGTTTCTAGTTTTTCTCTCCAGAGTTTCGGAGTTGCTTCAACTGAGCTTTGAACTCAGCTGACATCTAGTGGTCAATATAAGTCACAGCAATGTTCAAGGTGCGCAGCAGCTCCCTAAGAAAAAATGAGAGAAAATGAGGGCAACTCCACGCAAAACTCAGACTCACGCAAGAATCAGGCCTAGTCAGGCAAGATACTTACTTTTGTAGTTGTTTTCAGATGACAAATACCTATACTCAGCAATGGAGAAGGCAATAACATTTTCTGTGATTGGTGGGCACAGCTGGCTGTACAGAGCCGAATGAAGTTTCATAGGATAGTGGCATAGTTCAGTCCTATCCAAGTATGATGTCAATGATTTATCACATGTTTAAATCCTAGTTAAGGTCGGCTGTGGTGACTCTGTGGTGCAAGTCTCTCTCTCAGCTAGACTGCTGCCTGTGTTTCATAATTAGTGTAATCACATGAATACCAGTCTGGTGATTAAGTGGCTAATTAGTCTATCAGCATGGAAATGTAGGATTTGCTGTGTGCTTGTCAGGTTAAATTACTGAATTTAATACTTTTGAAAGGTAGTGTAGTAGTAGGTTTTTTACACTGTAAAAACAATAAGTAAAGCTGACTTGAAAAGTGGCTGGAAACTAGCTGCCTCAAATGAGTTAAGTGATCATAACTAGTCTCTTTCACATTATCTCTACCATAAATTGAAAGAGACTAGTTATGTGTACTTAACACGTGATGCAATTTATAGAAGAACTTTTACCCCCTGCATGTCAAAAGGAAAAAAAGGGAAGAGAAATGACAATAGGAAAGTGCAGAGAAGTTTTAAATACACCTTTTAACTTGCAAGAACTGAACAGTGCATTAAAGAAAGTTGGACAGTTGACCCCAGGGAGGGATGTGATCTGTGAACTAGAGAATAAGGGGAAGGAGGTGATGAGTTTATTCAATGAGGTGTGAACAGAGGGAGTCAACCCGGCAGAATGAAAACAGTCTATCGTTCCTATTAGAAAACCTTTGAAAGATGTACAGTATCCAAGTAATTACAGACCTACAGCATTAAATTCCCAAATGGGTAAGACAATTGAGGGAATCGTTAATGAGTGACTGGTTTACTGGTTAGAATCAAGAGGGCTTTTCCATAGCTACCAGAGTGGTTTTAGAAGAGGAAGGGGGACTATGGATCCAATAGTTGCTCTGGAGGATTCAATAAGAAAAGCCCAGGTTAGGCTAATAAAATGACAGCTTTAGCCATGTTTTTTATGTTGAAAACTCATATGACATGGTCTGGAGAGTTCTTATTAAGCTAAAACAGATGGGAGTCAAAAGAAGAATGTTTCAGTGAGTTAGTGACTTCTTATCTGGCAGTAGAATTATTATTTGGAATAAAGAATTTTATAATGAATATATAGTTAAGAACAGTAAACCTCAAGGTAGTATGGTCAGCCCAGTACTATTCCTGATTATGATTAATGACATTTAAAAAAAAGTGAGAAATCAGTTCATGTTGCATTGTTTGCAGATGATGGGGCTATGTGGAAGAAGAGCAGAATTGTTAACGTTTTTGGAAATAAGATGCAACAGTCAGTGGATGCTGTTGAAAAGTGAGCCCATGAGTGGGGATTTAGAGTTTCTACAGATAAGACGACTGTAGCCTGGTAATAACACCAGATCCTCCTTCTACACTTCCATTTCGTACAGAGGGTCTGGACTTTCGGTAGTGAGATTCGATTGTTTGCTTGAGGTGTTTAAGTTTAAAAAGATTGGCCGTTGACTGAAAGCTTGCCTTGACTGATAGTATTCTAGCACTACATTCACAATGACTCCCTCTGTTCACTGACTGGACAGGTTGAAATGCCTTCTGAAACAATGAGCTCAAGGGGATCAAATCCAGACTGGAGGTGGAAGGTGGAAGTGCTAGGAAGGCATGGCCAGGCTACTAAAACTGTTCTTTACTAGGAGTAAATTCCTGAATATTTAAAGCTTAAAATGATCAGGTGCATAGTTAGAAAGAATTGATTGCTTCAAACATTTAGGCATGTGATTTGACAAAAGGCTAACTTGGTCTGGGCATATTCAGAAGATTAAGAAATGTAAAAAAAAAGTGTTAAATGTGATTTGATGCTTTCATCGGGTGGATTGGGTTCTGAATAAGCCAGCCTTGAGAACAATTTACATTGGACTAATTAGATTTGTTTTTGACTATGGATGTGTGACTTACAGATGTGCAGCTAAGTGAATCTAAATGAAGTTGGATAATCCATCATAGAGCTTAGAGGCTATGTTGTGCAGCTATGAAGAGTACCCCAGTTAATGCAATCCAGGTAGAGATGGGTGAAATGCCTCTTCATATCTGGAGGAATTTGTTAATCCTGGTATATTGCGCTAATCTTAGATGGCATAAGGAAGATCAAATGGGTCAGATTTTTTGAATTATCGTCAAGAGAGAGATAAGTTAGAAGTCTCAAGTTAGGAGCTTTGGATGGATTGTATCTCAGAAAGCAAGTGTAATGGCCCTTTAGTTGCTTAATGTGTGTCCTACAGTTTACTTTCCAGAAGTTCCATTATGTGATTTAGACCTTTTAGAATTGAACATGTGTGAGGAAATTAGCTTTGTGGTAGAAAGCCATATCTGGATTGTGTATGGAGGTAGAGTTGTGGTATTTACACATGCATCAAAGTCAGAAGATGGTATAAAGTTGGTGTTGCATTTTTAATTTCCAGCCTCAAGAGTGAATAATGATCTTGTAGTTTATACTGCTAAGCTAGTGGCTATTTTTATTGCCTTGTCTTGGGTTGAGAGCAACAGACCCAGGAATGGAGTGCTAATTGCTTTAGACACTGCATCTGCACTGATGAGAATTCAAAGTGTTATGTCTCAGTCCAGGCAGGACATTATTTAGGAAATTGAGATGATGATAAGTAGGCCATTAAGTTCTGATATCAATGCCAGTTGTCTATGGGTTCCAGCTCATTTAGGAATTAGAGGAAATTAACAAGCTAACAAGCAAGATAAGAATACTAAGACCACGGACAGTCAGGATAGGAAACAGGACTTACAACACCACCATGCTGAACACAGCATGTCTGCTTGATCAGCCCCCATCTGCGTGATTAGCCCCCTGCTGTTCACACTTCTAACTTATGACTGCAGCTACACACAGCTCAAACCACATCATCATATTCGCTGATGACACAACTGTGGTGTGTTTGGCAAGCAGAGACAATGAGACCAGAAAGGAGGTGACACAGCTCAGCAACTGGAAAGCTCGCAACTATCTGTCCCGCAATGTGGATAAAACAAGAGAACTAATTGTTGATTTCAGATGGCCTCCAGGCAAGCACACTCCACTGTCCATAAATGACCTTCCAGTTGAAATTGTTCAGAATGCAAAGTTTCTGGATGTGCACATCACAGACAATCTTAGACTCAGAACAGCACATACATTACAAAGAAAACCCAACAACAACTCTACTTTCTGCAGAAGTGGCAGAAAGCCCACCTCCCCTCCAATATCCTGACAACCTTCTACAGCGGGACTATTAAGAGTATCTTCAGTAGCGCCATCACAATGCTGCAGAACCAAAGGCTGTGCAGTGGATTGTGAGAACACCTGAAAAGATCACTGGGACCTCTCTTCCCTCCCTCTTTGACATCTACACCCACTGTCTGCAAAAAGACACAAGCACTGTTAAGGACACAACACATCTGTCCCATGCACTCTTCTCCTTACTGCTATCAGGTAGAAGGTACTGCAGTATAACTGCCTGCACCTGCAGAATGGGGAAAAGCTTCCTGAGACAGTAGAGCATGTTGTAGAATGTTGCACTAAATTTAACCAGGGGAGGCAGCAGCTCACTCAGGAGCTGGAGGCAGAGAGTGTACCTTTATAGATAAATACAATTCTTCAGAAAAATTCACACTCCAATTCTGAAGGTGGCGGTAATGCTTCCAAAATGCTCTTAGCCAACTGCTTTTAAACAGAAGAAGAGAAAGACCCCTTGCATGATAAGAAAACAAAATGAGGACTGTGTTGATGGTAGCAGAGAAGCCGTCATTGGCGCAATCTATAGCGAAAATATTGTCAAAAGGTAGGTAAAAATAGTAACTTGAATGTAGTAACTATTTTAGGTAATTTGGTCCCAGATTATTTAAACCAGTCACGTATAAAGGAGAGGAAGTTAGGTGTCTGCCATGTTGCTCAATTCATAGCTTCTTCTGGCAGCCACAAAGCTTGACAGTAAAGCTGTTTCCTTCCACCAGAGATGCTTCCACATTGTTGATGCTTGCAGCATCGTGTCGTGCAAAGGTGTCTCCGTGTGGTGTTCCGTTTGCTAATGTTAACGTTATTCTTTAAAATTGGTCATAGATGAATTTTGTGTGGGATTAGCTGTGGTGGCTAGCTAGCACAACTGTATGCAAGGAGATGTCTGTCAAATAGAACTGGGGCGTTTAAGCGGGGTTACTGGCTAACCTGGGTAACTTCAGGTGTAACTGCTGATTGCCAAACATGTCACTTCGGAAACAACAGACGTCAGTGCAGTTACTCCCAAAATTACCCGGGTTAACCAGTAACCTCGCTTCATAGTATAGGGCCTTGGAGTGTACAGTAAAGTAGATAAAGTTATCGGCGGCGGCCAAATTAAAAATGTTTATGTCGTCCTATAACTAAGTTGTTATTGGCAAAGTACATTTACACAATGGTCTCCTCAAGTTATCTTGAACATACCTACTGTGATAACGTGTACTAAATTATAAAATCACTCGATGGATCCAAGGCATATCGTTTTGCTCTTTATTGTACACGAACACAACTAGTCACATGCATGTTCCCTGTCTACTCTAGTTATTATTTAAAACTGTCTCTATGTGAATTTACTCAAGGGTCTCTTAGGTACTATACCCTCTGGTGGCATAGGGTGGTAATGCATGTCATTATAATTATTCAAGATGCCACATCCCTCCCCTCTTAAGTTTAAACTACTCAGGGGAAATTACCCATTAACTGCCACCTTCAACATTAACCTTACTTTTGACTTGAACAGTACAATTGTAAATATGTCATACTCTGTCAATAACTAAGAATGTTGTAAAAAAAATTTAAACACTGTTATGCTCTACTTTCCCTTAAAGGTTAAACGCTAAAATCTAACTCATTAATCTTTTTTTCTTTTTTTTCTTTTAACACAACAAAAGAACTAGGTAGGAAGGTGGGTAGACTGCCAACCTTCCAGTGAATCCCAGAGCGCATTCTTGCTCTTGCTTGGGGGATGTCACTATTATCTAACAAAGTCTCTCAGATAAGCAGGAGTCTGTCTGGTACACTCAGATCTTCGCAGTACTGGTGATGGTTCAGATCCTGCCTCTGGCATAAATTCAGCTGGAGGATGAACCTGGGCTGGCTCAGCAGGCTGCTCAGTCACTTCCCCTCCTACTGAAGTCGGAATGACCGGGTCTGCGAGCACGGTCTCCACTGCTCGCTCTGGCAACTGAATGCTGTCAGGCTCCCCTCTCACCTCAGGACTGGACATGTCGCTTGATGATGCATGACGCTTGCGAATCTGGTCGACATGACGTCTCATCACGCGTCCATCCCCCGTCTGTACCGTGTAGGATACAGGTCCTGTGTTCTCGTCCACAACTGCTGGTATCCACTTTGGTCCATGGCTGTAGTTACGAACGTATACATCATCTCCAGGATTAAAACTCCTCCACTTACTGTGTGTATCGTGATGTTCTTTTTGTTTGAGTTGTTTCTTACGAATCTGGGATTTCACGTCAGGCAGTAATAGATCAAGTGTGGAACGCAGTCGTCTGGACATGAGCATTTCAGCAGGTGATAAGCCAGTAGTAGTTTGTGGTGTAATTCTGTAGAACAGAAATCTGGCTATTTTTGTTTCCAGTGTGTCTCCTTTTGTTTTCTTGATTCCTTGCTTGAATGTCTGAACAGCTCTTTCCGCGAGGCTGTTGGATGCCAGGTGGAAAGGTGCAGATGTTTTGTGCTGTATTCCATTTTGCTCGAACTCTTGACTTGTAAAGCATGTTCCGTTGTCAGATACTATTGTCTGGGGCAGGCCATGTGTGCTAAAGCACTGTCTTAGCTTCTCAATAGTCACCTGACTTGTTGCACTGTTTGTTGGGTATACATCAATCCATTTGGAATGTGCATCGACGATGATCAGGAACATCTTTCCAAGGTAAGGACCGGCACAGTCAATATGCAGTCTGCTCCAGGGTGTTTCAGGCCACTCCCATGGATGAAGCGGCGTCCCTGCAGGACACTTCCTGTTTTCTTGGCAGGTGTGGCAGGACTGAACTTCCTTCTCGATGTCGGAGTCCATCCCTGGCCACCACACATACGAGCGTGCCAAACCCTTCATCCTGGATATGCCTGGGTGCGTGGCATGCAGCTGTTTCAGTATGACACTCCTACCTTTCTTCGGAACTACCACTCTTGACCCCCAGAGTACACATCCGTCTAAGTTCACACTAAGTTCCAGTTTCCTCTGGCTGTAGGGTTTGAATGCTGTGTCCACCTCCTTTGGCCAACCTTTCAGACACCGGAGTAACACTTGCGAAAGTGTCTCATCTTTCGCTGTCCCCTGCTTCACCTGAGCTGTGGTGATTGGTGGATCTTCCATCACGTCTAGCATTAGGACTTGGTCGGTATCGTCCTCTTTCTCTGCCTATGTACAGGCAGAGGCAACCTGCTCAGCGTGTCTGCATTTGCGTGTTCTTTCCCTGGTTTGTATATGATTTTGTATTCGTACGCTCGCAGCAGGGTTGGCCATTGCTGCACTCTTGGTGACCCCATCTGAGGCACCAGCTTCTTCTCATGGAAAAGTGAGATCAGCGGTTTGTGGTCAGTGCTGATTGTAAACATTCGTCCATAGATGTACTTATGGAACTGCTTAATTCCAAACATGATGGCTAAACCCTCTTTGTCGAGTTGCGAGTAGCGCTTCTCAGCTGGTGTCAGCGTGCGCGATATAAAGCCTAATGGCTTCTCGCTGCCATCTTCCATGACATGAGACAATATGGCACCTACTCCATATGGTGAGGCGTCGCATGCCAGTACCAACTCTTTGTCTGCAGAACTTTGGCTGATTTTAACATCTGCTTGGACAATCGAAAAGCATCTTCTTGCTCTTTGTTCCACATCAATTGATGGAGCGGAGCTAAGCGTGTGGCTAGGTTAGGGAGGACTTGTTATAATAATTAAGGAGACCAAGGTAAGCTCTCAATTCGGTCACATTGGTTGGCTGTGGAGCATTTTCAATGGCTGTCACTTTGCTTTGCACTGGGTGCAGGCCTTCTGCATTGATAATGTTACCTAAGTACTCCACCTCATTTCTTAAGAATGCACACTTGCCTCTGTGAAGTCGCAGGCCAGCTTCCTTCAATCTCCTCAGTACCTCGTCCAACGTGCTTAGATGCTTGGCTTCGCCTCTCCCTGTCAATAATATGTCATCTAAATACACTGCTACTCTAGGCAGGCCCTGTAGCAAGCTTTCCATTGTTCGCTGGAAAATTGCTGGAGCAGATGACAGGTGGTCCAGCGAAGGTGAGCCTATTGTAGGTAAACAGGTCACGATGTGTGTTGACTGTTAGGTATTTCTTGGACTCCTCATCTATCACAATCTGCTGATAAGCATGACTTAGATCTAATTTGGAGAACTGTTCCCCTCCTGCCAGTGTATTAAATAAATCTTCGACGCGGG
This sequence comes from Tenualosa ilisha, assembly GCA_015244755.2. Classification (NCBI taxonomy): domain Eukaryota; kingdom Metazoa; phylum Chordata; class Actinopteri; order Clupeiformes; family Clupeidae; genus Tenualosa; species Tenualosa ilisha. The sequence goes on along the minus strand of PYXC01002552.1, from coordinate 4,988,787 downwards.
TGAATGGGGACCTGCTCTAGCGAGGAGGCACTGTTAACTGTTAGTTTGTAATCACCGCAGATCCTGACAGAACCATCTGGCTTCAGGACAGGTACGATGGGTGCTGCCCACTCAGCATACTTAACTGGTTCTATGATACCTTCTTTCTGTAGTCTCTCTAGCTCCTCTTCTACCTTTGCTCTCATGGCATATGGGACTGAGCGGGGTCTGTAGAACTTGGGACAGGCTTCAGCTGATACCCGAATTGTTGCTTTCATGCCTTTTAACATGCCTAGCTCTTCTTTAAAGACATCTTCATGCTTTGAGAGAACCTGATGTACCCTTTGTGTCTCTGTTCTCACATGTTTTATCTCATCCCACTTCAACTTTAATGTCTCCAGCCATGCTCTTCCTAGCAAACTAGGTCCAGTACCCTTCCCTACCACTAAGGGCAATATCTTCACTTGTTGGGCATAGGTCACTTCCACATCTGCTACTCCTACAACTTTCATTTTCTCTCCTGTATATGATTTCAGTGTGAGTTTGGTTTGCTTTAGCTGTGGGTGCTTGTTCTCTTTCATCTCTTGTCTCATTCATAACACTCACACTACATCCCGTGTCAATTTCAAAGTCTACTTTCTTACTATTCACTTCCACATTTACTTCAAAAGGCTTAATTCTCCTAATTGAGATTTCTGTTTTAATGCAAGCTAATGTGAATGCTTCTTCTTGCTCCGAAGAACTATCACCATCTTGCCTCTCACATACCTTGTGTGCTTTCTGTGGACGCACTCGCCGCTCTTCTCTGTTTGGTTTCTTTTCTTCTGGTTGCAAGCTCCCTTTGTTTTTATTTCTACACGCCTTGGCGATGTGCCCTACTTTTCCACAGCAGTGGCACTTTGCTTCTTTAAATTTGCACTCGACTGCACTGTGTTGTTTTCCGTTACATCTGTAGCATTGTTTCTTTTTCCAATCTCCCTTTCTCTCCTTGCCCTCCGTGTTCAGGCTGTTGCACGCCAACGGGGCTTTGGTCTGTAGATCTTTGGCATTTTTACTGGCCGCTTCAGCAGCTACGGCCATCTGGAATGCCGTCTCAAATGTTAACTCGATTACAGACAATAAACGTCTCTGAATCCTATCATCATTGATACCGCATACGAGGCGATCTCTTAACATTTTCTCCAGTGTAGTGCCAAAGTTACAATCCTGAGCTAGCCGTCTTAGCTCTGCTACGCATGCACTCACAGTCTCACTAGGCTGACGGGAACGAGAATCAAATTTGTATCTCTGCACAATCTCGCTTGGTTTAGGATTGAAGTGGGCTTTCATCATAGTTACAATCTGGCCATATGTTTTCGAACTGGGCTTATCCGGACTCACCAGGTTCCTTATGAGCTTGTTTGTGGCTGGTCCCACAACGCTAATGAGGATAGCTCTTTGCTTTTCTCCGTCATCAATTCCATTAGCTTCAAAAAACTGATCAAGAATCTCGCAGTACTCTTCCCAAATCTGCTCTTTCGAATCAAATGCTGACAGATTTCCTACCGTCACATTCATGGTTGCTTTTCACGTGCTCACCGCCTGATTCTGTGTTCTTCCTTTTTTTGGCCAGTTTTTTTTTTCTTTTTCGTCCGCCACTTGCTTCGATCCACAGTCCGTCCTCAGTCAAGCGATGTGATAACGTGTACTAAATTATAAAATCACTCGATGGATCCAAGGCATATCGTTTTGCTCTTTATTGTACACGAACACAACTAGTCACATGCATGTTCCCTGTCTAGTTATTATTTAAAACTCTGTGTCTGTGCGAATTTACTCAAGGGTACTATACCTTCTGGTGGCATGGGGTGGTAATGCATGTCATTATAATTATTCAAGATACCACACATACTACCCAAATGAGTGTTAAAAAAAGCTAATTAAGAAGAGCAACTTTTTTGTTATGAAACATATTAGGGAAATTCCACGCAAACTGTCACGTCCATAAGGTCAACAAAATGCCATGGTATTTTTATGATGCGAATGATTATGTGAAAAGTTTCATAAAATTTGTTCTGCAACCAAGGAAGTGAATGCGGAAATTTTATGTAATCATCATTCTCATTATACCATACTATGGCGTTGTGTTGGCGTTATGGACGTGACAGTTTTGCGTGGAATTGCCCATTTATTTTTATTTCCATTTGCAAGCTTCAGGAGTTGATACTGTAGGCTACTTTGTAGACATGGGAATGATGAATGACATTACTGTAATTACAGGTGTTGTGAAGTCTCTGGCAAGAGACAACAGATCAGCATTTGCCTATTTGGCTAACTGATACAGATGCTCAGTGATATGACCCTGTTAAATAAATCATTAAACAAATATCTCGATGAATACAGTTGAATGAGGAAAAGAAAATAACAGAGATATCTGTTACAGAGGAAAATGCGTTCATGGGTTTAGGCAGGAAAAGGCATCGTGATCTTCAGGCAGTACATTTAGCCATGTCTGGAGGTTGCACATATGCAGGCTATATTGACTGGCTCAAATTCAAGGGAGAATGTCGAGCATCGTGGGTTTCTGCGAAGCACTGGCATTTTTAGAGTGATTGGGATACTCTCTAGACTGGAAGCGCTGTCCACTCCCCGACAGGAGTGGCTGGAAAGGCACTCTGCTTCATAGAGGATTTGCGGCACTCTGTCTAAGTCAATTCTCTCACTGCCAAAGCAAATAACACAAAACATGCCATTGTAAACATTACTCCTCGAAAAAATGCATTATTATTATTGTTCATATGATTTTATTGTTATTTGAATCTCATAGCATATCAAAATCACTATTGACTTTGCCAGTAGTAAAGCCTTATGTGGGTACTTACACGTAGGTCCATGCAGCCACACTGCGCTCATTGATTCTGTTTGGCAGGTTTACAAGTTGAGCGTGGTACTCTTCTAAGCTGTTGGTGCAGAAAGTCTTGTCAACGCAGCGGTCGGCAAATGGGTTCCCCAAACATGGGCTCAGGAGGAGCAGGACAAGGCTGAAGAGTCCCAGTAGCTGTGAAAGAAAGTCAGTTAGCCATGTAACTCATAGCATACCCTTCAGACTTCAGTTAAAGAGTGCACAGGCTAAGATCTTTACAGTTTTATTGGTGCATGGAATTGCAACTAATATTAAAACAAAATTTCCTACTCTTACCAAAAGTAGTTGTTAATTTTGATTTTACTTAGATGCATCCCTCCCCCCAAAACCACTCCAGTCATTTCAAAATTATTTCCAAGCAGAGCTTTTCACATCACCTAGTGAAATTTTTCATTTTGATCATTTTGCTGCATAGCCTTGGCTATATTCCCGAAGAACATGTTGTGTTATTCAGTATCATGCTGTTTTAGTGCAAAAATATGGTTAAATATTAATGAACCTTTAGTGGTATGAGGAATATCAGTTCAGTTTTGATTCAGACTCAGATGCAATCCTGTCCTCCAGTCTTTAAGTCAGAAGATTCAGATTCATGTTCAATTCCAGCAGTATTAAGACCTAGCATAACAGTTGCAGTTGGCAGCCAGAAAGTGCGATATTTGATAGTCAGTCAGTACTAGTGATTGTCTTCGAGTTTGGACAATGAAGTTTCCGTATTTCTCTCTTACAACTATTTGATCAGAAGGTTCCCAGGTTCATTTTAAACATGAAATCTCAATATGGTGATGCAAACACTTGACCATATGGTTATAGCTGCCACACTGGACAGAATGTCAGAACTCTGATGAATAATTTTATGTCCCTAAATAAGCTTAATAAACAAGCTCTACATTGGTAAAAATTAGAAAATCTTTCAGATCTAACAGGAAAACAGTCTGTCCCTTCACTAGCTCTCAGTTTGCTATTCCGAGAGCCCTATGGCAAAGAAAGCGCGACTCACCTGAAGCTGTGACATTTTGTGAAGTCTGGTGGATGGCGGATGCTTGGTGGGCCAGGAAGAAATGCGCAACTGGTGATGGAGAAACGTTGTGTCCATCGGTTGTCCACTGGCCTTTTTATGTACCATTGTAGGAATGGAACCACCAATGGATCCAAATGGTTGCCAACTGCGTCAGGCCCCGCAGACATCCATAATGACCACTTGTGTTTAGCATTTGGCCTTGAGCGAAAAATTGTCATTAGCGAACAGCGTCATTAGATAGGCAAAAAATACGAACTGGTGAAAAACTTGCTTGCATTTATTTGAATTTAAATGTCTAACTTCCCTCATTGTCATGTTAACATGATGTGAATTACAGTAAAACTAAGTCAGTCTCAATGTTAAAATGCTGTAGCAAGGCAAGTTGTGGTGGTGGTGGTAGCGCTTCTGCCTACAAAGTAGAGGAAGTACTAGAGATCGCATGTACAGTGAGAACCAGAAGTTTAAATACACTTCAGAAAAAGACACAAAAACATTCTTTTCCTTACTGTCGAACCTTTAAATTAGAGTAAGCTTTTCTGTTTCATCTGTCAAAAATATGCATACACTTCCTTAGTATTTGGCAGAAAGGCTTTGACACGGTTTCACTTAGGACAAAACGTTTGGCTATCCTCCCATAAGCTTCTCACAAAAGTGAGAAGTAGGATTGAGATCAAGGCTTTGTGATGGCCAGTTCAATACCTTGTCTTTGTTGTCCTTAAGCCACTTTCTAACTAATTTGGAGGTATGCTTGTGGTCATTGTCCATTTGGAAGACCCATTTGCACCCAAGTTTTAACTTCCTAGCTGATATCTTGAGATGTTGCTTTAATACACCTACATAATTTTCTTTCTGATGTAGACATCTGTTTTGTGAAGTGCACCAGTCCCTCCTGCAGCAAAGCAGCCCCACTAGATGCTGTCTGCCACCCCCATACTCACATCTTTCTCTAAATATAACATGTATCATGGACAAACCGTTTAATCCGACCACAGGACATGTCTCCAGAAATGAGGACTTTTGTCCCCATGTACAGTTGCAAACTGTAGACTGGTTTTTCATGATGGTTTTGAAGTAATAGTAAGTCATAATGATAAACAGCATATTAATGCCTAAGCTTACAAGCCCTAGTATACCATCCCAGTCCCAGATCCCTCATTTTGAACCTTGTGGATTTTGAAAGTAAGTGTAATATAATATAAAACAAAATGTAACTGTGGTAGAATGATTGTGTAGAATCATTTGGAGTGCTCCACAAAAACACTAAAATCATGTTTTCACAATATGGTGTAGCAAGGTGTCAAGGTTTTTGCTGTCAGCATATCTTGTATCTCTCATGTGAGCCATGGAAAATAAGATTGTGTAAGAGAAGTGTCCATACATTTATTCAGCAACACTTTGTAACATAATTGATCCTTTTAATAGCCATTTTGATGACGCTTTTCACTCGTCCTTAACCCTCAGGTAGCTGTTCATCGCGGAAAGGGCTGAATGGAGCATGCTCCGTCCACGACTACACTGGAAGCTTCATGGGCCAGACAGTACGTTTCAAGATGACATCTGTGTGTGGTCACGTCATGAGCCTCGACTTCATAGGTGGGATTCGGTTGTTTGTCTTTATGGGGTCTATTGTCACTAAGTCATCCTCATTCCAAGAAGATAAAGATACTGACTTTTCTCTTTGCATTTGTTGACTTTGATGGGGGATACATTTTTTAAATAGGTTGACAAAGGTAAGGTGGTTTGATTAGGCTGGAAAGTGTACTTACTAAGTGAACCTTAGATAGAGATGCTAAGTTTGTAAACACCTAACACAATTCACTTACTTTCTGTTAGCTCTCCATTCACAGGGGACACTAAAATAACCAGTAGGTAGTTACATACATGCGTACATACATATGCACATAAATAAAAAGTTACACAGTGCCTTCTCCAAGAACCTGTTGGACCTAAGTGTCTTCTAAGAAATGTCAACACAAATATAAACAAACACGATTTCTTCCAGAGTAGCTGATTTCACCTTTAAAGCAGCATGATGGAGTAATCATGATAGACACTCTCTCTGCTGTGTACTCTGGGCCTAGTCTTTCCTCATATCAAGGATGGTGCTCTTAGAAAATGAGCAATGAGAACACTTCAGTAGGCTACTCCAAATGACTGAATTCAAGGCTATTACACAAATCACACAGTGTTAGAAATGGGAAATAACATCTCTATTTTATCTCACACTTTACTACATTACCATGATGTTTTAAGATGTTTAAGGGATTGCCTCTAATCCTACATGCACTGTATTTGGTTTTAGAGAAGAAACCTGGTATGGTCTCTTAAAGACAGTGTCCATGTTGTCTTGGAGCGCATACACCTCACGTTGTATGGGTAATTTTTCTAAAAAATGTTTTCGTAAATGTTTGTGTGTTTTTGCCAAAACTTTGTTGTTGCTGTTCAGCAAATGTTTTCTCGAGTTGAGCTGAAATTTTGAGACATAAATCCCTGTAGGGGACATTCAACATATGTTTGTTTTTGTCTTCTTTATCTTTCTGTTGCCTACAGGGAAATACAACAACTGGGACAAAGTAGACCCAGCAGAGCTTTTTAGCAAAGCCCCGACGGAGAAGAAGGAGGCCAATCCAAAACTAAACATGGTGAAATTCTTACAGGCAAGTTGGTAAAGCCCTTGGGCTCCAGACTTCTGATTAACAGTCCTTGCACCAAAAAATAGTTTGGTACGTCTCGCCATCAAGTTTTCAATCTCTGCCCTGTGGCACTGACAGGTGGAGGCCAAAGGATGTGACTATGTAGTGCTGTGGCTGGACTGTGACAAAGAAGGAGAGAACATCTGCTTTGAGGTCAGTCTGATGCCTTTACTCTGCAAAGTTAACATAGCAGATTGAATTATACATCCAGGTTTACTATCATTTTCCTAATGTACAGTATATCTCTAATGTATATTTTTGGTAAAATTGCATGCAATTTGTAGCACCACTCTATCTTGTGTTTGTAATTATAATGTAATGTAATTGTAATCTACAGCATGTGTATCTTTCTTTCTTTAGGTTTTGGATGCCATTAAGCCAGTCATGAATAAGTCATATGGCAATGAACGCACAGTGTATCGTGCAAAATTCAGCTCCATCACAGACCTGGACATCTGCAACGCCATGAACAAGCTGGGGGAGCCCAACCGCAATGAGGCCCTGTCTGTGGACGCACGTCAGGAGCTGGACCTGCGCATTGGCTGTGCCTTCACACGGTACTCAAACACAAACACAAGCTACTTACTGGGTGCAAAATATACAGTAAACAACCAATTTGAAATTCTTTTGCAACATGTCAAGATGCAGTTGTAGAGGAGGCAGTTGTGGAACTGTAATTGCTTTGCAACCAAGCAGAGAGATAATGTCACTCACATTCTTAAGTCTCAGGTTAACACTGAGATTTTAAGCATGGTGAGATTTAAGTGAAGTTACCCAAATCTGAAAGTCACTAATGCTTTGCAAGGGAGTGGAAGTGTTGGGGGATCCTTTTAAAAATGAATTATCTGACCTCATTACAGTTTTCAGACGAAGTACTTCCAAGGAAAATATGGGAACCTGGATTCCTCTCTTATCTCCTTTGGGCCATGTCAGACTCCTACTCTGGGATTCTGTGTGGAGAGGCATGACAAAATCCAGTCCTTCAAACCTGAAATGTACTGGGTCCTCCAGGCCAAGGTATAACCACAGCCTGGTTGTGTTTATGTTGTGTTTGTGTTGACCGGGCTACTGATCACTGGATGTACTCGAGCCCTTCTATTTAGTTCTTTGCTTTACCCCTGTCCCATTGGAAATTATGGAGGGGTTATTTGTTATTCTAAACCAGTAGACTTTTTGCCCTGCTTTCTTTTTCTTTCATACTTTGGTGAGTAATATTCTACTGCAAACCAAACGTCAGTCTCTTCAGCCTGCTCTTTTTTCCCCTTCCTGTGAAGGTATTTAAAGGAAAGGAGAGCCCTCTGACCCTGGACTGGGATCGGGGGCGAGTGTTTGACAGAGAGGTTGGCCAAATGTTTGTCAATCTGGCCAAAACAGCCAGAGAAGCAAAGGTATGTTGTTTGTGTGTGTGTGTGTGTGTGTGTGTGCGCACACACGCTGGCTTGGCAGTTACAGTCTTCTAGTTGGCCACTGATGACTGAAAGCTTACCCAGTTATGCCATTTTCTGTCAGGTGGAGTCAGTGAGCAAGAAAGAGAAAGCCAAGCAGCGCCCTCTAGCCCTGAACACTGTGGAGATGCTTAGGGTGGCCAGCTCAGCCCTGGGTGAGGAATCTTCCAATTACTACATAGAGCAATATCAGACAAGCTAAGAAGAACTTTATTAATCTGGAAGATAAACATAGAATGACATCATGTAAATGTAGAGTATATAATAGATTGATGCTGCATCTTTCTTTTTCTCTTTTATTGATACTCTAATTTATGCAGTTTCACTACATGTCTTACATTAGTATTTCAATTTAAGTGACAAATAAACTTCTTGATCCTTGTATATTGTTGCATAATCAACTGGCTTTCATTTTGATATAAACAAATGGTTGGACTGTCCACCAATGCACCATGAAACAGGAAATCCAGTGTGAATCAGTTCATAGCCCTGTTGTTCAAGGTCACCAAGTGCTGTCGGTAGGAAAAAGAATACAGAAATTTAATAGGACTTAGACCAAATAGTGAATTGGCAGCTAATGCTAACCAGATGGATACAGAAACTCATTTTTAGTTTCATTTTCCTTTGCCCCATTCAGTTAACATTAGCTCACTATTCAGTCTATGGTGTGTAAAATGTTCTGTTCTATCTACATTCTATGTTGTATAAAATGTTTTTTTTTTTTTCCTACAGACAGCACTCAGTAGCTTTAAATAACAGGGCTATGGATTGATTCACACCAGATATCTTCTTTAAGCTCTGTTTTTTCCTAAACCCTGAAATAAAATGGGATTCTCATGGGAACTCTATGATTCCTCTTACAACAATAAATTGTGAGGTAACCCATTCAGAAGCCAAGGCTGTATAAGACAGCTGATAGTGGCAATAGAATTGTGTAGAGAATGTGACAGTTGTGCATGGCCAGTGTTGATTCTAAACTTTTGTTTTTCCACTGACAGCATAACAAATCAAGAGACTGACTGAATCCCAATGCCCCCTAACCCTGAACCCTACACCCTCAAAGACGTATCTGGCTTAAATCAGCCAATCATGGAGCTGATTCATAGCATTTAAGTCTTTGGGGGTCCTGGACTCAGGAGGGACAATGGGATTCACTCATGCACCAACAAAAAGACTGATGACTTTTATTCCTCCCTAAACACCTTAAAGGAATGGGCCCCCAGCACACCATGCAGGTGGCGGAGAGGCTGTACACCCAGGGCTATATCAGCTACCCTCGGACGGAGACCACACACTACCCTGAGAACTTTGACCTGAAGGGCACTCTGAGACAGCAAGCCAACAACTCCTTCTGGGCCGACTCTGTAAGCCCTTACACCAACGCTCACTAAACAGCAACCTTAAATGCTTCACATTGCATGAATGTTGAACAAAAGGTCCAAGGGAGTACATCACAGATTCCCCTTTTTTAATGTAATGTCGTTAATGTACTATGCTTAACGAGCTTTTAGGTCATGTAATTGATGCAATGTCTGGCCTGTTGCTTTAGGTTAAAGCATTGCTTGCAGAGGGCATCAACCGACCCAGGAAAGGTGCAGATGCAGGAGACCATCCACCCATCACACCCATGAGGGCTGCATCAGAGAGTGAACTTGGTAGGTAGAGGGGAGATACAACTCTGGGTTTACAGTACTAATGGTATTGGAAGATGACTAACCAAAGAATCTAGAGTAGAGATCTATCTGTCTGTCTGTCTGTCTGTTGCTCTGTCTGTCTATCTGTCTATCTAGCTATCTATCTATCGGTCTCTCTGTCTATCTATCGGTCTATCTATCTCTCAGTTTGCTTTTTTGCTCTGCTCTATTTTTACTGTGTGTTTATGTGCATTGATAATGGTGTGTGTGTGTGTGGTTGTCTAAATGCAGGAAGTGATGGTTGGCGACTTTATGAGTACATCACACGGCACTTCATTGCGACAGTTAGCCACGACTGCAAATATCTCCAGACCACTATCACCTTCAGCATTGGCACTGAAGGGTTCTCCTGTAGTGGAAAAACTCTCATATCACCTGGTAAGTGCTTATTGCTGATCCTGTCAAATTCTGAAAACACAGACCAACTTTATTTATTTACTTTCAAATATTCTGGATTGTTAGGCTTCTTATTTTTTAAATTTCAGACACATTTAACAAGTGACGATTGTGTGTTTGTGTGTTTGTGTTTGTGTTTGTGTGTGTGTCTGTGTGTGTGTGTGCACGCATGTGTGCGTGTGCTCATGCACATGCTTGCTTGCGCACTGGCATGTTTGTGTGTGTGCCCTAACAGGTTTCACTGAGGTCATGCCCTGGCAGGGTATCCCTCTAGAGGAGGCCATGCCAGTGTGTGAGAGGGGCGACTCCTTCACCGTGGATGAGATCAAACTGCTGGAGAAACAGACCAACCCCCCGGACTACTTGACTGAAGCTGAGCTCATCACGCTCATGGAGAAACATGGCATTGGTGAGAGAGGGGATATCCGCCATGTCATATCTCAGATGGCATAAAAACACATCTGTGAAGTTATAAGCTTTTGTTACAAAGATTGAAAATGGATCAACACATTTGTTGTATTTTGTGTCTGTGTGTGTGTGTGTGTGTGTGTGTGTGTGTGTGTGTGTGTGTGTGTGTCCGTGTGTGTTTCCGTTTGTGTCCTTAAACCTCACGTGTATTACTTTTAACTGTTGACACTTCTGCCCTCAAGAGTCCCAGGTTGAAGCTGTAGACAGAAGCTGCTATAGAGATTTGCGTTCTTTTACAAATGTTTAGTGTTTTTTTGCATTCTTTTAGCTGAATAGTTAAGTAAAGTGTAAGATGTTTAATGCAAAGATTCCAGAGCATTCTGATCTGACGTTCCTGTATAAATGGGATGGTAGTTGCTACTTTTAATACATCCAAACACTGCAACATGCTGTAGGTGTTGGTGGTGAGGGTAGCATTATGGTCACCTAGTCAGTAGATGGCTAATTTTATGCTCAATGCTCTTAAGGCACTGATGCCAGCATCCCAGTCCACATCAATAACATCTGCCAGAGAAACTATGTGACGGTGGAGAGTGGACGCAAGCTGAAGCCTACTAACCTGGGCATTGTGCTTGTCCATGGCTACTACAAAATTGGTGAGTATTATGAACAGACATGATCCACACTCTCATAAACCCCCGTATGAGGTGGCACTCCTGAATTCCCCTTAACCTCAGTTCCTTGACTTAAGGGTTTAAATTGGTTATTGCGGTTAGAATGTGTGTTGTTTTTGTGTGCCTTTAGTGTGTGTGTTGTTGAATTTGAGTAAACGGGAGAGCAGTAGTAGAAGAGAGTCAAGGTGTGTGTGTGTGTGTGTGTAGCTGGTGAAATAGCAACCTTTTGTGCAACAACAGCACCACATAACCAACATTTAACACCTGAAGAAACGTTAGTTATGTGGTGCTGCTTTGATTCATGTCAGATTGTATAAATTTGAATGTGCACTTTTTTAATGTCAGATGTACACATTTGTGTGCATTTTTTTCCTGAACTGTGGACACAAATAAAGAAGTAAAACGTTACAGATGCAGAGCTGGTATTGCCCACCATTCGGAGTGCAGTGGAGAAGCAGCTGAACCTCATTGCTCTGGGCAAAGCCAACTTCCAGCAGGTGCTCCAACACACCCTTGACATCTTCAAGAGGAAGTTCCACTACTTTGTGGACTCAATTGCAGGTGTGTTCATGTGTACATTTTTCAACTCAATCAATACCCCTGTTGTTCAAGGTTACTGAATGCTGTTTATAGGAAAAAGAATGAGAAAATTTCATAAAATGTTGACTGAATAGCAAATCGGCAGCCAACACTAACTGAATGGTGCACAGAAACTCATCAGTTTCCCATTCAGTCCCCATTCAGTTAATATTAACTGCAAGTGCACTATTCTATTTGTATGGTATCAAATTTTGGGTTCTTTTGCCTACAGACAGCACTCTTTGACATGGAACAACAGGGTTATTGATTTGATTCACACCAGATTTCTCCTTTAAGGAACTGTTGTGTAAATGCTGTGGTCATGCTGATCCCTGACATTCACCTGTCTTTCCTTCCGTCTTCAGGTATGGATGAACTGATGGAGGTGTCCTTCTCCCCCATTGCTGCCACTGGGAAACCTCTCTCACGCTGTGGGAAGTGCCATCGTTTTATGAAATACATCCAGGTAAGAGTGCAACCCTCGCCAGTTAATAACTTTTAAATAGGTTGAAGCACATATAAGTGCCTATGTGTAATGTCTTTGTCTGAAATAGCTGCTAAATAAACGTTCTGATCTTGAGCAATACCACTGGTAAATAGGGCCTTGGTAGAATTTGTTTATAAAACATCTGTTTGCAGTTCTATGTCACTTGAGCCATAGACACATTCTCTCACTTCTGACATTCATGGACTTCTATGGTCAGGTGGGAGGGTGTCAATCCTCCCCAATCTTAAATGGAACTCTGGCAGCCTGAGTTTAAGTAATTTATCAAGACTAAAAATTGTCTCTAAAAGATATTCAGTGTTTGCCTACTGTCTGCTCAATACGTGCGTCACTGCCTGCAGTGTCTGCTGGTCCTAAAATGACTCAATGGGATTATAACAACTGGACAAAATATTCTGTTGACTGTATGTAATTGGTTTAGTGACTCAGTGGCTTCCTGATGGCATGTGGGCACGTGATTTTTGGTCAGTGTCACCAAGCTCATACCGCCATCCCCCGCACACCCACCTCCCTGTCTGCATATTTAGTGTGCCGGTGAGTTGTGCAGTGGGTCTGACGCACGTTAAGTGGACGCTTGCTGTTCGTCGGCCTTTGTAGGCCACGCTTTCAGTAGGCAAGCCCTTGAAAGTGGCCTTCGTCATGACAGAAGCTGAGGGACGCTTTGAACAAAATTAGGAATCCAGAATTCCCATCAGTGCTCTTGAAAAGGAGTGGGCTCATAAGCATGAGTCTTTTTCTAGGTCATGAATAAATCATGAGTTGACTGTTTAGGTTTGCCCCCCCCAAACTCCCCCGTGAATTACTTTATTTTTCATTGACTGGAAAATTTCTGGCTTTCTGCCTGTGCTATACTCATGTGATGCCATGGTCACCTGTGGTCCCTGACACATGCCAGAATGATTTGGCACCATAATCATGTGGACGGACTAAACATTCATGTGTCAAATTTGAAAATTATTAATATTTATTTCATATTTAATGCATAAATAATAGACTAGAAGGCCAATTTCATTAGGCTACAGAACAGTACTGGTAGCCAGATGATAAAACTAGCCCCTGGTTCTATTTGCACAAACACAGGTGTGCACATTTAAATGTTTGTTGACTGAGTCTTGTGCTCTGGACCCCCCACCCCCCTCACCGAATGCGCACACACACACACGCCTCTACCGCCTTCAGGCCAAACCCAGCCGACTCCACTGCTCCCATTGTGACGACACCTACAGCTTACCCCAGAATGGAGCCATCAAGCTGTACAAGGAGCTCCGCTGCCCTCTAGATGACTTTGAGCTGGTGCTCTGGACCTCCGGTGCCAAGGGGAAGAGCTACCCCGTCTGCCCCTACTGCTTCAGCAACCCCCCCTTCAGGGACATGAAGAAAGGTAAGCTGGTGTTGTACTTGGTTTTTGGGCTTGGACATAGACTACGTCCACCCATGGGTGTCATGGACGTGAAGTCCATCTCGAGCAAACTCACACCAGCTTTATCTATAAGCCTCCCTCTATGTATATATGTCCATATATATATATTTTTTACCTTTTTTTCCCCTCCTACCATTTGATAAAGAAAAAAAATCTTTTCATAGGTATTTCCTGAGAACTGCACTTATTGTTCACCTTTCTGCTGTCATATATCTGTTGCAGGTATGGGCTGTAATGAGTGCACCCACCCTACCTGTCAGCACTCTCTGAACTCACTGGGCATTGGTCAGTGTGTGGAGTGTGAGAGCGGCGTGCTGGTGTTCGACCCCACCTCAGGCCCTAAGTGGCGCATGGCCTGCAACAAATGCAACGTGGTGGTGCACTTCTTTGAGCACGCTCACAAGGTTCAGGTGGCTGCCGACAGCTGCGAGGCATGCGAGGCCTCGTTGGTGGTCGTCGACTTCAACAAGACGCGCTCACCACTGCCTGATGGCGAGACGCAGCACACGGGCTGTGTGTTCTGTGATGCCGTCTTTCAGGATCTGGTGGAGCTTAAGCACGCTACCATGAGACACCCCATGCACCGGGGTGGAGGGGCAAGGAGAGGGGGACGGGGAAGGGGTAGGGGTCGACGTCCGGGTGGGAGGGGAAACCCTAAAAAACCCAAAGACAAAATGGCTGCCCTGGCAGCTTACTTTGTGTAAAATGTTCCTGAATAATCTGCTGGCACAGAAATGTGTTTGTTTGTTTTTTGTTAATAATAATAATAATAATAAATTTTAGAATGAGATGGAATACTAGTGTTTGTGGCACTGTGTTAATCTAACTCCAATTCAGTTTTACTTACTGCTTCATTTCCAACTTAATTTTTCTCACGTATTAACTGCTTGTATTTAGTTTTGCAGTGACTTGCATCTAGAGATTTTTATTTGCTTTAGCATTATACATGATAACTAGGGCAGGTTTGACAGGCATGCTGTTAAGAGGCCTCTTACTGTTTTTTTTTCTTGAAAACACTGCCCTCTAGAGATCCCCTATATTGTGACATATCTAATATATTTACTCTGGGAGTAAAGATTTTACATTCCATTTCACTTTAAAAAATCAAATTAAAAACAAAGAACCTCTCTGCGTGACACTGATAGATAAATCAGTTGATAGATAAATCAGGTTGTAATCAGACACTGATAGATAAATCAGGTTGTATATCAACGTATATCGTGTGGTTTTTAATCATTGACCGATTTAAATCATTCTTGGAGCCGACCACTAGGGGCAATTTTTTTTATGTCGCGTCTCGTCTGAAGGCTCAAGGCGCCTGTTAAACTTCCGTCGATCTCCAGTTGAAGTGGATAGTACAAGAACAAATGGTTTTTCATCCCACATTTTTGTTTTATTAGCAATTTTTCACACCTTACTATACTGTCTGTTGCAGACAGGATGTGAATGTAGCCGAACTGCTGTGACTTCCGTGACGTTAGAGCTTTTTGTCTAGCCTCTGAAAGGGCGTGTTGAAGCCACACTGCAGCCACGCGAGTCTCGAGATTTTGAACTGGTTGTGCACGAAGGGAGTGCCTGCTTCACAGAGAAAGGACTTTAAGGTATGAAACACATCCCTGTGTGGTCATCATAATCACTCAGTTTTACCTGGTACGGAGTTACATCTAAACAGTTAAAAGTATGTTGCCCTGAATGTCAGAAATTAACGTACAGGAACGCAACTTGCCTTTGCAAAGGCCTGTCTGACACCGCCAGAGTTTCTGCAGAGCCCGCTGCAACATGTTTACATTAGTATCTGTTGGCAGGCTAATTGGTAAAATACTTTTTTCGCAGTGGCGTGAAAACATGTCTGATATGGCATTTCCATCTACAAATAAAACACGAGATCAAAGTAGAAAGCATATATTGTGTTGTATCAGTAACTTGGCATGGTCTAGTCAGCCCTGCACACGACGGGACAATGTTAGAAACAAGCGATACATTGTAGAACCATCGGTGGACACTTTGATTGTTTAGAATGTTGATGTAACATTTCTCGTTACCCCATTCGCATGCATTCATACAAATTCGCCATTGTTGAATTAGTTCACCATGTGATTTGGCCAGCTACTGTTGGCAACACTAATACAACAACAGCAGTTAAAGTGCTGATGTGGAAGCAGTTTCGAGTGTATGATGGAGAGTATGTGTTTGGATACAAAGTGAAACTCTAAACGCTTAAAGGAACTTCCAGAAACTATGTTCTTCCACTCCAGTAACAGCAACTTCTGTGTGTATAAAAATAACATTGTAATTGTTGTCTCCTTTCATCTCACTTTCCCTTTTTGCTGGTTCCAGGTGTTGACATTACTGTGAGCCTCTGTTTGACCAGTGATCGGTAGAAAAAGGAGTGGGTCACTCCCTGTGGATGATACTGTGTCGCCCAGAGTTTGCATTTTGAGGGGGTGGCATGATGGGTACTGTTGAACCTGGTGTGGCTCTGAGCTTCCTGGAGAAGTTTCTGGAGGAGTTCCCGGAGCCATTCAGCCCAGATAACCCTCCACCTGTCAACCCCCTAAGCCGTAAAATCAACCATGAGGAGATCAGAGGGGAAAGCATTGATCTGGGGCTCCGCTTGCTCACAGCCAGGTGCGTCTTACTGACACACACACACACACACACACACACACACACACACACACACACACACACACACACACACACACACACTTACACATATCCTCACACGCCAATACATTTAATAAGGGTACAAATGAGGGTATGTTTTTTTCATACCTTGTGGGAATATATGAGCCTGTCTTGCAGAGCTATGATCTTTATCTTTATTGCATTGCATTGCACCACACAGACTTCATGTCTAAGCCACATGTTACTTTAACCCACACCTACCAATAAGCTCTCTAACAATGCATTCTGCACTTAAGTGCCAAACAAGATGATCTCTCAGTTTGCAATATAATATAAAGTGTGTTATCTGGATGTGTGTGAGTGTGTATGTGTGCAGCTACCGGCCTTGGTTTTTTGAGAGAAGAAAAAGAGAATTGCTCTAGTTAAACTACAATGTCTAGGCTTGCAGCCTCAAGTTAGGAGTAATAAATGCATTATATACTGACTGCTCCCATGTGGTGCATTCCTGAGGTTCCAGCCAAGCAGATGCAATCTTGTCCACCCTATCTGTTTCATGCTCGGGCACGGAATGGAGGCATTTTCTTCCTCTTAGTGAGGATCCCAGTGAATGTGCACTTTTCCACAGAGTCTCAGGGAGTTGTTTATCACCAAAGATAATTACATTTGCCTACTTCAAAGCCAGATTCTGTATGTTACTGAATGAAATAGAATTTGAAAATGGATTTCTGAAAATGGATTTCAGTTTGGTACTTAATGAATAGCTCAGTGTAGCTGTTATCGCATCAGCATGCAGCATGGAATTGAGAATATGTTGAGGAACTGAGGCATGGGTTTGTCATTCCATGTGGTGTTTTAAATAGTGGGGATGTGTCTGTCAGTAAAGACAGGCTTCCTGTCTGCTAAATCACTATTGTTCTGGTTACTTCCTGCTGTTCCCATTCTGTTCCCAGCCTGCATGAAGGGACACCCATACACACTTGTGCAGCACACACTACTGTGTTGAGACACATCTCTGATTTATTTCCTGTTATGGAAAAGCATATATTCCTCATCATGATTCCTTAAAATAAATGAAATGAAGAACCAACCTTAGTTCCTACAAGTGCACCACTTGAAAAAGAATGCTGCAAGAAATGGGATTTTGGAACACGTTTGTTATGAGTTAAGTTCAAATCACTAAGTCATTTTCAAGTGAAAAATATCAGGACAACTCCAGTATGTTTAACTCGACAACGTCTATGCTTTTCATGGGTTCTTAAGCTTGTTTTTGCCTAGCCTCTGAAAGGGCGTGTTGAAGCCACACTGCAACCACGCGAGTCTCTTCTTGAACATTTTTTTAAGGAAGCTTTTCAGAAAAAAGATGAATTAAGATGGAAGAGTCTCATGTCTTATTTTTGTGATTTGTTCATTGTTTTTTGTTTGCTTGTTTGGTTTATTAACAAATATGACTGAACAAAATGTTTTTTTTTATGTGTTGTCCACTTTTTAAAGGCAGTCTGTTGTGTTGTGTTTAAGGGAGGCCCCGGTGTCTCTGAGTGTGTCCCTGTGTCAGGCAGCGGTGTCTGAGCTGATGAAGAGTGATCTCACGCCCTTTGAGCTCCCACAAGAGACAGAGCAGCAACAGGAAGAGGATGAGCCGCCCGTGGCCTGTGAGTTATTTCCACTTCCACTCACCCTGAACTTTTACAGGCAGGTGTGGGCATCATCCTGTCATACTCTCGAGAAAGGTCATAGTCATAGTTCCTGGTGATTGGTTGTCAGGAGGGAATCAGATTGCACCCTTCTCCTGCTTGCTCCTGAAGCGCCATGTTGATTGGCTAGGCAAATGTACTAGCTGGTCCAAGTTAACTTTGTTTTCCAGTCCCAGTAAGGTTTGTGCATGAGCATCAGAGGTTTTTAAGAACTTACACCAGATTGACAACAAGAAGATTATGAGGGGAAAATGTTTTGAGTTTTTGGACAAGTGTAGTCGATTATGGTCAGAGACTGCACATTTCAAATATTGTGAGGTGTGCAAATGACACACAGTATTTTCCACGCTGTTCTTTTTTGTCAGTTTGATGTAGACATTTACTCACTGTTTGTTTCCATACACACAGAATGAGGATGTCTGGAGCCTTGTGTAAATGCAAGTCTTCTCTGTGCACTTTCAGGGTTCACTGGCTCTATTACTGAGAATAGCAAATGTAATGTAAAGGATGAAGGACTGGTGGCCAGCAGATTTACTGCTGGTAATCACAAGGAGATGTATGCCCTCTAGTGTTCCGATGAGGGCCTTGCATTTGTACAGTTCTGTGTAGAAGTTTATTTATGTTTTGTCACACCATATTGTTTGTTCAGTGTAGGGAGACCAAAATGTTTGAGAGAGCACAGCTGCATCAGTGGTGGTACAAGTACTGAATACTAAATACTGAATACTAAATTACTGGCCAATTACTGGGTGTAGTGAAAGGCTGGAGTTGACAGAACAGATTAAGAAGTAGAACTTCAGCAATCTGATTACAGGGAGGATGAAGAGGGAGTGAAAGCAAAGCAAATTGACATAATGATAATTATATAATCCCAAAGGAACCCTCAGACTCCTAGTCTTACTCATACACACACCCCTCCCCTCACTATTATGTCCTCTGTACTCATGCTAGTGTTTTTGTTTATGTGTCTCACATTGCAGCTCAAAGGATACTGGGGTTTAGGTGTGGTTGGACATACTTATGCAGACAGGGCTGGATGCTGAGGAAAATGACTGCTCTTCTGATCCGACCCATCCTTTAGGATTAACAAATACTGTAGCTTGGCCTATCCTCTTCGAGGAACGTTACTCTTTATTTTCTGTGCTCTTTTGAAATGAGTGCTAAAATACAGTCATGTTTGTGAAACCAGCTTCAAATGGATAGGTGCATCTCCATATGCTGCATGTTACTGAGTGAGAGTTCAGGATTTGGGTGTACGTCTACCTCAGTAGGTCTTCTACCAAGGCTTGGTAGGACCGATCACAACCCTCTGTCTTTGTAAAGAGTCATGAAACGGGCTTGGTGCAAAGACGACTGGGCTGTGACGGTGCAAAACAACTACGATGACTGTGGCCAAGGAACGGTTGTTTGAATCGGCTTTGGAAGACTTTTTTTGGGATATTGAGCAGAAAAAGGCAAGTTATCCATTTCAAAGACTCATATTGCGTGCAGAGGCAGCTGATTCCACCCCTAGGATTGAGCCGGTCTATAAGCCATGTCTAGACTATACATTTTGATGTTATAGTCTGGCTTGTCAGGTTATCATAATCTATTTACACAGCCTTCATCTGCTCAATATAATCTCATCATGATTTTTCTTCACCTGTGCTCATCAGTCTCCCATGTCGTCCCTGTCCTGCAGTGTTGGAGTCGGAAGGTCTGCAGCACCTGTTCCTCAACAAGCTCCGCGAAGTGGCGGCCGCTTGGAGGCAGCAGCTTCCCACCCCCTTGGGGTCCTCCTCCAAGCGCTTCAGCCGCTGCTCTGTGCACGCCATCCGCAACACGCGCCGGAAGATGGAGGACCGGCACGTGACCCTTGCAGATTTCAACCAGCTCTTTGGCTTACAGGTGACAGAACGCTGTCAAAAGCAACAGCATCGCCATACTGTCGAGGTCATCTCTCGATTCCTCAGCCCATCCCTCTCACTTCTTTCCTGTCTACTCGCCAATGTTCTATTGATGGAAGCTAAAAAGTGCCAAAAATATTTAAAAAAATCAGGTGTTCAGGCAGCAAGGCTCTTGTTCATCTGCTTGAGATGTAAACTGTGGTTTAGTGACGTTGGTACGTGCTTAAACAGGAAACGCTGTCGAGATATACAAATCTACAAATCTGTTTTGTGCTTTGTTTGCTCAAATATCTGCTCTCTCACAACAGGATGGCGTGGAAAGACAGTACTACGCTGTCTTTGACGGACATGGAGGCGTGGACGCCGCCACTTTTGCAGCCACCCACCTTCACGTTATCCTAAGCCAACGAGAAGAGCTCGCCAAAGACCCGAGTGCTGCGTTCAAAAATGCCTTCACCTGTGTGGATGACATGTTCAAGGTGAAGGCCAAGCGAGAGGTCAGTGGAAAACAGACCGCAGCAACCCAGCTACTGGGTAATAGAAGATTTAATTTATTGGTTCACTGAACTGTGTGTGTATGTGTCTGTATATGTTTGTATGTGGGGATGTGTCTGTATGTTTGTATGTACTCTGTGTGTGTGTGTGTGTGTGTGTGTGCGTGCGTGTGTGGATGTGCATCTAGTTTTCAACCTCACATCAAATTCAAAGCACTAATGTTGGCCTACTGCATGACTGATGGGTCTGCTCCCATCTACCTTAATACCCTCTTAAAGCCTTATGTTACCCCCGGCCGCTCTGCTCCTCCAAGGAACTTTGTTGAGCACGTCCAACACCTTGCACAGGTCAATCCAGACTATTCTCATCAGTTGTTCCATGCTGGTGGAATGACCTTCCAAGTGCTACCAGAGCAACAGATATCCTCTCTACCTTCAAGAGATTCTTGAAGAACCAGCTTTTCCAAGAATATCTCTAGGCTTAAAACTTTTGACTACCTAGAATGCACTTACAGTGCACCCCCCACTCTCTCTCTCTACTGCACTTTTATCACACTCCTGCACTTTCATCTCCTGCGAATTTTATGTTAGCAAGTTGCACTCTTAGTTTTTCATTGAGCTGTCGCTTGAATGTTTATCCTCTTTTTGTAAGCTGCTTTGTATAAAAGTCTGTGCTAAATACATAAATATAGATGTTGATGCATTGATGCATGTTTCCCGCAGCGCCTGCGGAGTGGTAGCACTGGTATAGCCGCATTGCTGGCAGGGGATTCGCTGCACGTGTCCTGGCTCGGAGACTCTCAGGCCATGCTGGTCAGGCAGGGAGAGGCGGTCACCCTGATGGACCCCCATAAGCCAGAAAGAGAGGTGGGTCCTTTTTGCACTGAAAACAATAAACCATTAGTTTAATAAGGCCACCCCACTTTGCTCCCTTAGCAGGAGGCATCTTTGTGCTTTAGGTGTAACTTACCGTATAGCTGTTATGCTGCAAGGTAAGATGGATTAACTCAAGTTAAAAAGTGTTCTGATTTCTAGAAACTACTGACTTTACTTGACATTACTGATCATTACCCCTCAACAAACCTAGGCCACTTAAGAAGGTGTTTATGAATATTGTGTCTCATATACTACAAATGTAAACGTGGTCAGCGTGGACCCCACTGTCATGTTATAATAATAATAATAATAATAATAATAATAATAATAATCTTCTATGGACTTTGGAGAAGTGGAATAACATGTCAGAATCACAATTTGCATCCAGCACATAATACATTATGTGGTATGTGATGGGTGTGGATTTTGCAGAACCGATGGAACCAAAATAAAGACATTAGTTTAGAACTTCAGTGTCATGAAAAGTCAACCAAACTTTGTTGTTCTCTTGTTCTCCTGTTCAGGACGAAAAACAAAGGATTGAGAATCTGGGAGGCTGTATCGCCTTCATGGGGTGCTGGCGTGTGAATGGCACATACGCGGTTTCTCGAGCTATCGGTATGTCTGTTGGATGCTGGAAAAGGGCGATGTTGGTCACTACGTTAGATAATCAGTGTCTCACAGCATGACACTACTTTTTCATTGATTGTTTCTTTTGATCATTTTACTTCAAAATTAGATACTAGAGCAAAGCAAATGTTTCATTCATTCTTGGCATGTTGTAATGTTGTGTCTCGCCACTTTTGTCCTTGGAAGACATTGTAATGCATAACAAACTAGATACAGAATCTACTAAGGCTTTTTAAACACCTTTCCCAAACACCTTAACCTTTAACCTGTTCCCCTGGTTGATTAGGTGATTTTGACCAGAAGCCGTACGTCTCCAACATGGCTGACTGCTCGTCCACGCGGCTGTCCAGCAATGAGGACTACGTCCTGCTGGCATGCGACGGCTTCTTCGACGTGGTGCGTCCGGCCGAGGTGCCAGGCCTGGTTGTGGAGGCCCTGCGGGAGTCAGAGGGCCGCGGCGGCTGCGAGGAGGTGGCCCAGCGTCTGGTAGCTCAGGCCAAGGCCGCCGGCTCCAGCGACAACATCACGGTCATGGTGGTGTTCCTGCGCGATCCTGGCCAGCTCCTGCTCGAAGACCAGAGCTCCCCGGGCGAGGCTGCTGCCGCACCAGTCAAGGGCTAAGGGCCAATAGCTAACTCCAAGTCATGCTGGAGGTGCCCACGCCATGGGAGCAGTTTGTGTGTGTGTGTGTGTGTGTGTGTGTGTGTGTGTGTGTGTGTGTGTGTGTGTGTGTGTGTGTGTGTGTGGGAGTGTGCTGCGGAGATGCTGCTGCACTCTCCTCTTTCTTGCTCTCTCTCCTTTATGGTGTCCTCTTGATCTCTATAAGGGCTATTTACTGTCCCCCGGTGGCCAGGAATGGAACCTCCCCTTTACTTACCAGTGATGTGCCACAACAAATAGCTTCTCCACTTGAGGGATCAAAACGACAGCAGTTTATAGTCATAGCTCGTCTGTCTTTCATTCACAAATGTGGGGATGCATGTATGGTGTCCAGTATTTTTTAGTGGGTCAGGTTACGTCAAGGACCTTTTACCACAATTATCTTTCTGATACAAACTCATTCAGGACCATTTATATTTAATATGTTGTCTATGTCTCTTACCAGAATTCAATATCAGTATTCATTCTCCTTTGAGCAATTTTTTCTCTCTCTTCCGTATGGGTGCCTTTTGGTCCAAAAGCATTCATAACAGTGTCAAAATCTGAAAACAATGCAAGATATGTCTACAAGTCCAGCAGAATGATGTGATGTCTCTTCCTGGCAGACTGATGTCTGACGTCCTAATGCCTGCTGGCCTGTCGTTAGGCTCTCAAATTACTGCCTGCTCAAATGTCATGAATATTTGAAAGCCTTGTGACATGTAGCTAATATAACTGGCGCGTGGCTATAATGCGATAATGCTATTTATAGGCCAGGTCGGGTGCATATTCAAGCATAGGGCGAGAGGGGAGGGGGGAATCTGAGTGTTGATGTAGTGAAATAAAATACCTTAGACCCTAACCTCCCCCTCCCCACACTTTTTGTGACCTTGGACTTCCTGGACTGAGCTCCTTAAGAACTGCTGTTCCAGTCAACGGTATTACATAAGGGTTTTGTGTATGAGCGTTTGCTTTCGTCGTGCAGTGCTTTAAACAGGAGTGTGCTTTTTCTGTGCGTAATTTACGCATGAGGACTGTTTCCTTGTACTCTCCAGTGCAATGCACTCTAGTGCTTGTCTGTCTGTTTGCTAGCTATGCTATCAGTCCTAGAGTCGTGACCTTTCAAATGAGATCTTACACGCGGTATGGAGAATGTAGCATGTAGTGCAACTAATCAAACATTTTAATACCAGCTCTGAAGACATTGCTTTGACCGCTTTGTGTAGAACCACAGACCTTTGGGTGTCTGTCTTTTAAACCCAGAGTACTACATTGTGTGAATTTATAGAGGTTTGCTAACATCCAGCTGTTCACCTCAGACTAAAAGAAGAGTTTCATTTGAGCTGTCTACACTAGAGCATTGCTGTAGGTGGTTTCATTATAGCTGTCAAGTGAGTTTTTCTCTCTGATGTGGTGCTTGTCTACTGTGGCCATCTACAATACAGGAGGGAGATTAAGATCATTGCCAGTAAGTGATGTAATCTATGGCCTCCATCTCCACTCAATCAGCATTTCCCACTGTGCCATTGGCTGAGCCTGATAGGAAGGTAGCATGACCTCATTGTTCAAACCCAAGCTCTCCCTCTTATCTGTATCGGAACCAGCAATTTGTGGTCACCATTTCAATTATATCATTTGCATGTCCACATCATAAGAGGCAAAAAATCAAATCTCAACAAATCAAGTCTCACCATCTATCAGATACTTAATCATGGACTGCCTTCTTTTTTTACACAGCTT
The DNA here is from genome assembly GCA_015244755.2 of Tenualosa ilisha. Taxonomy (NCBI): domain Eukaryota; kingdom Metazoa; phylum Chordata; class Actinopteri; order Clupeiformes; family Clupeidae; genus Tenualosa; species Tenualosa ilisha. Next base: position 4,964,490 of record PYXC01002552.1, on the reverse strand, counting down.
GGCTTTGCATTGATGAATGAGGTTGCTTACCAACAAGTGTTTGATGTCCACACTTGTTTCTCTCAAATACTTTGACTATGAGTTTGAGTGCACGGGTAAAGCTGTTTCTTGCCATATTCCACAAAAATAGTCTTGGTGTTTTACACAAGAGGGCCACTCCTGAGGCTTAGGAAGTTAGGTATTTTGTACCAATTCTTATTGTTTCAAAAAAAATTGTGGGTGCTGTTCAGTACATATTTTGTTACTTGCTTTGTCCTCATTTCTTAACCAGACATGTTGTGCCTTAACTCACCCCTGATCTTAACATATCTGAACTTAAACAGCTTTCCTTATCACTCACCCATCGAGGTTAACTGGGATGTAATCTTGCCAGATGGTTGGTTGCAAATCATTGACACTCAATGAAGGCAGTTGTGATGGGGTTGCTGCCATTTCTAACTGGACCATCATTTTTTCTGTCTTTTTTTGTGCTTTGTTTTGGTGTGTACTTACTGTTAATGTAAATGTTGATGATGTTACACTGTACCTTAGTTCATAATATAGAGAAGTTTCATGTCTGTGATCAAAGTGAACTGCCAAACTTTATCACTGGATGACAGTTTCGCGGAGCATCTTTACAGTATTACGTTTTAGCTTAACTGCATTCAGAATAACCAATTTTAATGATTAAATTAACTTTGAACCTTTGATGTGAACTGTATACTCTTTTGTATCATCTGCCAGTAATTCATTAAAATAGGTCAAGTGTTAGGCAGGACTAAAGAAGTACTGGGACTTGTGCCAACACGTCTAACAGCAAAACTTAACTGAAATAAATGCTTAAGATTCTGGAAATGATTAGTGTTTATTTTCTTTATATTAGGGCATTTTAGCTAGTGTGATCTCTTGTTGCACGTGTCAGGGAGAAGGCCTGCTCAGTGTTTGACTAAATGACTTATGATTATTGGGAACAAGCTGATGCACAGAAATGTTTAAGCAAACAAACTATTGAACTTTAAATGAAAACTGACCTACTTAAAAGTCATATTGACATCGAGCATGAGAAAACAGATGACCGGGAACATTCATACACCTTTCTGAATATCGTGTACAGCAGGCCTGAATTGTTTATGAGGGGGCCACTGTTTCACTTGGCCGACAGCTTTCTTTTGCATAGGGTTTTTGCAGCCTATTAGTTTAGACAGTAGAAAGACATATCCAGTTGATTTTTTTTTTTAATCTGAAGGAATGTAAGCCATTTTATTTTTTTAGTTCATCACAGTCCATGTGTATAGATGGCAAGATGTGACAGCCTTTCAAACAAAAGGGAATTGGGATAACTTAAGTTTATTTGCCTTTTAATAACTAAGTAAACTAAATAAGACAAAATATACCACACAGGTTGAATTGTATAGGCCTTTCTATTTTAATCTGAAATCTGTTGACAATTTTCTTTTGTGGAACATTAGACAACTCTCGCGATACAAGGTAACGTTTCTTTTCTGTCACGTGATCTCCCCCTCCCGTTATTTCCTGCAGCAACATTTGATGCTTGACTCGGTTGCAGTTTGAGTGGCTACACGGCACCAAGCGCAAGTGCACGTTACTCATACTGTATCGCAATATTTTAACAACCATTTTATGCATGCTTTGCCTTTTCCCCGGCACTGGCTATATTGAAATAACTGTGTATTTTATATTATCTGTTTTCATCTGTAGCCGAGTCTAAATTAAGATTTTGATCTTTTATTACTGAACGTTTGGAGCTATCGAAGGCAGCTCAGATTCAACAATGGCGACAGCTGCGGTATCTGGCCCTGCAGGCGGCGGTCCCAACCCCGGATCCGGGGCTGAGTTGGTCCGTGGGCAGGCCTTCGATGTCGGACCCCGCTACAGTAATTTGTCTTACATTGGAGAGGGGGCCTATGGAATGGTCTGGTAAGTAGCATGAAGTGTTCGTTTGCCACTCTAGATTGACCGAGATTGGAACGATGATCAACTTGGCTAACTTGTGCTGGATGTTTAGCTAGTTTACAGGCAATGTTTGTATCACTCACGTCCTGACACAAGAAATTAACTCCTTGAAATTTTAACTATTACGTTACGTTAGCTACTGTTTACTCCGTACCCTGTCCGCCTTCCCAGCAGGCAGTAAAATGGCTAGATGGAGATGTAAGTGTTTGTGATGTGTCCTTCCTGCCAATTCAGGGGTGGAGTGAATAAGCACCAAGTTGCTTGGTAATAAGTGTCGGGTATGGCTCAATTCTGGCTTGCTTGATGGCAACTGAGCTTGGATTTTAAGCATGTTAACGCCAGTCATTGAAACACTGGGTGTAATATGTATAATTCATGTTATTCTAAAATAAATCAAGTGCCAAATTTGTAGATTCAGTCAAGCATTATTCGATAGTGATCAGGACCAGTCACTTCTATATCAAGGCAGTTAAAGCAGCTGTGTGACTCCTGATGCGCAGCCACTGTACCGTTATCAGCAACAAGTTGTTCTTCATAGTGAATTCTTGGATACAGAATGTCGAAATCCGTCGTCCTAGTCCTAGCCCAGGTTAAGCCTCTGCCTGGTTTTCATGCACCTCGTTTGCTATCACTGACGTTGCGAACATTCGGTATTTCATTTTAGATTTTAATTTTTAGCTGCGCTTATGGGTGGATTATGATATAAGAATTTTGTTCTATAGTATAGAGGCCAATTACCCTCATGGATACGGCAGCAAGCTGCCCTTCAGGTGTTGCGGGGATGTATTTGCTGCACACTTTGTCATTTAGGTTTTTGGAAATAGAAAAAAGAGTACTGCTATCCTTGTAAGAGCAACAGGATGTAAGCAAGTCCTATTGTGAACTGCACCGGGCTGCACCATGGTAGCGTGGGTGCCGATGCGAAAGCTGAACAGGATGCTTTGAGATGGGCGACACGGTGCTCATTTATGCCTCCAGAAATAACGCTTTGTAGTGCAATCCCATGTTGATTTGATACATAATGTATTACCATGTATGTAGGCTTACGTTTTTAAATCAGAAATAATTTCACATACTCAAGGTCACCTGTCATACCGCGCTCAAACAAACAAGCACAAGATGCTTAGATGTGAACTTTCTTCGACAGGCATAGCCGAAAGTGGAGCTCACAAATACCGGAAAACGAACGTTCGAATCGAGTCATCAGGTTGGAAACATCAGCCAACGATGGGATGTTTTAAATTAGTATCATTGCTTGGACTGTGTGTGGAAACATTGAACAAGCGAGGCAGGCACCATAGCCCATTTGCAAGCATTTGGATCATCACCATTATCGTGATGACGATTCTGAAAAGCATTTATGGAGTTCATCGATTTTTGAAACCCTCTTTTTCCATACCAAATATAACTTAAGTTTGCTTGCAAAAGTCTGTGTGGGCAGCACATCCACGGTTGTAACCGAAGAGTTCAGATGTGAAAATATAAGGGTTGAGGTGTTGCATAGATGAGAATATGCTGTGCTCTGCAACACTGTTGTGTGTCTTTGTGATTTATTTGAAGACTTTCTTTAGACCGTGCATTTCCAGTGATGCAACATCTAATGATTTATAAGGGTAATTGGACACTTTACATGTCTTCATTCCCAAACATCCAATTTAACATCTTAAGCCACATTGACCTTATTAATCTGATGCATGCCCTCCAGTTAGTTTCCCATCCATCCTACAAGCTGCACAGCCACATTTCTATCAGTGGCTGGTCTGAGTACCCTGTTCAAGAATATGCTGGAAAAAAAATAACTCACGTGGATGTTCAGACAAGTGGAACGTGTAGCAGCGCTCTGAACAATAGGTGAAGTTACACAGCACATGTCGCTCGCAACCTCTTTAACTAAGGACTGGATGGTGTAGGCTCTAAGATGAATGTATTTGATGGATCAGTGGTTATCAGAAAGAAATGACAAAACTCCATTAGAGCAGTAGATTGAATTAGCACAAATTGCAATCACTATACGCATGTCTGCAATCCCAAGGGGAGTATTAGGAGGAAGTGAAAGTATTTTTTTTTCCCTCTTCTCTCTCTTGGATTGTTTTTCTTGTGTAGCAGCACTGTGGCTGTTGGCTAACAGCAAAATTTTCCAGGCCTCCTCTCACCCTGGAAACACGGGAGGCCTGGCTCAACCCATCTAATCACAGAAATTGCTTTACCTTGTGTACAGCCGTGGCTCACCCCAGGAGAAGCAAAAATCTGAAAGTGAGCCCTTGGGTAACGGCTACATTTTCTGCTGGAGAGTGTGGCCTTGTTGTTTTGGGGGCAAATTGATAACGGCTTCATCAGTCCCTACTGTTCCTTTCATGACCCTGTCTGTCCAAAACGGCTGCAGTCCACATCATCTGTGTCTCGCTGCAAAGCTTGTGTGATGCAGAGAGAATGAAGCCATAAGCTTCAAGGGATGAGAGAGCAGTATTGGATTTTTAACTGGTGTGTGTGTGTGTGTGTGTGTGTGTGTGTGTGTGTGTGTGTGTGTGTGTTTGTATTATGTATATATATATATATATATATATATATATCAGTTCAAATATATATACATATGAGAGAGAGAGATAAAGCAGCATGAAAAGAGAAACAAAATTTAAGCATGTCTGTGGTAACTGTTGAGTTTTCGCTTGGGTTTTGTGTCTCAGGCCAATTACTCATCAAGGTCATTCGAGTTTGTGTGTGTGTGTTTGTGTGTATATAATTTGAGTGTATAGGCTGCCTTTGTGAAGCCCATTTCTACAGAGAAAGTTGGCATCACTTCTCTTGAAGTACTAGTGACTTGTGGAAGGGGGGCATTGGCAGGGCCTGTGTAAAAATGCCTACCTACATTACACTGAAGGCCATACATACATAAGCAAACTGTTTGCTCTATCTTGTTTGCATTCCCCTTTTACCGTCTTTCTTAATATCAGATACAGGACACCTAAACACCTTATCTCCCGAGCAGCAGTGTGGGCAGGGGTTTGAACATGATATGCTGAGGCCAGGAAATCCTGAAGATCAAGGATCTTCCTCGAAAGCACTGTTCTTCGTATTGATTTTCTGCACCTCAGCAAATTTACATTTATGCATTTAACCCTTATAACATTTCTGCATTTAGCAGACACTTTTATCCAAAGCGACTTCCATTTTTTGGTGAACTATCAATCAGTTCAGGGCTAAACTCCTCTAGAACAACTTAGGGTTAAGTGCCTGGCTGAAGGAAATAACATGGGCAGTTGGAATTCGAACCCACAATTTTCAGGCTACTAGCATGCTAGCCAGGTTCCTTAACTGCTACACTACCACCGCCCTTTTAAGGCTGAATTTCACTGTGTTGTTCAACGTTGCGATGTTAGCACTTCTCTGTGCAGTTACTCATCTGCTTGCGATAAAGTGGTTACACTGGTCTCTCTCTGCCGGTCTCTCAGGGTTGGTTGGTCACGTGTGGCCCAGCAGTCGGTAATTTTGAGGTCATCATCTTGTGTGTAAAAACCTGTTCATGTGGGAAAGCTGTTCAACCATTTTCTCATATGTACATTTAGAAATGGTGATATGGTGGTCAGTTCATAGAGAAATTGACGTCTGGATTGGTTGAAGCAGCTGTAAGTGCAACTTCGATCATCTGTACAGTCCTACTCTAGGATTATTCCGCAATCCAAAGATAGTGGCTAGTCTTGCCCCAGAGTTGTTTGGGACACTAGTCAAAGTAGAATGGCCTTATCAGCACAATCACTAGGCCTAGTTCAGTAGGATAAGAGGAGTGCGTGTTAAGCTTTGTGAGACAATGGCTGCCTTGTTAATGTTGTGCCCAGTAGCCTTGGTCTTATCTTACCTTCCCTCCAACATGCCTAAAGCTGACTGCATTGTCAGTGGAGAATTGGTTAGAAAATTGTTGAAAGTGCCTCCTCTTTTATCTGTAAAGTGTATTTTCAATTAAGCTAGGTGCTACTACTTAACATCTTTCTAAAATAGTTTTATTCATGATGATTCATCAGGGAGAAAAGGAAACCAAATTGACCCCTATGAATTGTGCATTGAACAAGCAAAAATTCTTCACTTTGATTCTACTTTAGAGTAAAATTTCTGCTGGTGGTTCGGAAGAATCCCAATTCCTGTTTTGTTATAGACACATAGACGCTTTGACTGTGGAGGTGATGCAGCTTTGCTTATCTGCTGTTTGTGATCCAAAGATTTGGCCGTGCACAGCTTTTGTTAACCAAATTATTTAGTCTGCAAACACACCACTGTTCTGTTACCTTTGCATGCCACCATGCCCATAGTGATGCTTAGGCTTACCATTTGCTTATTCAGCTGAAGATTTTTTTTTTATGAGTTTGCAATTACACCTGCCTTATGTCGGTGACTTTTATGAGAAAGGCTCCCTCACGAATCACAGACTGAGTCACTTTGAAGTGGCCCACATCAAATGGCAGACGGCAGCAAAGGCTTTCAAGGCTGCTGGTGGTGACCGACAGGAAACATTTGGGAGCGCAGCCCGATTCAGACAGGGTGAAGGCCAATGCGTTGACGCAGTCAGCACCCCCACCCCCCAGTCCCGTACTGTTCCTCTTTTTCCTGGTGACCAAGCTGATGTCATGGCAGTTTTGGCAGTGTGTGGGGACACGCTTTGGCTCTGCCCGAGAGTAAGGGCAAAGATGGGTGTGCATACAGCCCTCACTAAACCTTGCAATAGGGGCTACTGCCTTATCCAGGGAAATTCAGGGGTAACCATGGATCTCCACAAGAACACAGCATTTGAGCAGTTGTTATTTCAGAAGGGATTGAGATCAGTTCACCTGGATACACAAGCCGTAGTAACCTTATGTCAAAGAATAATGGATTGCATGGTTACCAAAAGCTCAGTCATCGGCGCTGGTGGTGTAGTGGTTAAGGAACCTGGCTATTGCCTGAAAATTTTGGGTTCAAATCCCGGCTGTCGCCATTGTGCTCTTGAGCAAGGCACTTAACCCTAAGTTCCAGTATGGAATTGATCATTGGTTCACAGCCTCTGACCGCCAGCACCACTTCTCTCTGGCCCTCATTTATGGCACTGCACTGCTCACACTCCTGCTCTGCCAAACTCTGCCACGATGCCGGTCGCCAAGGCAACCTCTCCAAGGACTGACGTTAGCGGCCCCACACTCAATTGGGTCTGGCTATGATGGGTTGGAAGAGGTCTGAGAGATGTGTGTATCGTGTCTGTGTGTGTGTGTGTTTGTCGTTTTGCGAATGTGAATTCAGAGGAGTCTCAACATTGTGGCAGGTTATGTGTTTTGGTTGTTGGGTTTAGATGGATTTAAACCTGCCAAGTTTCCTTATGAGAAGGAGATGGGTCATTGGTTGCTAATACATTGTGTAAGTGTTTATGTGTGTTCAGATGCTTTTGCTGCAGCAGTTGGCATAGCCACACATGGGTTTTGTCTCGGCTGGTTGAGGCTTTCACCAGCACAGCTACCGCTTCATTTCCTCTCGATTGTGAATCGTGATTGAAACCACTGTCTCCAGAGTACAGGTATTGTCGCAGAGAGACGAGCGTCACAGTGTAATCATATTATTCACCAGGAAATGGCCAACTGATGTCCTGATACTATGGCAATCTGTGCCTCTCTTCCACGCTGAGTCATCTCACTCATTATGTTGTTTCTCTCTTTATTTCTCTCTCTCTCTTTCTCTCTCTCTCTCTCTCTCTCTCTCTCTCTCTCTCTCTCTCTCTCTCTCTCTCTCTCTCTCTCTCTCTCTCTCTCTCTCTCTGAAAACAAGTGAGCAGTGTCCATTTCTACCATCCTGGCATCCTGTTGGCAGAGCCAGGCACATTGCTCTCCTCTCCTCTCCTCTCCCCTCCCCTACCCTCCCCTCCACTTCTTTTCTGTCGCTCAGATGATTGGCGCTTACTCATGTTTGCATGGAGCTTTTAGTGCCTAGTAAAGCTGTCTAACCGTCCCCAGCGTGTCGATAGCAATCTGACTGTCGCCGCTTAGCTTGGGCAGGGTACAAAAGGTTAGCCGGCTGCATTCACCACAGTGTCCCCCCTCTCCTCCATGGTGTGTTGGTTGTCATAGGATGGTCACACATGTCTGTCTCCCCCACACCCCCTCCCCAGTCTTTCTCTGATGTCGTCTAGCCCAACACCTGGTCTTGCAACGAGTAGAGAAATAGTATTTCTGGCAGTAAGACAAAAAAAGTTATTTATTTATTTGTATTTTTTTAGGTGTGTTTTGTGCTTGTGTTGCCTCAAGGGTATCAGAGATTGTCAGCTTGCTCACTCGCTCTGTAGAAGCTCAAGCATGGCAGTGCGATCGCCTTCCTCTACTCACTTGGCCAGGTCGTCATGGCAACAGCCTGTTGCATAACCAGCCTTGCTTGCCGCAATATATGTAAAGTCTTGTAGTCCGTCTCCGTGGAAACAATCTCTCTGTCTCTCTCTCTCTCTCTCTCTCTCTCTCTCTCTCTCTCTCTCTCTCTCTCTCTCTCTCTCATATAGTCACTTTTACAAACACACACAACCAATGTTCATTTGATGTGCTCCAAGTTCACTGGATAACATCTTTCGATGGCCCATCGTCATTAATCCAGCCTTTGGTTGACAAAGCCCATGTAATGCTGCAGATCTTACATAGTTCTATGCATGCGTTTCAGCAAAACAGCATTTCCACAAAGGCAGGACTTAACACTGCCTCCATCCCTCTTTAATACACCAGCAAATAAATAAATAAACAAACAAACCAAACGTCAAGTCTTTGTTCATTTTAGCATTGTCTGCCTTGTATGTTTTAAGTCAGAGCGTCGCTAATAGTGCAGCTAGCATCCAGCCTTTTTGTGCTTTGGGCTGGTGGAAGCGGCGGTACGCTCTGCTCGCTCTCGGGTGGTGGTCTTCTCTCCTGGTGCCTGGCCTGTGGAGGAGCATGCTGAAGCTGCCAGAGCTTGGTACTCGAGCTGCGGGCTAGTGCACCATCCGCCCACACACTCCATGTAGAGTGATGGAGGTGTGTGTGTGTGTGTGTGTGTGGTGGGGATGCGCAGTAGAGTAGATAAGAGAAGGTCAGTGGTTGGTTGGTTGTTCACATGAGCCTGTCTGACCCACTTTGAGTGGTAGATGCCCTCAAGATTAGAAAGACCCGATAGAAGTTGTTTATACCCTCTTGTCTTTGGTAAGAGCTCTGCTGGAGGATAGCAGACCAGCTCATTCTGTTCAAGCTGGTGTGGATGGCCTATATGTTTTTTTTTGTTTTGTTTTGTTTTGTCTTTTTAGAACGCCACAAAGCCTCGATTTTCGCTGTGCAGTGACCACTTTTAAGTGCATGTTTTCTGTTCTCAGTCTTCACAGCTTATCTAAGATGATAAAAGTGCATCGTAACAGCAAACACTGAACAGCAAAGAAACATGAAATCTGATCGCCTATGAGGAGTGTGTCCACTCAAAATAACCAGCAACGGTGTTCCAGATTGATCTATTCTGAGTACCTGTGCCTTGCTTGGAGCGGTAAACTGTTTCATCAACAAACATTTGCTAATCTACAACCCCCAACCCTCTCCTTCCACCCCCTCCCCAATACACACCCACCCCACCCACACACACACACACACACACACATACAGCTCTGCTTTCGACCGGGACAGCAAGGTGCGCGTGGCTATCAAGAAGATCAGCCCCTTCGAGCACCAGACCTACTGCCAGCGCACACTCCGCGAGATCAAGATCCTGCTGCGCTTCAAACATGAGAACATTATCGGCATCAACGACATCATCCGAGCACCCACCATCGACCAGATGAAAGATGTGTATCCTTTTGCCAATGAGCCAACAGTCGCTTCCAAGTTATAAACCAAGCATGAACACAGTTAGATACCTCCCCCTCTACACACTGCCACACACACATTAACATGCTCCCCTGCTTTAAGGTCAAAGACAACTCAGTGGATAGCATTACATTACTTGACTAACACATTGAAATGTCCCTGTATTTATATGAAGGCTATTGAATTATGGTAGCAGTGTAAATTAGTAGTATAAAAATTATTAAAGAAATACCATTTGAAGAATTGTGGCCATAGTTATGTAGTTAGTGTTTTTTTGTGATGAAAGTGTGTTTTTGAGTGTATGTATGTGTGTGGGTAGAGAAGGCAGGCCACTTACAAAGTCATGGCATGCTACATTGTATCATTGTTGTAGTAATACAGATTGATGAATTGACAGGTGTTCAGTGCAATATTTAATTGTCAGGAGTAAACCAGTGTTTAGTAATTGTTTTCTTTGCAGATGCAAACCCAGAAAAAAAAAAATTCATATTGAGTAATATTAGTGTCATTCATGGCAAAGGCCAGAATAGGCAGAATGTATGAGAATTTCAAGTAGGTCAGTTTAGTTTCCAAAACATCTAGTTGTGACTTCCTTGATGGTGAACTGTGCAGCTACATTGTCCAGGACCTGATGGAGACAGACCTGTACAAGCTGCTCAAGACCCAGCACCTGAGCAACGACCACGTCTGCTATTTCCTCTACCAGATCCTCCGTGGCCTCAAGTACATCCACTCGGCCAACGTGCTCCACCGCGACCTCAAGCCCTCCAACCTGCTCCTCAACACTACCTGTGATCTGAAGGTACAGAGGGACCGGGGTGGGGAGAGGCGGTGGGGGGTGGGGTGTCAGGTGCACACAAGGGGGGAGCCAAAAGGTTGGTCAGTGTGCAGTGATTTAAAAAGTGTTTTGATCATTGTGCTGTGATCCGCGACTGCTGGTAGTTTTTGCATGTCGATGTTATAGTTCCTGTTTCTGGAACTTCTCTCTTTCGTCTGTTCTTCCTTTTGGATACTTTTCTTTGGAACTCCTTCCACATCTCAAATCTTCGAGCAGCCCGTGAAAAACAAACAAAAACATTGTCAATCCTGGCAATAGAGAGACCAGCCAGTGGAACCAACCACATGCACTGCAGTGGTGCAGTGAGGTATATTGTGCAGAATAGCTTTAAGGCTTGTTAGCCCAAGGTAAGTTATATGAGCCATCATGGGCAGGACATGTGCAGAGGGACAAGGCAAGTGTTGCTGGTGTGGCTTTTGCTTCTCCACAATGTGTTCAGCATTGTGTTGAAATGCCTCCATTTGTGGTGCTAGGCATTACTAGATCATTGCATAGATACATCTGGTCTCAGCTCCCCAGCGAGAACTTGTTCTAAAGTGTGTTCCTTTGTCCTCTTAAAAGGTGTAAGTTGTTATCATGATTGCTTAATCATATGAATTGCATCAGATAAATCGTATTCAGTTGGTGCGTAAGGTTGTAGTTGAGTGAGCAAGTGAGTTTGAAACCCACTGAAATGTGGATTGCATAAATGGGAATTAAAATCTCACTTTAAGTATTAAGCTTCTAACCTTGAGGTTATTGCCACCAGGCTCTGCCAATTGAGCTTCAAGAGAACAGCTTACTTGCACAATCTGTTTGCAATCGGTACATTTTATAGCTTGTGCTGACCTCAAGAGGTGAGGTCATTTCAGCAACAGCACTTCCTGTTTATCCCTGCCCTTTAATTGGATGGATGGATGGATGGATGGATGCACAGATATGTGCTTATTCTCAACTAAAGAAAATCCATGTCTCCTTTGTTAGAAGTGCAGCAAAAAATGTGCAGTGTGGCTCATTATTTGTAAAATGAAGCTATTACCCTACTGTTTACCATTGGTGCATGGCAGAGGTTGGACAGATTACATCATATTCTCAGAATCAGGTGTTAACCAGAGCAGTATATTGGCTTGCTATCGCTGACTTCTTTTAATTCAGGCTGAAGGACTAATCACAGAAATGTCAGTTTGAGCTAATGCAATTACCAAAACTCAAGGGTTGCCACTAATTGTGCAGCTGGTGCCTCTGTTTATTTGGGAATGTTTGGGGTTTACCAGAGGTAGTCAGGCAAACCAATTGCTATGCAAAATGTCTAGACAACACAACATACTTACCAGTGTTTGGAAAAAGGATGTAGCAACATTGTGATGCATGCACAGCAAAACAAGACAAGCAGTAGTAATGCACGTCCTGTAGAACTTCTGCGTGTCAAACCGCAATCGCAATATTTGTCCAAAAATTGCAAATATGCATTGTCCCCAAATTGCTTAGCCCTGCTCGATCATGGTAGAGAGCAAAGAAAAGGGCAGGTTTGCACAGGTAAGTGCAAACTGCTGACATTAAGTAAATGTCCTGCTGGAACTATTGTGATCCATGTGTGTTTTTCTCTTGCATACTAGATGCATAGAAATGCAATGAAAAGCATTAGGGATGCCTTATGTGAAAGCGGCTACTTTACTGCTGTTGACACCATCTGACTAATAAGAATGTGTGATGGGTAATAGGGGCTTGCTGTCATTTTCAGATGGTTGATTTTTACGTGGCTAAAACATGACAGCTCTTTGCAAAAAGCACTTGGAAACCACAGAACTAGAAAACCTCAGAAGTAGTTTGAGAAATCATGCATCATGTCTGTGCTCTTACTCACCACATGGCTTTGCTAACTGCTTGACGGTTTTGTAATATTAGCTTCTGAGCTGTCTTTTTTTTTTTTTTTTTTTTTTTGTTCTTGAGTTTTGTTACTGTGACTTTTCAGTCCAAACATGGACAATGATGGGGTAACTATAAAATGAAAATCATCATCTTGCAACTGGAAAAAATAGCTTCTGTTCTGTTCTGGTGTCATCAGATTAGGACTCTCATGTATCACTGGAAAGCTATTAACTGCTGAGGTCTATTTTATTCGTTTACGTCATGTATTTGTTTTCACTGTTGCCAGGTCGCAGACATATTTTGATTTTATGCAAATTTGATGGAAAAATGTTTTCCTCATAAAACTGGCTAGAAGACCTGAAAAAAAAACAGCAATGTATAAATTGTAGTTTGGAGTTCAGTTCAAGTTGTTGCAGTGATAATCTTTCTCATCACAAAAGAAACTGCAGGTTCAACCATGTCTCTGATTGACTGAGTCATTGCCGACTGCTCTGTTGCTCTGTGTGTAGATATGTGACTTTGGATTGGCCCGTGTGGCGGACCCGGACCACGACCACACTGGCTTCCTGACGGAGTATGTGGCCACACGCTGGTACCGAGCACCCGAGATCATGCTCAACTCAAAGGTGAGCCCCTAAGCATCAGCCTGAGGGGGCAAAGGGGGATGGGCCTATTACCTGCACAGGCATGCGTTTGTTTATGGACACGGAGAACTCTCTCTCTCTCTCTCTCGTTGTTTCTTTCTCTTCCTCCCACATGACTGCTCAGACAGGCACGCTCACTTGCAGACACTCGCTAAAGTTCGCATGAATGCAAATGGGCAAACAAACACATACCCTACAGTGTTTCCCATGCATGAAACCGACCTGCAGTCTTGGACACGTGCACACACGTCACACGCAGTCCATCATACTTGGACTGTGAAGCTCAGACATGCATGGACGCGTGGCGACGCGCTCAGCTTGTGAAAGCAGCTGATTGATTGTGAGGCATGGCGGTGGCGCATCGAAGCATGCGGCCTCCCCCACCCAAGAGGATTTAGATCAATGGCAAACTGATTTTGCCCCAAGGTGACGCGTAGAGTAATTACACAGCTTTTATTTACAGCCTTTAGTTATGAGAACAAGGGCAAACAACAGCAGTCTGGCTTTCAGCTAGTCAGTGTGGATGAGGCAGGAACCCCCACAACACAGACACACACACACATTGCCCATGTCCATGACATTAATTGGATTACTTAAGTAAATTGCTAGTTTTTTTTAACAGATAAAAATGCTGTCTAATTTAGATGTGAAGCTTCACCATTAGGTTCAGTCAGGCTGAGATGCAGCCCTCACTATCGCAGTGTAGGTCTCTTGAAAACCCTTCAGTCACTGAAAAAGTCCTAAATGTGGGCTGAAGTGGTCGGTCACAAATCAATGAGGACTTGCTACTGTTGTGCTCGAGCAGACTCAAGCAGAGTTAGTTCAGTATGTTGCTTCAGAAAGTAAGCATTGACTCATGCAAAGCTGTGTAATGCCCCACTTTCTTTTGATGTCTTCTTTTTTGGTCGTGAGAGTATGTTCTGTCTTTCACTCCCTCACCAAGACAAAAATATGCATGTACTCTGTCTTGGATAGGAACAGACTGTCTCTCTCTCTCTCTCTCTCTCTCTCTCACACACACACACACACACACACACACACACACACACACACACACACACACACACACACAGGACCGAACAGTAGGTTAAGAGCTCTGCCAAGTCTTTTTTTTTTTTTTTTTTTTTTCCCCAAAGATGAGCCAGTAGAAACGGTAAAGTGCTCTGCCAATTGTTTTTTTTTTTTCTCCTCCTCTTTTTTGGCCAAGCTTTTATTTGTGACTCATTTTATACTCTTGTTCTTTGCAGGGCTACACTAAATCCATTGACATCTGGTCCGTGGGTTGTATCCTGGCTGAAATGTTGTCCAACAGGCCTATTTTCCCTGGGAAGCATTACCTGGACCAGCTCAACCACATCTTGGGTACTAAATCCTTCCAGTTCGCTTTGTGCCCTTGCATCTCTTTGTCCCACATACTACCCCCCCTCCACCACCACCAACAAACACACACACACACACCTAATCCCCCTGCCCTCCCAAAAAAAGGGTGTGAGCATCAACGTCTGTTAACCAAAAGAGAAAGACACATCATGGGTTGTTGGGACCGCTTTATCTGCTGGGGAGATTGCATCGCGCTCATCCATCAGTGGCTGTGAAAGGCGATCGGATGTGGACTTGTTGTCCCCTGTGTGTGTGTGTGTGTGTGTGTGTGTGTGTGTGTGTGTGTGTGTGTGTGTGTGTGTGTGTGTGTGTGTGTGTGTGTGTGTGTGTGTGAGGGAGAGACACTACTCATTGAACAAGCGCTGTTTGACGTGGGGCTCATAAATCTGCATGAAAAGGCAACATGAAAAGAAAAGCGGAAAAAAAAAACTGTCAAATGCAGATTTGCACAAATGCAGAGCTATTTTTACCCTGCCTTCAGAGCCCCAGAAGAGGCTTTATTTTTTTAACATCCTTGGAGGTTGTGGTATCGATGTAATTTTACAAAATGTTACATAACAACCTCTTCTTTGACAGAGAGAGCATGTGCATTTGGGATATGGCAGTGCATTTTGTAGCTTTGTAGCTTTACAGCTTTAAAGTTACCTCTTGGATTAAATTTACCCGTCCATGCGATTAATATCTTGCATTTTAGCATTTATCATTAGAACTTCTCTATGACCTCGAGGCTTCTAGAGGATGTTTGGCTTAAAACAATTCTACTCCTAAATGATGTACATTATGACATGATGGTGATTGTTGAAGCATATAGCGTAGCTCTTCAAGTCTTCAAGTGACTCTCCGTCCTCGGGCAACTCAGATGTTTCACAACAGTTCAAATAGCCATTACAGATTTGTGTATTTGTTGTCGTTTCATTTGTTTGATTTCCCAACGTGATGTGGGTTTTACTCTCTCTTGGCTTCGAACAGACCAGTTTAATAATGTCATGCTGATGAAAAGGTTGCATGTTACTGAACCTCCATCAGGATTGCACTCATTACAGATACTGACACATTGAAAAAAAGAATACCTGTCACCAAGAACCTTGTCAAATTTAGTTCAGTTCCTGAAACCTTGTTCATGCTGGAGCAGAAACATTTTTGTAACTTACTTGTATTACCATGTAATTGGCAGTTGGCAGAACAATTTGTTTCTGTAGAGGGCCTCTGGAGGCTCATCTCACATTAATATCAGTAATTTTTTCTTATGAAATCCAGCATCTGACAGCAGCTTTTTTCTTGGCCCTTTATTTTTGATGTCCTCTCCTTAGAGCCATTAGCGCACACCGTGCCTCTTTCAACACCCCTTGGGCAAGAGCTTCTATTAAGTGTCTGGCTTTTAATGTATTCTAAAAAGCTGTTTAGAATTTGAGTGCAAAACTGCAATAATGAGTGTATTGATGACACTCGCCTTAATTTGGGCACATCTCTTGTTTTTTTTGTAAATCCTGCCGACCTGCTACCTTTATGTTTGAATTGTCACTATTGCTGTGAACAAGAATCAGCCCCCCCCCCCCCCCTTTGTGCAGTGGGGGAAATTGCCATTGGTCATCTGTGTGTGTGTGGTGTGTGTGTGTGTGTGGTGTGTGTGTGTGTGTGTGTGTGTGCGCGCTCCCCATAGTCTCCTCCAGCCCTCCCCACAATGAGAAGCAGATGTTTCCCTAATGATAAAGCATGTAATTTCCTTATTTAGAGTCCTCCGCCCCTTATCACCACCCCATAGGGGCTTGCCACCACCAGATTCCCATCTCACCCTCTCCACCACGTTATCACAAGGAAACGTGCTGTTTGCATTGCACTTGAAAGCCCTGCGGCTTGGTTTGTTGAATGGCAGGTTTCAGGGCTCATCATAGACTGCCAAAGGTCTCAGTTACCACCCCCCCACCCCCACCAAGTCCATGTATAGCGTGAGCTCCCAAGCGCAAATGTAAAGATGGTGAAGTTAAGCTGACGAGCAGATGTGGGGTTGTTCAAGCAGAAGGCTGAAGGTGTGAGAAGAAGCTTTTTATTTTTTTCTTTTCTCTGGCCCCTTCCCTAGGAATCCTGGGCTCTCCGTCCCAGGAAGACCTCAACTGCATTATCAACATCAAGGCCAGAAACTACCTGCTGTCCCTTCCCCTGCGCTGCAAGGTACCCTGGAACCGCCTCTTCCCCAATGCCGATCCCAAAGGTCAGTAGGCATCCCAGCCCCACTTCCTGTTTACTCTCGTTCATACTGATCTAATGGTTGCTATCGAAGATTTCCTTCCTATTGAGAAATGCACCATGAAAAAGGAACTTCAACTAAAGCTACTAGCCTGAATACGCACAAATACATTGACAAAGGAAAAACGAACAAACATTTTTGCTGCAGTTGCTGCTTAGAATATTTAGAAAAAATGTAGAAGCTTGATTAAGTATGCACACTCAGATCCATGCAATAGTGCAGAGAATTTTTCAATTAATTTAAGGTGTACAACCTTAAATACTGCTGCAGATGTTGTCATAATCCTGTCTAGCATCCTGTACAGTACTGTGCTGAGAGAAAGGTCATTTGAATAAAACCACTGTGTTGCCTACAGCTCTGGACCTGTTGGACAAGATGCTGACATTCAACCCTCACAAGCGCATTGAGGTGGAGGAGGCCCTCGCCCACCCCTATCTGGAGCAGTATTATGATCCCACAGATGAGGTGAGGGGCAGACAGACAACCACTCCACTCCACTCCACTCCCCCGCTTACAGGGATTATCTGGAGTGAATCAACTTGTAGCCCTCTTGTTTCATGTCGCACAAGTGCTGGTGGTAGGTAGGCATGAGAACGACAGAATTTGGGACAACGTAGACCCAATAGCAAAATGGCAGCCAACGCTAACTGATGAGGGCAAGGAAATTTTGCTTTCCTGTGCCCCCTTCAGTTAGACTTGGCTGCCAGTTCACTAATTTGTTCTACGCTGTACCAAATGCTGTCGTTCTTATACCTACCGACAGCAGTCGGCAGCCTCAAAGAACAGGCATATGCGCTGATTGACTTTCATTTTAATTTTTCTTTAATTATGGGGAGGCTACAGGAGATACATTATGTCAAAATGTCAAACTTCAACTGTTTAAATATATAATGAATGTATAATAAATGTATAATAAATACAACTGGCTACACCAGACAGAACAGCAACATTAAAAATCAGACCAGTCGGTTAAATGTGTGCATTTTGATGTGACTTTATTTAATGCTTTGGTAACGTATCTGGTGTAGTCCTAGGGTTAGCCTTGGCAGCATGGAGTCGGCAAAAAGAGTCCACAAGATTAACTCATGACCATATACTATGACGGCTACAATAACATGACAAAGGTTGGATTATTTGCGATACTACATGTGCAACTTGTTTGTTCCTATACAAGTATGGTTCATAAACAGGGCTCAGCGCTCATGAGTGTGTTTTGCTGTGTAGTAGCTGTGAGGTGAGGAGAAGAGGTCAAGGTATTTGTGAAGGCCTCTGCACATACCATAGCCTCATGTATCTGCCCCGCAGTTCTCAGTGACGCGTGAAATTTCCGTGCAGTGAACTGATCACTGGAATGTGTGCTGTTGCAAACCTACTAAAAGCAAAAAGACTGTCTTTGCATTCGTAGAGGCACGTAAAGACCTCAACTGATGTGACTTTTAAATAAATGTACATGTTTCCGTTTCGCTGAACCATAGTTGACAATGGGCAATTGCACTGCAACCAACAAAGTTGCTATGGTTTTGGGAAAACGGACTTGATGTTAATCTGGTCTTAATCTGGTGTCTGCTGTGTTGTTGCTGCCTTGTAGCCGGTAGCTGAGGCCCCCTTTAAGTTTGAGATGGAACTGGACGACTTGCCCAAAGAGACCCTGAAGGAGTTGATTTCAAGGAGACGGCTCGCTTCCAGCCCGGCTTCAGGCCCTAAAGTCACCCATAGGTAACCACTTGCAAGAACCTCAAGTGTAATAATGTATAAACAAATAATGCTTTTCTCTGGACTGTGATTATTGTGTTACATCAACTTATAAATTACACTTTTTTCTGGGTTGTATAAATTATTAAATGAGAAATTAAATGCTTATGGGTTTGTTTAGGAAAAAGGCTTGATGTAGCAGGACTGATTCATGACTGATTGCATTGTTGTGTTACATCTAATTGCAGATGACTTGGTAATGTCATTGTGGGTTGGTTAAAGCGATGGCAAGAGCTTGATGAGTTTCTTCCTGTGTCGTTGCAGATGTGATGAGGCTGACTCCAGCTGTGGCTGCTCTCTGCCAGCATCTTCTCCACTGTGTGCCGTTTATCTTTTTTGTTTTTTTTAAAAATTATATCCTTTTTGTCTTAAACGTCTATGGCAAAGCCTGTCCTCGAACTCCTGTCTGTCCATGTCTCAGGAACAGTGTCAGAAATATCCCATCCCTTTTCTCTTCCTCACTCTTGCTTTTTTTTTCTCTCTGTTTCTTTTTACCTCCCCTCCCTTTCTGTCTCCTCTTTGAAATTCTCTGCTTTCTTTCTAGTCTACCGTTTCCTTCTTTCTGCTCCTCTTTCTTTTTTTTCGCTTTCCACTCTCAAGTCGGGAGACGAGTGCCCTGGTGGTGGACAGGAAGTGTGGGGACACGTGTGACAGAAGCCGAGCTGACAAGTGTTGTGTATAGGTGGGAATTTGGACTATGATACAAACCCATGTAAAGTCAGGCTCCCATGTCCTGCATTTCAGTTTGAAAAAAAGGTACTGTGTTGTGATTGGACAACGGTTTTGCTCCATTGGTTTATTATTATTATTATAAGATATAGCAACTTTTCTGATAGTGTCATTTTATGGAAAGTCTCCTAAAGCCGTTCAATTATTTTTATTATTTTTTTTTCCCCTCTGTCTCTCCCTCTCAACTGAGGCCAAACTTCTGATCAGGGAGAGGTTAGAGCTCAGAGATCTCACATGTGATGTATGCAGTGGTCTGATGCTCAGTTACAGGGTGCATGTAACATGCCCTCTATGCACTTTTTTGAAAAAGAAAAAAAAAATTGCAGTTTTGTCAAGGCTCCATTCCTGGGCTGGTTTTAGTACCTCAGCCCAATCTACCCCCCCCCAACCCAGCACCCCCTTGCACATACCCTTTGAAGTGTATTTTGGTACTGACAATTTAAAAACATGGTCACGCAAAGTGTCATGCCATAAAAAAGAAAAGTGCTGAGACTATACAAGGTGGCACTGCCATATTTTTTTCTGAACCACATCAGCCTCGCCAGAGGCCGTCTGTGGAGCGGGCCACAGCTCAGGCAAGGCGGCATCATGCTTGGTTAACCTCAGGCACAGGTCCTCACAATCTCAGTACGGGCACAAAGGGGCCTCGACAGAGGCACGAAAAGAAAACAAGACAGGGCTACAGCTTACGGCTTTCAGCGTCGATTCTTTGTCTTTTGTGTAGTTGCAAAAGCAAATCCACAGTCAGCATAGCTTAGGGGAATAGCTGTAGGTGTGCTCTAATCATCTTGACGAGGAAACGCTTTTGTTACTTTCAAAAGTACGGTGCCTCCTCTTCCTCTTAGCCTATCTCTCTCTCTCTCTCTCTCTCTCTATCCCTCTCGCTTTCTTTCTATCTGTCTGCTCTCTCAAGCTCATTCCCTTCGCCTTGTAACAAACGAGACTGTGCCCTTGCATGACTGTTAAAAAGCTCTCTATACAAAGACTATGTAAGTGCCACACAACTGGGAGTTCCACCTCGGAACCTCCGGGCTTTTGTTATTCTAACTTTTGTGGTCTCACAAGTCCCATTTAGAAAAGTCTAGAAAAGGGGTTCTTTTTTTTGTTATTAAAAAAAAACAAAAACAAAAAACAAACAAAAAAACACTTTTTTTTTTCTCTTTCTTTTCCTTAAATTTGGTTTTGTGTAACTTAAAATTGAATTGAGCCTGTTAACAGTAAACTGGATTATATTTCAGACACAAAATGAACAAAGATGATTTGCTGAGAGAGAGAAAGTTCAAATCCTGTGTAAATGTTCAAGGAGAATGGGATCGTTTTTTTTTTCCACAGGGAAGATGGTCAGCGATAACCTTATTTTAGGATCAGCAGACAGAAAGCATGGGATGACACAGGTGGATTTATGTATATAGCTATATCATGTAATAAGGCACTGAGATCGGGACATATTAAAGGATCAAACGCAAAACACACACACACACACACACACACAAAAAGCTAAAAGACCTAAAAGCTGATGCATCTACGAGTAGTAGGAACAACATTTAAGCCAAGTCCTGCCTACCCTCTGGGGCACGGGTGAGTGACAGGCTCTGCTGTAGTTGCAGTCGGCTGTGTTTGACAGCCCTTTGTGTGGTCCTCATTCTTGAGGTCTCACTGGCTTGATCCCAGCAGTTATCTTGTGTTCAATGAGATGTGCTCATTCGCGTTCAAAATCTAGTTTGGTGTTCCTCAGTTGTACCTGCTGGCCCTGAGGGCAGGCGGTGGAAGTGCTGTGTAGACCCTCTGCCAGGGGCACATTTTTTTTTTTTTTTTTTTTTTCTGAAACACTGCAAAACCCTGTAAAATAGCTTCTGCTGACATCTATGTGCAACCTGTCTCTTTTTTGTGCCTTTTATTCGTCAGGAATAACAAGATTTATTGTGCAGCTTTTTTTTTTCATGTTATGTATGTTTTTTGTTTGTTTTTTGTAATTGTTGTTTGTTTGTTTTCATTGTTTTGAGGATTAGTTGTGAATTTGTTTCCCAAGTATATTCTTTAAAGGTATATATTTAAAGTAAAAAAACAAATTAAAAAAATAATGACTCTTAATCCTCATGAATATTTTCATTTTAAATCCTGTTGCCAGCGAATTGTGATTGTGATTCTGTTTAAAACAGTGAAGATTTTTACTTCTGCTTTCCCCCCACCCCTCTCTAGACCTGCTTTCTGGTTTGGATGTTTTGTGCACACTTTTTTTTTTTTAACTGTAAAATGAATGTCATGTTTCTATTGAATATTAATCTTGTTCAAAAGTTGTTTCCTTATATTAAATTACTCTTCTGTAAGTATGTGCAGATCAGCGGATCTTTTATTGTAAGTTTTTACTTACAGAGTCCCTTTTGAATTTGTGTCTGGATGTGCATTTGGGTTTTTTTGTGCAAGCACTGGGGTGGGGATGGGGTTGTTTTCAAAGTGATTAAAATATTAAAACATAATAGATTAATTAAAGTGCTGTATATCACGTGAAGGAATTCCCTTACAGAAGATGTCTCTGCTTCTGATGATTTGCCATATTGAATTACAAATATTGATTTATTTTGCAACTCTGTCAAATCATGTAACCTAGTAATGGCAGAATAAAAAAAAAACACTATCCTGTATTTGTCTGTGGTCTCTCATCTGATGAGCCAGATGTTCCCAATCTCAAATGCTCACTGGACTAAGTGTATAAATGCACAGGCTTTCAAAGCACTTGGTTGGCAAGGCAACAGCAGAGCTCTTGTCTTTCAGGCAGCCGGTTGGTTAAAAAGGGTTGTGGGAATGAAAAGGACAGCGAGATGTTTCAAGAAAGTAAAATGGCACTGTTACAACCAGTTTCACTGTTAAATTCACTGTGTGGCTGCTATGGTCCTGTGGCTTCAAAAGCATGAGGTGCTTGACAGCTGGTATCAGTGTGTTAAGGGATCATGAAGGGCCCCGAGTGGAGGGAGTGGGCATTGGCACACATACAAGCACATTGTTTTGCTTGTCACATTCAATTGCTACCACACATCTGATAAGGTGTAAAACTGAGATAGCAAAAATAAGGTCTGAGGTCATTGTTCTGCCATGGTTCTAAGTATTCAGGTCTTTTCAGCCAAATCATAATTCATAACATAATTCAACATCTCTTAAAATCCCTGTCTATAGTATATATGCAACAAAAACACTTCCGTGCCACTATTACCCATTTCCAGTTCTTCAGGCTAGTTCTGGTCATGTTACCTCTGTGATCTTATCAATAACCCACCCTACCTTAATAACTTTACCCACATACTGTAGGCTCTCTTTTGCACCTTCAGTAGGGCAATTGGGTTAGATTTCTATTTGTTTTCTGCTCGTCTTTGCTAGGTAGTAAGTCTCCATATCCAGCAGGTGGCGACAAAGGAAAGTGACAAATACACGGCACTGATGACTGATGCCGCATGACCTTGCTACATGAAGTCGCAGAGGCCCAATGGGAATGTAGCCCATATCCCTATAATGAAATAGGCTAAATAAAGTAGCCTTGATTAAATGCAACACACTAAGAAAAAAATACATACATATGTTTATGTTGGCGTCAGTGTGTGTCTACTTCCAACTGCTCTTTGAAATAGCAAGATGATGACAGACAAAATATGAACGCTTTGCAGACCATCACGAATTGTGAAGATTGAAGTAAATTGGCACTGACAATGACTTCATACGTTATCTTTACTGTGAAGTCATATGAACGTTTCAGTAAAATCGTGCGCAGTCGTGGTTATGTTACAGACTGATGCCTGATTTGCCATTTATTTGCGGCGCGTGCTCGTGAGAATTGGCACGTGTTACTGACGTGACCGCGCAAAACCAAAAACAAGCGACGTCGGTTGTGCGCATGGTCGTGGATCGAGCAAATGCAAGTGATTGGCCGCTAGATATTCAGGCTTTGCTTAACCAAGATTGGTTGGTTGAGGATAGTCCACCTTTAATTGGTCTCTTCTGTAGAGGGAAATGTCGTCAATACCTGCTTATTTTTTCATACTGCATTCGATGATGTTTGTGCCACACCAGTGTCAAAACAAAAGGTATCTTATGCAGAGACTGTAAGCCTGACAACATTGCGGCGTCACTTATCAACTTAACCCTAATAGAATTGTCTTACACCAATGAGGCTTTCAAGTGTATTTGCCTGTAGAAGCGAGGTAGTTATCGTAATGTATTTATTTTAAGGAAGTTGATGGGTTGCAATGAAATATTTGCTACTTCATTGAGCATATTTCTCTTTATGCCGCCTATACCAAGTATGACATGTTGTTTGAAGGGAACCAAGAAGTTTTGTTCTATATAGGTTTCAAAAGGGAAGATGAATTGAGTTAAGCGCTATTTCGTCTCTTGGTATTTGGAGACCGTTCTTGGAATTACTGGAGTGACTGTCTCATTGCGCAGTCTGATAATACAAGTGAACGGAAAATCTAATTCTGAATGTAGCCTCGACAGCGCTCAGCTAACAAGCTACTCCCTCATCGTCGCCGTTGAAACCCTGAAGAGACAACCATCTCATTCAATAAAGCGGAATCAATTCAGAAGAATGAATATAGCACAGTGAGACGTCTCTCAAGAATCGTCGTAGGCTGCCACATTCGTGGTGGACACACTGCTTGTGAATGAAAGAAAATATCACCGTGGAGAAGATATTTTCTCCACTTCCACCCGAAAGGTAAGGTTTCTTTCCTATTTATTATACAAATAATAGTTAGACTATAGCCGCGAGATTATCGAATGCTGGCAATAACAAATCGAGACTGCGTCTTGTAGCCCAATTAAAACAACACATGTTTAACACAGCTATGAACGCAGTGGGAGAGATGCCTTTTATCTGCAAGTATCTTAAAGGTCACATTGACATATTTGTGAACGGCATGCCTCTGAATAGTTGGTAGGAAGGCAAAGCTACCAGACAAATGAGCTCAAACAGTTGTCTTGTTATTAAAAAAAGGCGTTATAGAAGTGATGATGTCCATATCAGCAACTATTCTCCCAAATGGATAGACACCGCCTTGTGAGATTCAAATGCATCACAGGTTATTAGCTAAGACGGTTGCAAAATGAAAACATATGACATCATCAGGCTCCTTGCCATGGCGAGACACGCTTCCTCCTCTGCCCAAACCACTTATGGCCACCCTTAATTCACAAATACGGTTAACCTAAACAAAAGTGCGTATAAGAGATTGTACATGGCACTGGTGATGTCAGTGGACGTTGTCGATAATCTAATTTAGGGAAACGCAACGATTCCTTACAATGGGTCTACTGACAAAAAAATCTGCAGAATGGCTTACGTGACCACTGTTTATTTTAGGAGCCCAAGTCATTATTTATAAGGCATAGCATATGACGCATAAACTGAGGAAGCTGCAAGGCACATAAATGCTTTTGTTTCAGAAGTCAAAACTGCATATTTGAATCATTCTATATACCTAGGTTAACGTTACCACTCATATCATACTGAATGGATATTCGTGTATTTATTCACTCAAATAAAGCAATGATCAGTTATTGATTGACACTGGCCTTGGGATTTCTCAATCCAAAACCTTTTTTGTATCATTCGGAGAATGACTATTTTATGTTACAAGTAACTACCACGTATGTCAGATTATGCGATATTAACTTTTTGGTGATCATTGTTGGTATTTATTTACACATCCGGGAGCGTGTCGACCTATACCATAGTCCCTCCTTGCTTGCTTCAGTATTGGGTGGCGGTGCTGTCAGTCTCTACAGTGGTCCGTCCTTCTAGTGACGTTTTCGTCCCAAAGCAGTCAGGCTAGTCCATCACGCACACAAAGACTACAACAAAGACGACAGAAATGCACACCATAGTTGGCACACAAGACTGTCAGTTAGAATCTATTCATGTTTTTTTCGGACAGTTTCTATAATTTCACAAGTTAGGGCCGCGACACCTTCTTGGTTGTGCCATGAAAACTACTGTTATCAACTACATCGAAAGACGTATGTGATAGGCTTCGTTCTGAGATCAAATTCAGGTGGTGAGTGTTTATCCACAGCAAATGCACGTTAGAAGTTGGCGTTTGATTGAAAATACTACAATTTGGTAAGGAATAGACTTCATAAATGTAGCTTAGTTGCACTCTATTCACCTGTCACGTCAGAAAAGTGGCATTGAAACAAGAAGGTATTGGCTTGATGTATTTTTGGGCCAGCGCGTTTTAGGAAGTACAGCTCATTTTAATGAAATTATATTCAGTGCACCATATTAAGTTAGATGACAATTAGATGACTTGAGCGAGGCAGTGGATCATAACTAAAATGATCTAGTAATGTAGAAATGCAAGAATAGAAATTATCCAAACTCTTGACAAGACAAGGCAATGGCAGGTTGTTGCAATATTGAAAGTTGTAGTCATGTGAACAAAGAAAAACGCTGGGTTTGTAGCCCATTGTTTTGAAAATGCATTAGCCGCATGCGGTGGTGGAGCTGTGTGCGGCTCTGAGGCAGATCACCACATGCGTTCCTTTGTTGTGACTCGAAGAGCTTTAGACAATTGATTTGTGCCCGGCAGCAAAATGACAAAAAGCAGTCGTTTTGGGGAACTGTATAGTTAGTTTGACAGTTGTGAACTTGTGTAAAAACAAAAGAAAAAATCTTCCGTGATTTTGACAGTTGAAATAGTCATCTATAATCTTAATTCTTGCAAAACAGCATTTATAATCGGCATTATTCCCTTTAATTTACCCTTAATCCGACAGTTGCGCTGCTCAGATTTGCTCAAGATTAGCGTTATCCTTGTGCCACGCTTCCTGTTGGCTAAAATCGATCCCAAGTTACCGCGGACGGTCAGAGTTCTTTGTTCAACAACACATGGCAGAAATAGACTCTAGCCTCAACAGTCTTAAACAATATACAGAGGTTGACACTGAATTTATGAATCAGGCACCCTTTATTGTTGTGGCTTACTAGGCTACGTCGTATTTGCTAATTTTCTCTTGTTCCACATCTTCTCCATGCACTGTCATGCTTTATACACAGTGAACTTTGTAAATGTATCTGATCTGCAATAAACGGCGCGTAAGTGATTAATGTCGTTTGTCTTACAAAAACATGGACTTCCTACAATTGTTCGCGAGAATTTGGTTAGGTTTGAGATCGTGGCCCCAGTTCATCATGTCATTAATGTACACCGCGGTTTGTTTAGCATTGGTCGAGATACCGTTAACGCTAGATCAGCTGGACAACTATGCGGTCCTAGTAGATCTCATTAGTTATGGTAGAATCCGGGAAAATGCAGAATATTTATGGAAGACTTCACGCAGAAAGCATGAAACGAACCTGTATGCATTGAAAATGCAAAGAGGAAACTTGCGCGCTTCACCTTGTTGTGTTTTCTTGCGCTTTCACGTGCACCCGCGCGCGCGACTGACGCTTTTAGTTTCCTGTTCTCATGCGGAAGTTCGTTTGTGTTCAACTAACATGCTCATACCCTGGGCACTTGGAAAAACATTGTAATAAACGTTTAATCACAAATATATACAAGAACTTATTAAATAATAATAATACATATTATTATTATTATTATTGTAGAAGTTGATGGCTATGCACCCCTTGTTAATGAGTTTGTTCCCTTTTCTGATGAGGTGGTGATGGTACAGTTAAATTCAGAAAATGTGTCACCTAACTGATCACGCAATTGTGACTTCTCTCCTCTAGGTTGCTATTTCTCCTGTGGTGTTTGTGTGGAACGTGCCACACACCCACTCCAGAACAACGACGGCTTTTGCTTGCATCTTCCAGTGTTTCTTCTGTCAGCAAGTCCAGCAGAGTTGTAATTCATCCAGTGCCAGTCCTGAACCCAACGAGGAGCAGCACGAGAGTGAGATGGTGAAGATGACCAAGTCCAAGACGTTCCAGGCATACTTGCCCAACTGTCACCGGACATATAGCTGTATCCACTGCCGAGCTCACCTAGCCAATCATGATGAGCTCATCTCAAAAGTAAGCAAGGACACACATATACTTGCACACCAACACGCACAAACATTCAGGCACGCACACAAACACGCACACACGTGTACACATCTGAGAGGGCCTTCCTTTTTGACAGTTTTCTCAAACATTATGTCCCATGCCACTTTTACATTTATTTAAAGTCATGTATTTGGTTCTGGTGAGCCATGGGATAATACTAGTATCAAATGCACACCTAAATCACAATCCATGATATAATTTTACAGGACTAGGTAAAACTATCTCAAGCATCAAAAGTGAGAAGACGGAAGGTATAACCACGGTTAACCTCAAACTTCCTTGTTCTGTGCTCAACTGAAAGCAAAACAAGAACTAAACACATTGGTGGCATGTCATTCACTCAAATGTGCAGCACAAACACAGGATCCTTATTTATGAAATGAACCACACTAATGTCTTGTTGTGAGTGCAATGATAATCAGCTGCCAATGTTAGGTAATCAGTAGCCTATTTTGCATAGTGAACTAACCAAACAAACCTTTGAAGACCAAGTTTCAACTTTCTCATGCAAAACTGGTTTGCTTCATTTGAAGAAGCTTGATTGGTTCAACCTTTTAAGAGTGCCCTCTGCCTACCTGATAATGTGGTGGTTTGGTCCTGGCAATTATATTGTTTTTGCAAACAGCTTCTTGGGAACTATTTGTTTTGGTAGTAGCACACCACAAAACATTAAATCTAGGTTGTGTGACATGTTTTCAGCTTTCTCATTCTCATTAGGTTAAGGCATGCTGTTGTGTGCTTTTTAGAAAGTCACGGAACAGAATGTTGTTAGACAAGTCTAAATGATTACTAATTCATGCCTGTTCTGCAGGGTAATGAAGTATTTGCATGTTTTCCCATAGCAGACCACAGATCTGAAAAGTGCCAGTTTCTAACAACACCAGCTCGGTTTCCATCCAACTAGTTGATGCTCAAGTTATGCAAATAAGAAATCCTTGGTTGGAAACACCTGCATCAGTACCCTAATACAACTATAAATTTTATTTGCTCGAGGAGGGTGGATTAACTCTTGATGTCAATAAGGCATAATGCAATTAAAGTCGACAGAAACTGTTTAATTTGCATATATTTGCATTGACCGCATTTCTGTCCATAGACATTAATCCCACAGCTGGTTGGAACATGTCACTTGATCAGCCTAATGTTCATTTTTTATTTGCAGTACACAGTTGATGGAAACACATGCAGACACCCATATTCCTGAGCCAATTTTTTGTTAATGCGAATATGAAATGCAAACAAGTTGAATGGAAACCCAGCTATTGTGTTCCCTAAATAATAGGGTGTCTTGTATTTCTGGAACTTCTCCTTGGCCATGCACTCTCTTGGGCTCTGGAGGGGGACCAAGTGTTGTAACCTGGGGGATTCTTGCAGTTAAGCAAAACCAGGAAAGGCATACAAGGAAGTCATTTCCATGTCATGGTTTACTGAACCAGTGCCTCAGGGCAAGTCCACAAATAACTGTAATGGCTGGTGGAATGCCTGAGAATAATTGGATTGTCCCTGACTTCAGCAGCAGTACTCTGCCACTGTACCCTATCAGAGAATGATGGCCCAGCAAACATTCCCATTCCTTTTGAGAGAACATATGGGAAAGCCTGTTCATTGGACAGAAAGACTTTTATGTCCCTACTTTCTTGCAGGGCTGTTAGAAAGTATGGACAACCTTTGCATGACTTGTCAGAACTTGCTTTTGGCTGCATCCATAACCCGGCTTCACCCATAAGCCGATTAGGTCACTGGTTGAGGAGATAGCAAAAGTCCCTCTTGCCTCTAAAATAATTTGAGCAATTGATTATCAACAAATAGCAATTCAGATTTAAGCCTGTAATGGGCGTCAATAAGGTCAGTATTTTACTAGGATTAGCCCAAAAGAACCAGTGCTTGCCGGATGACGGGTGACACAACCTGTGTCTGGTGGAGGTGTAGGTGAAAGTGGATGCACAAGGTAAATCTTATAGTCTCATCAGGAGCAATTGCCTGTCAAGACTTTGTGGCTTTGCAGACGTCACAATCATCTCCGCTGGCTGCTCTGAATGTGAGCTACCACCTTTGTTAGAAGGTTCTAGATTACTGGCGAGGCAGGTTACTGTGCCATTTAAGTAGCAAAGTTTTTTTGATGTCAAGCCAAAATGTGTGCCATACTTCATGTAAACATGTTTTCTAAGAAGACGGGCCCCTAGATGTTACAGGAGAAGGAACCACTCACAGAGGCCCAACCAGACTCAGTTGGAAGAAAGGTTTCACAATTCTTACACTGTATGTCAGCGACGGCCAAAAAATTGGAGAGGCATAAAAAAGGGATTAGCAATTCAGCATTGGCTTAAGAAATGCCTGTTTCCCATGCTGGTCTGTTGGAGCAGCATCAAACGATTGCCATGGCAGAGAGTGTGTGTGTGCGTTTTATTTTTGAATCGCCCATCAGAAGCTGCAATGCAGCAAGCCATCCTCAGGTAACCGAGGGAGTCACAGTCACGCACTCCAGACAACTTTGTGACTTTCACCTCAGTTATGCTGATTATTCTGGCCCAGCAGTGTCTCTGAAGTCACACAATCATTACGCAAGAATCCTAATAGGCTAAGCTCTGTGTATTGCCAAATATGTCTGTTATTTTGCATGGACTGATAGCCATGACATCTTTGTTTTGATGATAAATTTTACACTCCCGACAAAGGAATATTTTTCACATCAGTAATCAGTCAAAACGCCAAGACCATGAATCTATTTGAAAGAATGGCCCTTTGTCTTTATGCAAGGCCAAATTTTTATCAAAAGAATGCCTTGCTTGGGTGAACGAAAGAAAAAAATGACCTGAGTTTTCCCAGAGGGCGTGTAGACACGGAGAGGATGACAAATTTGTCATGCGATCTTCTCATGTCTTTGTCCCCTGAAAGACTCAATTTGGAGGCAATACTGTTTGTCACTGAGGAACTTTTAACCCCAGCAATCTGCCTCCAAAAGTAATGAAATACACCAAAACAGGTCAACTGGAGAAAGTCATAGACTGTTGTGAGCTGAGTCCAGTTGCAATGGTGCAATTAAGTCAATTATAGCTAATTAGGTTGGAAAAAAAACACACACAGTGTTGTTCCTGTAGTTCGTGCTTGTGGGGCAGTGCAATCAAATCAGCTCATTTGAGGAGAAGTCATTACAATCACCGCCTGTTTATGCTATTTAGATAGCGCTAGCCCCTATGCAGTGTTTGGGGTTTTTGGAGGGGGCCTAGCCAGCAGTAACGGTTGAATTATTACCCAAAATGACTAACAGGCATCCTGTTTATAGGCAGTGTAATCATGAACTCCTCTGCCCCGAGTCGCAAGACAGTTCGGAAACAGGATGACGGCTGCCATGATGGTCTTAAATCTCTATTGCCAACGGCTCTGCTGGCTCACTGGCGTTCAATACACATTTCCAAACATTTCCATGAAGCTGAACTTGGAATGTGGGGGAGCCTGTGGAGTAATATGAGTCACATATCTGATGAAACATTCTATTTGCCAAGCCACCTGAAAGAAAAACTACATGTAGCTGATCACAGTCAGCTGAATGACCTGAATTAAGCCTATTAAAGCCAAGTGCCTGCATGGTAAAGCTCTAAAGCTATGACATACAGCACATTTGTTCATGGCTGTCATTAATTATGAAAACTGTAATCTATTCCATTATTGAATAATTGGATGATGGCTCAGAATCTTTGGATTAGTTGATTTTTTTTTTCTTCTCACCTTAAGTATGCTGACAAAGACACTTATTTACTTGGCAAATGACCAGGTAGCTTAGAGAGCTTTAGACGTCCCTCCCCCTCCTTGGTTTCCTCAGTGTTGGTCTGTAGTAAATGACACACTTTCCTTTGGCCAGTTGTTAACACAATTGTGTCAGGGAGGTTGTCCATAAAATCCAACTGTGTGATGCACCCCCCAAAAAATACTGCTCCCCTTCCACCTCTGTCTCATGGCTGGACAAAAATAGGCAACAGAGGCTGGGGTTGCAAATGGGATTCATTCATTGCAGGGAGGGGTGTGTGTGTGTGTGTGTGGGAGGATATCGTCCCCTGCAACTGGCATCTTTATGAAGGTGCCACCCGTTTGCTTCACGATGGGCTCCCCTGTGCTGCTGAGTCTGTCGAGGCTGTTCCACGTGGGCTTGCGCTGCAGGGTTAGTGCCTGCATAGCTGGCTGCCGCCTCCTAAGACCAGGAGAGTCTGTAGAGCAGCTGGTGGCTGTATTAGCCTGCATTAGACCTGCAGCCTCAAAGGGACTTTAGTGATGGAAAAAGAAAAGCCGATTGGTCGCTGTCTGTCCCGCTGCTTGTGACCAAGGATGACAGACAGGCATCCACAAGAGGCAGAAGGGCCACTGGCTACACAACAACAACAACAACAATAACAACAACTATTATAGCAACAAGAGAAAGACACACACACACATTACCACAGACGCATACAACATACATGCAGATCCCCCATACATCCATACGTAAGCTATTGTGTGTGTGTGACAACAACAACAACATCATGTTCCATTTATATAGCACTTTTCAAGATGTCCTATGAATCATGATGATTCAAAATGAAAACCTGAAATAAATAAACCTTTGCTCTCACCAACCCCATTTACCAGGTAATTAAAATCAGATTTCTATGGTACACCGCCAAATACTTTTGAATCAGGGCATGCTATGTAACCACTGACGTCTGTAACTAATGAGTAATGAGTGCATTTGTAGTTCACACGGAAACAACACTGACTGAATACTTTGTAGAAAGGACCTGGAGGCTTCTCTGTGTGTGATGCTTGCAGTGGCAGCCATGACTAAAGCCAGAGTTTATGAGAACTGTGGGAACAGCTGACACTTGTAGAGAGTCGTTTGCACATTCACTCACAGCCAAACACGTGAAGCCTTGTGACGTTTTCACACTGTATCGAAAGCAGAAATTTGTGGTGTCTTGTAAAGCTCATGTTGTACAGAATCATGTGCTAATGCCAAACCAAACTATTTTAACTCCTAGATGCTAGCAAGAGGGGTTCATCAAAGTTATGTTATCCAGTTTTTCACCAACTTACCAGTTAGTATGGCTCACAGCTAGCTTGATCAGTTCCAAGTGGTTCACTAACAATGCTTGTCCTAGTTCTTCAACAATAAGCTATTTATTATGGTACACCAATATGCTAGTCAGAATGGCTCAGCAATAAGCTAGCTAGAGTTATGAGGAAATAGTCTGCTAAACTGTAAATACAGGAAGTCAAGTGATATGACCTCTGTTGTTTGGTGCAAGCCTATGATGTGCCAATCTCCTCTGACCTACATGATCCATCCTGAGACACTGCAAAGGCGAGTTGGGGGTGGGGAAATAAGGCTAATGCCATCAGCCTACACTGCACTGCTCTGCACTCTGCTCTGCTGCTTTTACAGTCAGCACTGCTAACAGGAGTGCAAAGTTGGAAGTAGGCAGACTAGTCTCACACACATTGTCAGCTCCATGGTTCTACTGTGCTTTCGGTAGCCTGAGCCTGTACTGTTTCTGCATTTGACGCTCCTGAGTAACAGGAACTGTCTAAGAAACGGCACGTGTGCACACACATACACACACACACACACACACACACACACACACACACACACACACACACACACACACACACACACTTTGCCTTGAAGTCAAAACCTCTTAGCTTAGAGGGAGTTTCCAGCAGTAATACCCCTTTTCTCCCCTCCTACCCCTCACCCCCCTTTTTTTGAGTCCCCCCCACCCCCCAATGTATGTAAAAGCCATGAAGTGGGGAGGCCGAGGCGTGCACATGTGAGCATTCCTGCAGGGGAGCAGAGTGTTCTCATGCACGTGGCCGTCTTGCAGGATTGTTGCCAACCTTTGTGCACATGTGTCTATATGATCACTCACCCCCCCCTCCCCTTCTCTTTCTTCTCCACAGTCATTCCAGGGCAGTCAGGGACGAGCCTACCTCTTCAACTCTGTGTGAGTATCTTGTGGCGCACCACCATTTTTAAGCATCATCCAGATTGCTGCTTCAGAACACAGAGTGTTTTTGTTATTACCAAGGCAAGCTGTCAGTTTCCATTCCAAGCAGACATCTGGGTTTCGGCACAACACTCATTCACAAACACAGCAAACACAAACATGGAACGGCGAGCACTCCTCAGCAGCTGTTCATCGTGTGTGCGTTTACAGGCCTGAAATTGGCCGCAGACAAACTTGTTTAGGCAGCTCCCGGTCCTCCTAGAGAAGCCTACATTCCCATTTAATGACAGAGCACTAATCTCCATACAGATTGGATTGGCACCAGTAGATTATCTGCCCATCACTTTTAACACCTAATCCAAAGTGACGCTTTTTTTTTTTTTGTCTACATCAGTGATCATCAGATCAGACACATCAGTGATTTGATGGACAGTGCTAACGATGGATGACACGTCAGCGTGACAGTGTGTGGGAATCTTGGCCAACCATTCCACACATTTAGAATGTATTCCTCCCACACAAACAATCGAAGCACGAAGAGCCTCTCATAAAGCCACCAAGAGCCACATGGGGGTCTTAGCAGAATGCCATCAACAATAGTTAGATCATTTATGTTGGCGTTTTTATGGATGCCATTTCCAGAGAGTCACATTCTATTTGGGGTGTCATCATCCAAGCCTGAAAGTTCAGTGTGTGTCACACAGAATGGTGAAAGTGCTCTTTCCCCCCACTACTCCAAGCCATGTCTTAGCCACTGAGCTCCATGGTCTTTTGCAGTTATTGTTTACATCAACTGACTTGAGCCTTACAGGCCCAGGATCAGTATGTGGTGGCACGTGTGCGTGTGTGTGTGTGTGTGTGTGTGTGTGTGTGTGTGTGTGTGTGTGTGTGTGTGTGTCATTGGCTGCTGGTGTTTACAGATGGTCCTCTCTCCCTCTGATCTGTCCCCTGCAGAGTGAACGTGGGCTGCGGCCCTGCTGAGGAGCGGGTTCTTCTTACAGGTTTACACGCTGTAGCCGACATCTACTGTGAAAACTGCAAAACCACTCTGGGCTGGAAATACGTAAGTGAAATACACCAGCAAATGAAACTGTTCTGTGAACATGAATGTGTTTTACTCTCAAACAGTTGGATACATTGTTTTAGATAGTGGTTTGGCCATAAAGACTGTAACTACACTTGCAACATTAGGTTTAGCAATAGTACTACTTCTGAGTGTTAACAGAGTGTTTAAATGTTAAGACTGGCAGGAACATGAAGTCTAGCTGCTGTAGAGGGCCGCTGTTGAGACTTGTCAGTGTCATCACGCAGCATTTCCGCTGGTATGCAGGTGTGATTTGGAATATGGTGATGATTTCAGTGGGCTAATAATGTACAGGTGGCTTTTATATTTGTAGCCCTAAAACCGCACTGTATGGTTTGTATTGAGGCACTGTATGGTTTGTACTGACTAACTATAATAGCAGTACGCTGTTAGCTGATATCCATTTAGCCAGAGCATGAAAATGGATTTTTTAAAGGGCCATCATGAAAGGGGAAGCTATTTGAATGCTCGTATTGGAGCCATGCTGTAATCCAGGCCTTTAGACCCACTGCGCCACCAGTGTTTGTTCTGTTGGATGCTGTTGTATCTGTTATTGTATCTGTTACTGAGTTATGTAGGAATGATAGTCTGTGTTGTAGTCAGTGTTAGGGAGTAACGAGTTACATGTAACAAAACTATGTAATTTAATCACCACCGACTTGCTGCTCTATCTACAGCCTACAAGTGTTCTGAGCTGCAGTTGCCAGGAGCCCTGCCAAGCCAGATAGAATCTACAGTGTAGGCCTAGCCCTTCACAGAAAATAAAAATTAGCTGTAGTGAGCAAGGACACATGCACAATGCACATAGACAACTGCTTATTAAGTAATGTGCACCAAATGTTGAATGTTAAATTAGCATATTAGCATTCAAAGATCAGCATGATCCTACAGTAAAGCGGTGTTGAGGTATTGAAGTCTGACACTGCTGTGGCTGTGTTGAGGGAGATTAAAAGTTTTTTTTTTTACAGCAGTTAGTGTAATGCTGTAAGGTTAACCCTGCCAGGTTTAAAAACCAAACTAAACAGTTGAGAAAATGCATTTAAAATGTTGAAAAGTAATGCAAAACTAATCAGATGTAATTGGTTACATTACTTTGTCAAAGTAATTGAAATAGTTGCATTACTATTACATGTTAGCTAGGGTAACTTGTAATTGTAGCACATTACATTTCCAAAGTAACTTTAGTGTTTACACTGTCAGAGTTGAATATATTCTTGTGGTCACAGATGTTTAGTTTATTAGTTTATTTAACAGGGGCCATATATATATATATGTGTGTGTGTGTGTGTGTGTGTGTGTGTATATATGTATGTGTATATATATATATATTTTTTTTTTGGGGGATTCTGTTGTATCTGTTGGAGTTATTTAGACTGTTGGAATGGTAGTCTGTGTTGTTGTCAGTGTTACATGTGTGTGTGTGTGTGTATGTGTGTGTGTGTATATATATATACATATATATTATATACACATCGGTGAATCCTGCACAGAAGACTAGCGTAAAGCAACAATCAAACAATAAAACAGTCTGGACAATACATACACTACTGTTGTTGCCACTACAACTGGAGATATAGTGTTTTGACTGTTGGAGTTGTATGTATTGTGGTCACAGATGTAGTGTTGTAACTGTTGGAGTTGTATGTGTTGTTGTGGTCGCAGTGGTGGTGTTTAGACTATTGGAGCTGTATGTATCCTTGTAGTTTGGGGAGCCAGTGTGTTTGGGCTGTTGGAGCTGTATGTATCGTTGTAGTTTGGGGAGCCAGTGTGTTTGGGCTGTTGGAGCTGTATGTATTGTTGTAGTTTTGGGAGCTGGTGTTTAGACTGTTGGAGTTGTATGTATTGTTGTAGTTTGGACTGTTGCTGTAGTTGCTGCCATTTGCTCCTCCTGACACCCTGTTCTAGGGTTACTTATTTATGATGCGGCTATCTGGTTACTGAGCCGTGGTCAAGGCTACAGCAGCCCTGTGTCGGGGCCTAAAATGGTATTTAGTCAAAGAAAGTCTCATCTCAAAGAAAAAGAGGAAGCTGCCTTTCAATGGCCAGCGTTAGAATTTCACCAGGGATGCCTGAGACTAGTAGCTGTCAGTTTTGGGCCTTAATGGCAGATGCAACACATCTTTCACCTGCAAAGCAAAGCCCATCGAGGAACCACCTGCTCCCAGCCTGTTGCTATTTGATATCTCAGTGCTTTGTGTACACATTACTTGTACATTTGGCACATTTGCTCCAGCCTAACAGCCCTGGTTCAGCCAGGTCCTTTTTGTTGGTTTCCTTTAATGTAAGGGAAGAGAGGAATGGAGAGAAAGAAAGAGAGGGAGAGAGAACTGCATGAGTCATTCTGTTCCATCAGAGTAATTGCAGGGGGAGCCATTCGGTCCAGGATGCAGTCAGACCTGTTTCTCCTGAGACCTCCATTCTCTCTCTCTGTGTGTCTCTCTCTCTCTCTCTCTCTCTCTCTCTCTCTCTCTCTCTCTCTCTCCCTGATTTAAATGTCAAGCACATAAGAGGAATGTCTGTCAGGTAATTGAGAGATTGCTATTGGACAGGGCGAGTTGAGTTTTGTCACAAGGATGGATTTTTCTCACAGTGCACACAGGCCCCAACCCAAACATTTACAGTGTAATTTCTGCTTGCTGGCGTATGTTTTTTAATTATTTATCCTCGTCATTGCAGGCCTAGGTATGACTCTGAAGGATCCATCTTGCTGTTGTAGTTCAGTACCTGCCATAACGCCAGATGTACTATATACAAATAACTTTTAAGATGTTCCAACAACAACTTTACAAGTAGCTGATTGTTATAGTGTTAGTCAGCTGATGTGGAGAGCAGGGTGAGTAGCTGGTGGCATATTTACTCACGCGGGTCATGTCTGGTTTTTGTCCCTCCACAGGAACATGCTTTCGAGAGCAGTCAGAAGTACAAAGAGGGCAAGTTCATCATTGAGCTGGCCCACATGATCAAGGACAATGGATGGGAGTGACCCCTCAGGATCTTCTTTATTTCCCCCCTCACCCCTCTCCTGTTTCGTGACCGTTTTTTCGGGCGGGCAGCCCTGGATCGGACTCCACAGGGCGACACACCATACCGACTACCCAGACAACCCAAGCACCCCCTCCTCCCTTCCTCTGGCCACTCTCTCGTCTCTCAAAGACCCCCCCCCCCCAATCTCCCTGGGCGTCTGGCCTGTTTTGAAGCTCAATAACAGGCAAGAGAGTGAAAGAGAGAGAGAGAGAGGGACAGAGAGAGAAAAAGACAGAGAGAAAGAGACACACAAGGAGATCAGAACACCCCCCCCCCCCTCCTCCTCCTCCCCCATTTATGGTCACAAAAACTTCTGTGGATGCTGACTTTGGTGACATTCATGCCCTCTCTTTGTGGTCCATGGGTGGACAGACCCTCCTTTCTCTCATTGTTCTTCGATTTGACAGGTTTGGTGTGCTTTAAACTACATGTGTACTGCTAAGTGTGAAACAGGCAAACCTTACTCAGAAGACTCTTCTTTTTTGACATGGACTGGGGATAAGGTGTGTCATGTTGTTTATGTTTTTATTTCCAAATGTATTTTGTTGTTGATGATGTTTTCATTTACGATGATCTCTCTTTCCCTTTTTTGGGAGGGCGGGGGGCTCTTTTATCCAATGGCAGACTGATGTTACTGGTTAGCATTTTTCTCCTCTGGCGTTCAGTGTGCTCACCACCTCCTCCTAAGCATGCTTTTACTTTGCTGTGTGATTGGGTTGGGGGCGGGGGTGGGATGAGGGCGTTTGGGGGTTTGGGATTGGGCGGGGGGGGGGCTGCAGTTTTAACGGGAAGGGATTGGACATGTAGCAGTTCTGAGTTTTGTTTTCCTTGTTTCTTTTCTTAAAATTTTCAGTTTGATGACATTTCGTTCATTTCGGGGAGGTTGGCGGCATTGGCAGTGGCATGACGTTGTTTTTCTTCTGTCTATGACTTCCCTGTGTTTAGCTATTGTATTGTGGTTCGTCCTCGGTCCTTTTGTCTCTCTTCCTCTGAGGACTTCACCGTGCAATCTCTTTAGACCTTCTCATCCCAGGCACCAGGATGGCCGCTCTCACCCTATCAAGAATCGTTTGCAGTACCTGGTGCTTTTTTTTTTTTTTTTTTGACGTTATGTTTGTGTTTTTTGTTTGTTTGTTCTATTAAGTGGCATTGTGTGGCTGGTCCCATTTTGCAGCAGCAGTACTAGTTGTGGAAACAAATAGGATTGAAAACAAACAAAAAAAGATCAAAGCAAATTGAATGCACTGGACAGTAGGGGAAACTTTTAGATTTTTTTTTTTTTTGGCTGTGAGTAGAGGGTCTGCGATACCCAAAACAAATCTGCTTTTGTTCCCTTCCTCAACCACGCCAAATGTGTCATGTAGTGTAGCCTAGCCGTTACAAAAAACGTGAAGCAGAATAACCCTGTCCATGTGGATGTTCATTCGTGTGCAGCCGTGACATACTCCCATGCGTACACGTGTGGACATGCTCATGCATACTGTGCATTTGTTTGCGCATTTACATTATTGCATTATACTTGAATGCAGATACTTTGTTTGCACTTTGCGGAGGCCTTGTTCATGAGTTTAGAGGCAAAAGTCTGTCTGTCTGTCGTTTTATGGCCTTCTTCTCATTGATGATTGAATGATTGTATAAGATGCTTTGAATGCAACGCAGGGCTGGATGATTGCAGGCATAATCATCTCCCCATAGCGTCAACCTTCCTTTGCATCCCGCCTTCCTTTTTGAGCATTATCTGACGGTGAAGGCGAAATAGATTTTTCCTTTTGCTTCTTTGTTGATCCAATGCAATTTCTCTAAAGACACTAGTAGTTTTCTGATTCACCTCTCCATTCTGCACAAGGATAGATGCATGACTCAAAGCTACGCTCTCCCTTTTGATGGATTTTTTTTTTTTGCAATATGTTTTGCTGCTACTAGAGAGATGCAATCCCACACGCTTTCACTTTTGATCTTCTGCACTTTACCGCTGTCCGAGAGCATACGAATGGCCATGTTGTTTCTAGATGTTTCCATGTCTTTGCCTCTAAGCAGCATGAATCATGTGCCTCTTCAAAAAGATAAAAAAAAAACTCCCCTTCTCCTCTGTTGTGCAGTGCATGACTAGACAAACCCAGCACATCTACGGTAGCCCACATGGGCACAAAGTTCATCTTGAAAAACAAACTATATATATATATACATAAAATTAAAACATGTTTCACAGCTTCAACCTCACAGAACTATATCCAATTGAGAGACTATTGAAAACAAATGGAATCATATACTATTTTTTCAGGAGTCTACCTGTCAAAGTTAATGAAAGTTACTATGATTTAAAGGGTTGTATTCCTCAGAGTCTAGTAAAAGTAGAGCCTTGATTGGGGGGTCATATTCTCCTTCCATTGAAAGCGGATGGGGTAGTTGTATTGAGAATGACCCCCAGCATGTAGTTTAATAATAAGGTGTGGGGACGGTGAAAAATCAGCAGTGGATGCTGCTCAGTGTTCATTGCCCAGGTCAGTCAGGTCACGTGACCTTTTAATCAGTCAAAACAAAGACAATGCAAACAATATAGGTGTAGTGGTATCCTACTTGAAAAAAAAAACTTACAGACAAGACATTGTCCCTGTTACAGTTTTTGTACATAAAGTAACATATTTAAGGTTTTATACATATTTCTACTGGGTTAGTTCCTTTTACTTCCCCAACTTGAAGCACTTTTGTTCACGTACCTCTGGCTTTATGTGTACGTTTTTGTGTGTGTGTGTGAGTGTGTGTGTGAGTGCGAGTGTGTGTTTTTTTGTTACTTTCCCCTTGGTTGGATTTCCATTTTTGTAGCCACTGACTTGCTTTTCCTTATTTCTTTTCATTTCACTTCCGTGTTTGAGCTTGTTATCTTTTGTGCTGTCACACTGAGTAGTCAGTGAGTGCTCTCGGAGCACAGTGGCATATTCTAGAAACCTGGAGCATTTTTACGAGGCAATTTTGTTTGTTTGTTTTTAATTTGTGTGCGTGTGTATTTGTTTGTTTTTCTTAAGTCGTACCCTTTGGTGAAAGCCTTGTAGAAGTGCAGTCGGCTGGTCATGTTTTTAGGGTTGTGGACTGAAGGGTGGGGTGAGCTGGATTCTCCTGCCGACTCCCAGGAGAACATCGACCAAGACCGTTTTCTCTCGTAAGCTTTCCCCGAAGACTGTAAACAAACAAACAAAAACAAATAAAAAAATAAGTTTGCTGAGGCCAGTGTCACTGTAAGTGCACACCAAATAATTGACTGTGCTCTATAGAGACTTCTAAAGGGTGAACAAGTCCATGCTCCTGAAATACATTTACTATCAAGAATCTCACACTGCTGGATACACTTGGAAAACCAAAAAAAAAAATATATATATATACAAACAAATGAACATGCTGTGGCCTCTTGTTTACCAAGTGTGATATTCTGAATAGATGTATAAGGTTCTGAAATGTGTATTCTGAATCAAACAACTGTTTTTATTTTCCTCCCATGGCAGAACCAGAGAGGTAGATCTTTGTCATTGGCTGCCAAAAAAGATTGTTTATCCCTAGCTATTTCTTTTGGTGACACTGGCTTCAATCTTCTTTTTTGTTTCAAAGAAATGTTAATCTATAGGATGTCAATAAAGACATTAGTCTAAGGCCTCATAGGTATGCAAAGGTAAAGATTGTAAGTTTGAAGAATTATTTTCTTAGGACTGTTAAAATATAAGGTCTAAAGCATGTTGTATTTATAATGGCTCTATTAAGTCGTGCCTGTTTTTTTTTTCTTCAAAAAAGCAAAAAATATGCTTTTTTCTTTTTACTTGATTACATTGCTTTGCATTCTGTCCTAGTAAAATGTCACATTTGTCTGTTTTTCACTGTATTGTAAACTATCAGATATCACAATAAACCTTAAATGGCATTTTGTGTTCAGCAGCCTCCTCCCTTGGTGTATCCTTCTTCCTTGAACACGATGTATGTTGGGTAGAGTCCTCAGGACTGCTGCAGGAAGTGCATTGGGTCTAACACAGACACGCAGAGATTAGTTCCGTCTGATGCCATTTCTGTTAATACTTAGAAACTCTGAAATGTGAAGTGTCATCATCCAGAACCACAGAACAACATGGATATTTATGAGAAAAGGCACTTTTTAAAGAACAATTTTCCCAGAAGAAAGAATGGTTTTTGACCCACCCCCCCACACCACCACCACACACACACAAACATATGCACTTTCTTTCCTGGATTTGGAGTACCTTGTGTACCCAGAGGAGTTTCTGAGTAGATGTAGGAGATAAGAGTTAAGAATCTGTGGTGTGGAGATGTGTGGCATCACACCCTGCATGCTCAGGTGGAGAGTTGTGTCGATATGTGGCCGTAGACCAGGGACTTGGTTCTTAGCACAGTCAAGAAAGAGTGAGATAAGCAAGTTTGTTGTGTGGAAACCTGGCCCATGGTATCCGAAAACATTCTTGGCCGAAGAATCAAATTAATCCTGTAAATTGCTCAGAACTCTCTTGAGATTGGCAACAGCTCAATATATGTTTGTTTTTTTTATCAGCTTTAAAGATTAAGGCAAGCTGGAGGCCAATGGTGTTCATGTAGGGCTGTTTAAG
Organism: Tenualosa ilisha; assembly: GCA_015244755.2. NCBI lineage: Eukaryota > Metazoa > Chordata > Actinopteri > Clupeiformes > Clupeidae > Tenualosa > Tenualosa ilisha. The sequence continues at coordinate 4,922,556 of PYXC01002552.1, read as the reverse complement.
GAATGTGCCGTGGTAGACTAAAGTGAAGTTCAAACGGTTTTGTTTCGGCTCCACCAACGAGCCAGATCTCAATCAGTTTGACCTTCCCAGGCTTGGAAGCGAGAACTGTGCTAATGGCCACACTCGCACAGGGCTGCTCCAAAACCCAGCTGGAGGATTTTTAACCATGACATTTCCCATGCTACTCAGTAAGACTGTTATCAGTAAGGCAGATATATACCATAGACCAAAGTCTTGAAACACAGCCTACGGGTTAAGGTTAAAATAATCTTACAGACCTTTATGTTTTCATGGAAGAAGAGATAAAAGAGAAAAGGTGAGAATCTCAGCAGGGCTCATAGGCCAGCAATGTTTTCACCTGTTGCATGGTGCCTGCATGTTCCCTCTGTGATGTCTATCACTTCTCATGGTAGGACCACTAGTAGAGGACAATCAAGATAAAACAAGCTTTGACAGGATGATATTGTTCCCTATTTGTGTGCAGTTGTGGTGAGTCATTCTCTGTTTATGGCAATTTCTGTTTGTAGTAATTAGCAGTTTTGAGAACAAGTTAACTATTTGATAACCTTTTAATATTAATTCTTGTGAGGACTATGAGATAACTTTCTACCGTTTAAGATGTGATAACCACCAGTTCCTGTCAGTTTAGCATACTAACCTGTACGTTGGATGAAGGGCTGCCAACACATCAATGTCTGCAGTGTGCCAACACATGCTAGCGGTTTGTCTTTTGTCGTTTATAATCTAAATCAAAATTCAGAAGCAGTTCAGTTTAACTCTAGTGCAGTGATCCATGTTTGATGTCCAGCTGGACACACACAGGGCTTGTTCTTGTATCACAGCAGGACCAACACTGCTGGAGCTCCCCAAACCCTGTCAGAAATGCTCCGGCCAAACAAGTTTGTGAGTGTAACTTCCACCTACTGAGACCCACAGCCTTATAGGCTTGAGAGCTCCACTGATTCAACAGTTAGAGATGAAATGATAACCATTCACATTCTGGGGCTTCACAAATGGTTAAGACTCAGTGCAGTGCATGACCAAAAATGTTTCTTTTTTCTCTTTTCCCTTTCAAATAAGACACCCACCATCCCCCTTACACCCCCGCCTAACGCTCACTCTCACACTCTTAAACAGGGAACAAAATGAGCTCTGTTTTTGGAGATGAAGTACAGCTGCGTTCGTTTAGCGCCTGAAAGTCAGGCCTTAGCAGCCGTTGAAGAAAAGTAACACAAAGTGCACATTTAGCTAGCGCTCCATCAGCGTTCACTCTATTCTCTTTGGTGAGTTCCTCTGGGAGCTTGTTGATCCCTCTTCCCCACTTCCCTGCAGGGGTAGGTGAGTGTTCTTTGTCTTTTTAAAAGCATCATTCAATGGTAACTTCAATTCTCTAGAGAGGAGGCCCTGTGGGCATAAGTAGGGGATTCAAAACTCCTACAGGATTTTTCATTTCAAATAAGAAGACAACATTCCCAGGGAACAGTGGAACAACAACTACTGTGCGCTCTACTACTACTTTGTTCAGAGATTTGTGTGTGTGTGTGTGTGTGTGTGTGTGTGTGCATATCAGTAGTCTACTACAGACTAGTCATTATGCCTGAGCACTGTGCCCATGCCTGTCAATGAACGTTAGCTGAGGGCACCTGGTGTACACTGTATCAATTCAGGGACATATTCACACACATTAGAATGGGGGAGTGCTGCTGCCAGTCTATTATTATGGCTGATACAATGGCACAATACATTTGGAGACATCCCAGTTCTCTGCAGTATAGGTTTCCACCCCATGCCCCTAGAGACCTCATGCCCCTAGAGACCTCATGCCTTTCCTGTGCATTTTGGATCAGTTCCAGAACAAAGACTAGTGATGGTTTGCCTGGATAACATGCCTGGACCTCAGAGATAAGATATTTTATTTATTTATTTCAGTTTTTTTTTGTCATGCTCACTCAACCTTTCTCTGTTGTTCTCTGTTCTAAGAATATGATGTGGTTTCCTAGCGACAGCGGCTTTGTTATTGTGTATACAGGAATGTTCTGTTAGTTGTGTGCATATGTGTGTGTGTGTGTATGTGTGTGTGTGTGTGTGTGTGTGTGTGTGTGTGTGTGCGTGTGTGTAAAACAACTGTCTCACCTCTTCAAAGAAGGCAGGAATGATGAGTATTTCAGAGTAGCCTGGCATGCTGGTGTACTGCAGCCAAAGTTCTCGCACTCCTTTTTCTGCGGGCGCGTGTGTGTGTACTAAAGTCTTAAATGTGCCTCTGTTTAAGAGAAACCCCCCTTGTTAACATACTTAGTGAGACTATCTCTGTAAAGGGTGGTCTGAAATAAATGTCTGTCGGTGACTGTGTGCTTTCTCAATGACAGGTTCTGTGTATCCACAGCTCCAAGGCTTAGTGGTTTACCATTGAGAGCTGGCCTGGGAGAAACATACTAACCCTCAACAGCCTTGGGAAGTAAACCAGAATTATCTTTTTGAAATCAACACTTCTAAGAATCTGTTTGTTTGTTTGTTTTTTTTTTTATGGGGGGGTGGCGTCACTCAAATTCAGTTATGATATGATCAGCCTTGGCTTATTGGCTGCTGAACTACAAAGGCGCTTATTGATGTTTTTCACCAGCTTTGTTGTGCTGTGCTGTGTGGTTAAGTTTCCATGGAAACCAAAATGCCCAATTTCATGCCAGACAACCAGTGTCTCAGACACAACTTTATTTTTAGCTAGAGGAAAAAAATAAAAATAAAAAATAAAAAACAATTGCTACTGGCTACACACTGCATTTTGGTTTTTCATTTTCACTATCTGACAAGTTGAACTCTAAAAAAATCAAGTAGTAATTTGATGCTACTTGACAGTTGTTAGCATAGTGGATTATACAGAATTAGTTATAATTATTCACACGAAAGCCATAGCAATGTTCTATTCTAGTAGTAGGCCTACTGTCAGATTGTGTTTATCACAATATGCAACGATGTAAAAGCGTCTTATAGCAAACAAACAGAAACCAGACAGAACCAAACAAAAACCACAGACAGAACCAATCAGCACCTTGTTTCAGGAACCCAGATGTGAGGTGTGTAATTTGATTGACTCAACCTTCCATGGTGAGAGAGTAACCATAACTGATTGGGATGACACTCTCAAAGCACACAGCAAACAAGAGGCTTTAGCAGTCCATTGCACAACTGCAGGAAGACCAGGAAACAAGAAGCAGAGCTAACAAACATTTGAATAGAAATGCAAGATTTTTGCAGGTTGATTCTTTAACACCAACAACCATGTTCTGAACAATGGCACCTTGTTCTCTTCTTTTAACTGGTGTCTTTAAGTCCCTTAGTCTTTTCTGTCTGTCCTCACTATCCTTATTCACTCCTCATTAGCTTTGCCTTTGCTCTTCCTATGTTGTACACTGTCTTTCCTCCTTCTCTGTATTTGCAATCTTAATTTGCCTTCACTTGAAGTGCTGCAGCTCCAGGTCAGAAACAAAGCAGGTGCTCTGGCCCATCAGCACCATTCAAAGAACTCTGTTTTACAGGAGGCTGTTTCAATCACCTGCTGCCTGCGAGACAGGATTAACTTTAGCCTTTGTGCTTCTTCTCGCTTGTCTCTGTCTCACTGTGTGTGTGACGTGAAATTTAGGTACACGCAAAGCATTTGCGCACACACACGCGCGCACACACACACACACACACACACACACACAGTCCCATAAGAGATAAATCCTAGACATGTCTTATACAAGCATCAACTTCCATCTGCTTAATGGGGTAGTCTGACACAGACGCACCTTTCAGACTGTCTTTGAGGTCCATGAGGTCCAGGTGTGTGTGTGTGTGTGTGTGTGAGAGAGAGAGCGAGAGAGAAAGAGAGAGAAATATTTAGATGTGCGGCAGCATTTTTATTGTTCCAAGGGACACTGACGCACCAATAATTTTGCCTGTAATATTTTTGAATGTGTCACTGCCTGAATAAGCTTCTTAACCTCTCCCAAAGTGCACTTGTGTGTTTATGAAGGTGTGAAGATATCCATTGATCATAATCACAGAGACAGGGGTTGCGTTGCGATTGCACAGAGATTTGTCAAGAGCCAGGAAAAGGGTGCAACAAGCACAAGAGCAATATGGTCTAATATCATCTGAACAGCCTGTGGGGACAGATGAAGAATTGTGTGCAATGACTAATGACTTATTTGACTGACTTTGTCACTTATTGTCATATCAGAGGCTGAGCACCATTGGATAGTAATGAATCCTGGGATGGGTGTGTTTTTTTTTTCCAAATCAGGATGGATGTGTACTTTTTTACTCAGAAAAATAAACCTAAGAAATATAAATCACTTTCGTTTGCTCAAAAAAAAAAAAATATATATATTTCTTTACGTACTGTAAGTTAGTGAAATGCCTACAGGCTGTTTATCTTTCCCAGAGAGCAATAGGACCTCCTAATTAGACCACAGTCTCTCCAACAACAACCCCCCCCCCCCCTTATCAGCTCATTCACAGCATATGTGCTGTTTATGCGCTCTACACCACTTGATGCACACTGAGACTCCCCGCCCGGATTCGGAGATTAGGGGTGTAATTAATACCTTGTTGATTCAGTGCGATGAGGCCCTTTAATTGAGTAGAAGCACTCAGACAGACTCATGGCAGTAATGACTGTGTTGAAATACAGTCAAAACAAATGGTGGACATTCTTTTTTTTATTTGCTAAAGGAAATGCAAGGATTCTCTCTCTCTGTGTGTGTGTGTGTGTGTGTGTGTGTGTTTATTACTGTTAGTATTGGGGATTTCATTTTTCCGAAGAAGAGCAATTTCTCTTAATTGTGGCTTAATGGAGGTTCAGGGTTTGGCTTTGAGAGTCTGCAACCAGAAGAGACACATAGAATTCCACCTGAGCAATTAGTGAATGCAACTGTCATTGGCAGAGCACATTATAGCGTCACTGCTCTTATAGTCTATGTGTGTGTGTGTGTGTGTGTGTGTGTGTGTCAGTGAGTGTGTAAAAGGAGACCTCACAGTGAACCTCCCCATTATACAGTGAACTGTTGTGTTGTCAAATCATGTGCAGTTCTCTCAGTCCTGTATTAAAGTTCCTGGAAAGTAGGATGTAGGGGATGGATTGTGTGTGTGTGTGTGTGTGTGTGTGTGTGTTTGTGTGTGCGTGTTTGTGCGCGTGTGTAGTAGGATTCTGTGTAAAGAATGTCAAGCCAAACTGACAAGAGCTCCCTCAACCTCATAAACCCTCCTTTCATTCACTTTCTCACACACACACACACACACACACACACACACATACACACACACAAACTGTGGGCCTCACTATGCCTGACATGCCAGGCCTTGGTCTCCTCTCTCTCTTTCTCTCGTTCTCCCTTGAGGAGATCTGTTTTTCCATATAGCCCTACATCGCTCTCTCTTAGGCACTGACCTTCATGCCCAGAAACGTGACCGGCCCTGCTGCAGATTCTATAAATAAACCCCAGGAGTGCGGGACTGGACAAACCTGCTCCATGTATATTATGAAGGCACGTATGCACTCAAACACACACACACACACACACACACACAAAGTACTTTGTTAGGGTACAGGCACAGACACAGACACACACACACATACACATACACATATACACACACACACAGTACCTTGTTAGGGCATAGGCACAGACACAGACATAGACAGACAGGCACAGACAGACACACACACACACAAACACCAGAAACAGGGGTCAGGGGAGGCGGGGTGACAGTATAGCCTGCTTGATGAGACCCGTTGGACAGAGGCAAATCACTCTGCTTTTCCTGACCTACTTCTATGCCCTGGAGCTGGCGCGACCCGACAGGAAAAAACAACAGCAACGGAGACACGGCGGGTACTGTAGGAGACAACGTGGCCCGACACACACACACACACACACACACACACACACACACACACACACACACACGTATGGAGAGCGGAAATACTCTATGTCAGCTCTTGTTGTCCTAAGCAGGTCAGGGCATGTATACACGGTCTGTTTCCCTACACTGCAGACATGTGAGGAAATGACACAGATGAGACACATGGAATAACAGATGGCCACTGGTATCAGTTGATCTCCATGGTGGTGATATTTCAGCGTCTGAATCCTCTAGCCGCAAAATTTCTTGAGGACTTTGCTGCATCATCAGATTACTTTGTTCAAGGCTTTTTTAACTGGCTTGTGCTAGTCCTTACATATATGGGCAAGCACACACACACACACACACACACACACACACACACACACACCACACACACACACACACACACACACACACACATACACAGACACAGGAGCGCACACATGTGCATTTCAGAAGGTCAGGAATGGATTCTTCGAGAGCTGTCGTGCGTCAAAGTGAAATACTGTACCTCTAAAAATAAACGCCTTAGCTCTCTTTTTGGACTTGGAAATCAATGCCGGCTGTATAACCACAGCACACACACACACACACACACCACACACACACACACACACACACACACACACACACACACACACACATCTGCATGCATGTTTCTGAGGTGTGCTTGTGTTTATATTCCCAAGACAGGCCAGGGCAAGACAAAGGCCAGACAGACAGTGGAGCCATGGTGGGAAGGCTGACCTAAGTACTACAAGCGTGTTATCAGCAGCTGATGACCCAGTAAACACAGCCCTCCTCCTCCTCCTCCTCCTCCACCTCCTCTTCCTCCTCTGCCAGTTCTGCCTCCTCCTTTCTTCTCTCTTGGATGACAACAACCCCCACCATGTCCGCTCTTGCTCCGGTCACTAATGGACATTACATGGTACAGTGAGTCACTCACTGAGAACAATTCTCACTCACACTACATCTGCCATTTGGACCAAAACCAACTATTATTCAAACTACCTTGCTATCCAACACTCTTTCCCTCTCACTCTCTCTCTCTCACACACACACCACATTTTCGTGCGTCAAGCCACACATCAACGTCCGGTTCTCTGTTCACTCCCTCATTCTCAACCCTTCTTCCCACCCTCTCTCCCTCCCTCCCTCCCTCCCTCTCTCTCTGGCTGTGCCTGTCTCTGAGGGAGAGCAAAGTGGAGGTGGTGGGTCCAGCTGTCTGTCTCTCAACAGCAGGCTTCCATTAGCCCTCACTCTGCCGTTACTGCTGCCTCCACCACCGCCGCCGCTGCTGCTGCCGCTGCTATTTTGGGCCTCCAGTGACATCAGAGGGAGGCCCCATCGTCCGTTCGTCCATCCGCCCGCTGGTTTGTACGCCGCTTTGTTTCCCCAGAGCAGTGACTCACAGCTGCAGAGATAGAGAGAGAGAGAGAGAGAGAGAGCAAGAGACAAAGAGAGAGAGAGAAAGAAAGAGCAAGAGAACAAGAGAGAAAGCAATAGAGAGAGAGAGAAACTGCGCTACCTGGGGCAAAACAGCAAGAGCAACCAGAGCACCCTGAGCAGCACGCTACTTAATGTTTCCATTTAACCTTTTTAGAGAGAAAACACACACACACACACACACACACACACACACACACACACACACACAGACACACCAGCAAAAGTAATTTGTAGCTTGTGAAGTGTGCAAATGTGATCAGACATAATAGAAAGGTAAATTTGACAAACTTAGTTGTGCTTCCTGCTGGCTCCAGCTGCATGAAATAAGAGAGTCTGTCTTTAGAACTGAGAAGCTTTTTTTTATGCATTCCATGAACATCATGTTTTTGTTTAGTACATTGTTTTACAAAAGGCCAGATACTGAGAGGTTAGTGGACACCATTTGTAAATATACTATGTTTTCTGGGTCTCTGGAAAACGGTTTGTTTTAGAGTAAAAAAAAAAAAAAAAAAAAAAAAAAAATATATATATATATATATATATATAAAAAAATAAAAATGGACCATAGGATAAACTTTTACTTTTTATAGAGAGATAGTAAAGATAAAAATCAAAGATATTTTTGTCTTTTCCACTGCAGTGCATTTGAGGCAGAGGAAAGTATTTTTCTTAAGGAATAAGAAAAAAAAATGCAAAAGCTAGCAGTCTGCCAGGAAAGCTACTTTGCATTACAATCTACTCTGTCTGTGCCTTTATGTTTGGGCCTGCTAAGAGGTGCCTTCCTGCTTGCCCTAGCATGGGTCAGATACCCAGGCAGCTAAAAAGGTTAGAGGCAGGCAGGCAGGCAGGCAGGCAGGCAGGCAGGCATGGGCTCACAGCGCTCTCTCCAGCAATGGCGTCACCGCGACCGATGAGCATCCCACGCAGCACCCTGCCACGACGAGGGCCCTTCGCTCTGGCATCGACCGTCGTCATGGCGATGCCTCTGACGTGCGCCCTCACCAAGACCCACTGAGCAACAAAGCACTAGAGACTGACAGTGATAACTGGCCAATGAGAGCATGAGTTGGTGACAGCATCGGTGAGCTCATGCAAAAGATGAAAACAAGCAGAATCTGAGAGGGAAAGGAGGAGAGGGAGACAGAGAGAGAGAGAGAGAGAGAGAGAGAGAGAGAGAGAGAGGGGACAGAGGAAGATAGACCTGTCATTTTGAGTTACATATGATACAATCCCTTCCCTTCTCTCAGAAGTATGCTTATATTTAATACTGTTAATATTTTATATTTATACCACAGACATTCATTTGTCAGGAGAGAATTTATTTCAAGGAGAAAAAAGGAAAAAAAATATCTCTTTTGGACCACTAATCCTGTTAGCTGTGTCCTTTGTTTCCAGTCAGCATCTACGTCCTCGTAGTTTAAAGAAATAGCTTTATGTTGTCCTAATGGGTAGGAATAAGAACCCCCGGTCTAACCATCCATTTACTATTTAACCATTTAACTGTGTCCCCACACTAACAGACCCTAACTGTGTTTCTCTATAGATGTGCCCCCTTATGGAGTTTTCTGTCTCCAGATTTGGCTTTTGTCGTGCTCTCTGTCTAGCTCTGTTGCCCTCCTGGGTTTTGCACATTCGCTCCATGACTTGCACTTCAGCCATGTCCCCATACTGCATGTGCCCTGCCCCCCAACAGCCATGTCCTTTGAAGCTGTCTGTTCTCATAACTGTGTTTACACATAGTGGCGCTTTACTTCCACTTGTTTGCCTTTTTGCCTGCGTCCGTGTGTGTGTGTGTGTGTGTGTGTGTGTATGTGTGTGTGTTTGTCTGGAGCGGTGAGCCCTATTAGTTGTGTGGTGTCTCGTCTTGTCTGCTCTCATAGGCGTTTGCCCTTGTTGTCGGTCCAGCCCTCACCTCACGAGCCCTCTCTATGTGCGCAGCCACGCATCTAGAAGGTGGCGGTGGCGGTTTTGACTAGATGAGGTCGTCTCAATTGCCTCCCCTCCGCTCATCATTCTGTGTCCGCCTCTCCAAGGCTTTGTCCTTGGACTCATCTCGCTCTTTTAATCTGGCCAACGTACTTGGTGTCTCGCTGCCCTGTGCTCCATTAGGATTGCTCTTTACCCCTGCACCTTTCCTTTCTCCCTCTCTCCTCATGGACATTTACAAGTCTCTTTGGTCACCGCTGTGTCTCTCAAACTCGACCTTCCCTTAGTCGATCCGCTTTGTTCTCGGTGCACTGGGCTTCCTGTATCTCAGGAAGGCCCTGGGGCGGTTAATTAATTTGTTTCCACATAATCCCCATGCCACCCCTCGTTTAGCTCAAAGCGCTTTGCTTTCTCAGTCCAGCCCAACCGGTCCTTTCCTTGCTTGTTCACTCTCTTGGTAAGCAAACATAACACCAAATTGCTCTGCTGGGCATTCTCCACCCCTTGCTCTGCATTTTCTGCTGCAACGTGCAATCGGACAATCAACACAAGCCCGAAGCCTGGAGGTGGGCCAGAGACAAGGCAGCCAACTCTGCTAACCAGCTAGATTACAGCTGCAACGTAGAGCCAGGGAGGATGGAGGAGGTGGCGTGTACTTTGAGAGACTGAGAGAGTCTGTGTGTGCACACACACACAAGTGCGGTCCATTGGACATAATAGGCTGCACAAACACTCCATAAAGCAGAAATGAAAATGTGGCTGGAGTGTATTAGTGGGCCATTAAATGCTGCTCACCTCAAAGGTCACTATTCATACTAAATTTAGCCACAGTGTTTATTTCTGTAACCGTATGTGTGCCACTGCCCACAGACACATATACACACACACACCCTTGTGGAATTACACACAAAGACTGTCTCTATCCCTGGACCCAGCTAACAGTTATAAAAACAGCTCCCCCCACCTTTTCTCTGAGGCGGGAAGTTAGCAGTGGGAATTCTTACAGTCTAAATATAAATATATATAATGCTGGCTATTTCACTTTCTCTCTCACTCCCTTCCACTCCTGTTACAGTCGCCTCTCTTGTTCTTTTCTCCCTTCCCCTCTTCCCTCCATCTCTCTCTCTCTGTGTTTCACCCAGCTGTGCCCTGCTTGGCTCTCCTGTTGCTCAGTCATTGCTGTCATCCTTTACTTATCTGCCCCCTCCAACTTTCCACTCCTCCCCACTCCATCTCTTCTCTCTCATTCATTTATCTCTCTTTCTCTCTCTCTCCCTCTTTCTGTTCCTCCCCCTCCCCTCATCTCTTTCCATTCACTTTCTTCCACTCAGTTCCTCCTCAGACCACTTGTCCCTCTCCTGAGAAGGTTAATTGTTTATAATTCTCTCATCCTAGAAGCTACCCTCTTTTCTGCTGCTCTTTTCCCTCCCCTATATTCTCTTGTCCATTCAATTCCATTCTTTCATCTCTCTCCCTCTCTCTACCTACCTTCCTACCTAGTTGCAAAGACAGACAGCACCTCTGCTCCCTACTTAAGATTCCTGTCATTCGGAGCCTAAAATGCACCAAAGACCATCACACCTAACTCACAGGCTGCAGCTTGTCTTAATTAAGGAGTTGGCAGCTTGCTGTGAAATCTTTCATCTGTGCACCTACGCCTACTACAGGGTTGCCAACCACTCTCATTGACAGCATTTCAAAACTTTTCCATGACTTTTCAAGGACACTCAAATAAGATTTTCCAGAACTTTCACAACCAAAAATTGCATCAGTCTACTTCACTCTACAGGTTAGAGCCCACTTATAACACTGAATACAACCAAAAGGACCAAATGAACACAATAAAGCATTACCCCTGCAGAACAACAACTTCATCAGGCATCAGGTGTCAAATTGCATGAAATTTCCAAAACTTCAGGATTACTGCTGACAGTTCATGGTCACCATTCACAATTTCTGTCAACTTCAAGGACCTGAAAATGGGCTTTGAATTGATATAAAATTCTAGAATTCCCAAGACTGTTGAAACCCTGTAGCTTTATCTCTGAGCCAGTCTCTATATGATCTCTGTGTTGGCGGCTTAAACGAAGCGCGCAGACCTCAGGCCTCGGACTGACAGCAAGAATCTTGGGATCAAGCTGCCGGTCCTGAAGACTAAATCAGGCCTGTGTGTCTGATCGCTTGTGGCATGCCAACATTCTGATGCAACTCCAGGGCAATTACAGCAGTGAAACAATATTGTGTCAGCTGTGGGCCAGAAATATGCTCGGAAGGAATGAGGATGTGGACTGTCGGGGCTCTGAGAGACTCTACTTACTTAAGTATGCAACTCAGCTCAACTGACATTACACAGTACAACCCAAATCTCCTGCTTCAGATTTCGATTCCACAAGCTTCACAATGAACTCTGTGACCCTTAATGTCTGTAGCTGTGAGCTCTTTTGTACACTGGCATTGTTTATTTAGGTCTCTGTTGTCTTTTGTTTGTGTTTGTGTGCAACATGATTCATAAGTCATTGGGGATACAACTCCCATCTCATTCAACCAGACGGTAATTGTAAGGCATGAGACAAACTAATTTCAAACCTTTCAGCTGTGGTGAGATTGAAAAGAGCATGCATGAAGACACAAACACACACACACAGTTACAGACGCAAACACAAACAGCTGAGGGAGGAGGCTGATCGAGCAGACAGAGGGACTCTTAGGGGATGACTCATCGGCGGTCTCGTCTGGCCTGGACATTGACAGACAGCCAGAAAGCACTGAGGTGACTCGGTCCACGACCCCTCCAGAACCGCCGGTCTCCTTGCTGCTTCGTTTCACATGCGGGCAGAGAGGCATGAGAGCTATAGACACATCCTCCCCTGGATCATCGCAGCCGTGGGAGCTGAACGCGGCAGCAGCGGTTGGAGGAGTGGGAGACTGTGGGAGAGCACAGCCGTGTGATAAAGGGATTTCAAGTTGGAGCAAACTGGGGGATTGAAACATGTACTGCAGATAAGGGAGGGCTAATCCTCCTCCTGGTGGTGTGTGCTTTTGTGGTTCTCTTACAGACAACCCACACCCGTGTGGATTAACCCCAACACATCGCTGATCAGGCACTGACTATGCAGAAGGAGCACCTTGTTTTCCAATCTGTTGATAGACATTCAGTATAGACATTATTGTCAAAGAGCTTGTCACCAAATCCCTTAAGATTATTCTTGTAACTTTGCTGAGCGGGATGCCAGGATGCACTTCCCAAATGAAACCATATCCTAAGATTTTGGACTTTTGCAGTAGTAGAGTAGAGCAGAGTTACTTTATTGATCCCGAAGGAAATTAAGGTGTCCAGCAGCATACACATAGTACACATAATACACAATGCAAAAACAGACCAAACATATTGCACACATCTGCATTCATACAACATTCACTGAGCAGGAAAAAAAAAAAAGTGATTCTAGTCTGCACAGTCATCTGGCCAACTCTGCTGTGGGAGACACTGCATGTCCTCCATGCCTGACCTATCCTTCTTGGCTGCTTAAGACCACTGCCTCTGCCATTTATTTACCGACCCACATTTCATTTCTTACAGCATCCTCTTGGGAAAGATTAATACCAAGAATGTGAGACAGAAGAGGGTCACAGTGAGGTGAAATGCAGTAACAACTGTGGTTCAAAAAGGAAGTTGGGGAGTTGGCAACGCAAATGGACTTTGGTCCTTTTGACATTAGTGGCCACATTGACCATACTGCCTATCAACTTAGTTGCTAACTGGTTAGCAGCTATGCTTTTGGGAAACAGATGCCAGGGACAACCTTAGAGACAAAGGACAGAGCAAGTAAAGAGGTTGGGAGGTGAAGAGAAGGGAAGTCTTGGTGGCCTACAAGAAAGGCTAGAGCTAAGAGGAGAAAAAAGTAAGAGGGTGAGAGAACAAAAGAGAGAAAGAAACAAAGAGGAGGAGTCATGTGAAATGAGGAAGGGAAGGAAATGCTTCCCACAAAAAGAACATAACTAACTTTCCTTAGGCCTTTGGGATAGTCTCAATCTAGCAATAAGCTTCTCCCAATCTGGGTGGACCTCATTTCCCGATTATGATCCAAGGTTAATACATTGATTTTGTACATTTTTTAAATCTATATAAATATATATACAGGATTACATTTCTTTTCATCATTCTACTTGATCTGATTTGTGATTTAATAGGTAATGTTTAGTAAACTGAGGTTAATACATGAATGAGGTTAATACACATTTTGTTTTTTTTAGTTTGCATAAAACACTGACCTGAGGTTTATACATGCTGCAGCTTATATCTGGGAAATGACTGTACTAAGCCCTGCTTCAACCCTCTCTGGTGGCAGACCATGATTTCTTAGTTAGACGGTTGGCTTGTTGAGAGTAGAATAATAATTATTTGTTTTGTTACTAGGTCATCATAGTCTCTTCAGTAGCTGGAACTTGGTTCCTAAGATGGCAGATAAGACTCTTCTTATTTAGGGAAAGATAGCTGCCAAAGACATCTCTGCCACTTTGACAATGCTAACTTTTCTTGGTATGGTAGAGTGCTAACAGGCAAACAAATCAGGCTGCAGCTCCATTTTGGAAACAAGCTGATGAGACGAATGATAGCCATTCACTAGACACATCCAAACAGGAATAGGAGATTTTTGGCAACATTAGCGCTTCTCTTTGAAACCACAAAGACTGTCTGTACTTTTTGTGCAATTTATTCATTAACACAAGCCCAAATCATTTTTATTAACTAGCCAACAAGACAAACGAAAACAAAATGCAAAAAAAGAATGAGGGGGATAGAGAAGATGCAGAGGACACAGACGCCACTGTGACCTGACGACGACCCTTGATCATCCCCAAAGCAGCCTCCCTTCTGCCAAGATGCATTATGGGAACCGGGGGTACTGTTATGTGCCCTGCGGTTTCAGCGCCTCGGATCTCATCGTGTCACAGAGGCCCAATGGAGCGACGGGCGTGAATGGGTGGGGGTTTGACTCTTCGTGTTCCCCAGATCTTATCAGGCCATACACAAGTCGCAGACAAGGACACTCATCTCCTGTGGCACGGCCAGGGAAGATAAGCGGCTCCATTGCTAACTACTAGATGATCTCCAGAATGGGTGCGAGTTCCAAGAAGCAAGCAAGATATACAAAATGCACATCAGACTATGAGAGAGACATCTCAATTCCCCTGTGCCACTCTCACTCCCACACAGACACACACACAAACACAGATCAAGCACGCAGACTTTTCATTCCATTCATACTACAGCCCCTGACTGGGACCGCTATCTCTGCTGGTACACTAAAAAGCCTGCCTTCATTAAGGATTCTGTCTGTCTCTTTTTATCCTCAGCAAGAAAAAGAATGAGAGGGAGAGGGAGGGATGTGAGTGTGAGGAATGCAGGAGATAGTATGAGGGAAAGAAAGACAGAGGTCTGTCTCTATCGCGTGGTTTAAAGAGTGTAGCTGTCCACATAAAGATCTCCATGATGAGGACTACATATCTGACGTACCAGTGATGCTTCACAATGGGAGATGAGATGCCTTCAGCAGGTTCAATGACAGTTGACCAAAAAAGAAATCCATGTCACTCACTAACACACACACACACACACACACAAAGTCAAACAGACAATGGGTGTACAGAGCATGAGGGGCATGTGGACAGCGAGCAAATGAACAGGGGCATGAGGTCGAGCGGTGCGTGCACGCACACACACACACGCGCACACCACAGTCCCGGAACATTCTCTCTGTGTCAGCAACTCACCAGTCGCGTTGTTACCTGAGCCGTCAGCAAAACCCATAAAAGTGTCCCAGGGGTGCGCGGGCCCGTGCAAACCCTGAATCAGCTGATCGCTCGCACGGCACAGCTGGCCACCTCTGAAGCGAAGGCATGGCACCCACAGGTGTCGTCAGCTCATCTACTGGTCTGTTTTCACCAGTGTCTGCTAGGACTACAGTGGGTGATGCTGCTTAAGATGGTGTATGCACCTAACTCACTTTCTCGCATTCATTTTTATACCTGTAAAAGTCAATTTACCTCCATTTCTACCACTCATCTTGGATTCCCAGGAGATTCTTCTTTGATCTCTCTCTCTCTCTCTCCCTCTTTTGAAGTTCCTACATGACCAAATCTGCTTGCTTCTTTCATTTTTAGTTTTGGAAACTAGACTAGACAAGCCGATAAAAGAAAGCTTCTTCAGTAGCCATCTTCTCTCTCCGGCACTCTCTGTGTCTCTCTCAGATGCACACACACACACACTATTCTCTTCTCTCCTCTCTGAGATGGGACCATTTCCCAGACAGTGACACAGACCATTAGTCAAGAACACCAAATGAGCATAAGTACCCTATCAGGCTGGCTTTCGCAGAGATGCTCAAATGAGACATGGTTATTCAGCACCATGCAAACAGACTTGTCAGCTGAGCGGGGACACAAGGTACAGCTGAGAGAGAGAGAGAAAGAGAAGGAAGAGGAGAAAAAAGAATGAGTATGACATGAATGAAAATAAGCCATTAGACTTAATCCATTCCTGCCAAAAAAAAAAAAACCAAGAAAAAAAAAACAAAAACTGCAGTACCAAAATGATAAAAAGGTACCAGGGCAGAAGAATGGCAGAGAATACCTGGAGGCCATCATCAGCACTTAGACATCTGATGCTGCTGCAAAGCACACGTGACAGAAGCAAGGGGCTAAACATGTGCAACGTGTGCCAAAGTCATTGAGACGGCGGCGGCAGCAGTGGCACGGCGGCTGAGACAACAGACACACAGAGACACGATCATGTTTGTCTTTCAGCCGCCACCGCACCGGCCATCAGGAAACAGGATAGCAGGTTCAAGGCTTCTGGAAGCGTTACATAACAGATCAAACACACACTCACACCTTCATCCCTTTTAGCCGTGCAGTCTGTCCTACACACATGCTGCAAGCTCACTTCCTCCTACCCCTCACCTGTGGACACACGGACACACACACACACACACACACACACCCGGTCTAGTGGGATCAACAACAGGCACTCTATCCAGACTGAGGGCTGTCAGTAAGTGTTTTGTTTAACTCACCGTCACCATGGCAGGCAAACAGGAACTCACACGCCATTCTATTCATTGTTCTACCTAACAGCCAATGACGTAAAGGAGCAGACATAAGGGCAGTCAGGTTGACCAGTGCACTTGATGACTTGCCAGCTAGCGTGTAGCCTAGTTCTACTGTGCATGTCTTTGTATTATTACAGGAAGGTTTCATGGGACTCCTGAGCTTCAAAACTGGCTCAAGTTCACTCTATTTGGCTATGTGATGCTGATGACTGTTGATGCTTAATGCAAGCTGATCTACACTGTGAAAAAGCCAAGTGAGTTAAAATGCTAGTGGGAAGTGAAATGTTTGCATAAACAGTAGTAAAATGTAGTTTCTGATACTCAGGATGAAGTTTTTGGAATGGATAGTGCATATTGCAGCAACACGCACAGATAAATGCACGTGTGGTCAATACAAAGCAGTGCTGAGGCTACGATCATGTGGACAGACCTGAGCACAGTGCCAGTAGCGATGATCATGATGAATCTCATCACAGAGTGACAGGATTAGAGATGCCGCGTTGATGAGATTGGAGGCCTGACTGCTGTACTTGTGTTAATGGAAGAATCATTTTTTTTTTCCCCCAGGTCTTACTGTAAGTAGATGGGAAATCTCACGTGCAAGCAATGTAGAGAACACACTCTCCTTCTCAGGACATTAAAGCTCCGCTCAGTCACTCCATACATCTTATGCGCTGGAAATGCAAATGACCGAACAGCTGAGGCCAGTGTATACACATGCAAATGTAAACCATGGTCAAGCTTAGGGCTCATTGACCGTGGTGAGGGGATTATGGGATGGCAGTGTCGCTGGGCTGGCAGAGCATCTGGGCCAAACGGAGCGGTGTGATGTTTACGTCTGCCGGCTGCGGCCCTTCTGGCGGAGGGAGAGAGACGAGACGAGACGAGACGGGCGAGACGGTGGCCAGCTGAGCTCAGCAGTGGTGGCGGTGATGGTGGCGACAGACTGCAGGGCCTACTGTGGGAGCAAGGGGACGTGGATAGAAGCCCTGTGCAACACCACCATGCACCACCCACCACCACCATCACATTTCTACCCAAGGGCCAAGGCACCAGCATTCTCCTTTCCAGCACCCAGATTTATAGCCGACCTGGCCCAGTGCCAGAGACAGCGTGGCACTGTTTTGTTTTTTATGTTTAGAGAGCAAGAGTGAGTGTGTGTGTGTGTCTGTCTGTCTTTCACACTTGGCTGTCTGGGATGTGTTGTTTTATTTTAAAGGCCCCTGCTGGAGCCCTGAAATATGTTGGAGGTGTGTGTGTGTGTGTGTGTGTGTGTGTGTGTGTGTGTGAGAACCCATTAAATAACAGTAAAAAGAAAGGGACACCGAAGAGGAGAACAACAAAAAGAAAAGAATCTCCTTCCTCAGCAGTTAAAAGTTAAGGAGGGGCCAAGCGACAGAGCACCCGCGCTGAAAATAAAATAAAAGATCGAAAAGAAAAGAGCACCCCACCACCTCCACCACCGCCACCACCACTCGCAGCTAAATCCAGCAGGCTAACCACATGTGCTCCATAAGGAGAGGAGCATACAGCTGGGGTGTGTTTCCTAAAACCGTAGTAGCTAACCAGCCAGCAATTTATTTGTTTGGCAATGGGAAATTGCATTGGAACCAACAAAGTCGCTAACATAGTTAGCAAGTATGGTTTTGAGAAGCATGTTGTGTTTGTGTTGTGCTGTTGCAGCCTGTAGAGTGTCTGTTTAAAGAGTCTCCTCTGCTCTTAGGCTCCATGTAGGCTGAGGCTGATCTGGCTGATAGCATGACTGAGAGGAGCATCAGTTATATTTAGCCTTCCAGAGGCCCTGGGCCTTCAGGGGGGGGAGGAAAAAGAACAAGAAAAACGAGACAGAAAAATATGGGTGGAAAACTGCCAGAAGAACAGACTATCCACAGGAACAAGCGATACACAACACCGTCCAAATAAAATGAGTTTATTTGGAAAGTTTGAGAATATTTTTTTGAGGACAATTTTATACGGTATTTACAAATCTACTACCCCTGCCTCATAAAAACCAAAACTAAAAACAGAAAAAAAGACATTAATCTAATACAAGAGGGGCATGTAGACCAGCTTTAAAAAAAACATAGTTGTATTACAACAAAAACATTCATTGTTATTGACTCTGTATACAACCAGTCTGATTCCTCCTTATGTCCTGCAGCGCTGACACTGAGATAACAGTTCTTGGAAGTGGAGCGTCATCGAGACTCAGGGGCTCAAAGTGACCCTGTCAAGGAATATGGGACATCCTCGGCCTGTGCCAGTAGTGAAACTAATGCCGCTGTGTGTGTGTGTGTGTGTGTGTGTGTGTGTCTCATAGTGTGTCACTGCAGTTCAGCAGTATGGCCTCCCCCTTGTGCTCACACGCGAGTGGATCAATAGAGGCTTCGAAGTCAGCGACAACAGATCCTCCGGTTCTGATGGAATGCAGATCGATGCGAAAACAGGGCACTCGTACCGCACACACACTCCCAATGAAACACAAGAGCGGGGGGAATAGAGTGGGGGGAGGGGGCAGGGGGGAATGGAGGGAGGGGGGAGGGAGGAATAAACGACTGGCTACAATGAAAACAAACAACTCAGGTTTTGGCTTTCGAGCTTGCCAGACTCAGAGTGGAGTCAGCGAGAACATCCAAGCATGATTCTATGATGAAAACTGCCTGGAGTTGTGATGAGAGGAGACATCCTTACAAGTTCCTAAGTCCTGGAGCCAAGGGCACATGGCCATGTGAAGAGTTCTGTTTGGAGTTGATCTACGAGACCCGCATCACCAGGAGCTGAAGTCCCCGAACCCTGTTCTGCCTTTGGGCTTCTTGGTTGCCGTCTCACTGGTAGAGGGCTTCTCGTTATCCGCTGCGCGTTTCCTGTAGAGGACGGAAGAGAGGCTGGTGATTTAAAGCGGCACCGAGGTGGTGAAACCACACGACAATCCTCGTGCCCAGTGGCAGCGTCACGTCTCTGTCAGTGTGCGCCTCGCTCTTCAGCCCTACTGCACTTTTCACTGCTACACAACTCTTCGGAGGACCGGCTCAATGAGTCGTTTCCCCTACTGGCCTTATGCTCTACACTGCATACCACAGGAACTTGGAAGGGTCATCACTTGCATTCAAGGCACTGGGTGCTCCTTGATCAAACTGTGTGCACACTAACTCACACTTACTTTATTGAAACAATGGCTCTGTTTTTTGTTTTTTTAAATTAGCCAGTATAGAGTAAAATTATCCGACATTTTCTCAATGAAAAGACAAAAACCAAAGTTCTAGTAATGGTACATTCTAGGTCGTATGCAGGATGTACAGCAGGCTGCCATATTGGAAGCAGCAACTGCCATCTCTTCCAAATGAGGGCTTAATTAATACATTCATAACACAAAATAAATTTGCATGCAGAACGAGTTTAATGCCTTCACACATACACACCCACACCCCTACCAATCCACCCCCCTCCACACACACACACCGAGAGACTGTGAAGCAGCAGGTAGGGCAGGGTAGGGCAAGTCCCAGCTGCTGTGACCCCTTAATGGGCAGGTCTCTGTGGGGGTTTATGGGTAATTAAGATGGCTCCTGCCGAGACCCTGGGAAGCTGCTGCTTCAACCCCACACTCCTTCAGCCATGTGACACATCTGTCACATAGCACACAAATAAACACACACACACTCATACCAATAATCTTTTTCACAGTTGTCAACCCTATACAGTCACACAGGTGTCAAAGAGACCTTCTGTCTTCCAGCCTGTAATTACTGTGATATACTGATCCAAGTTTTCTACATAATTAGGTGACAATGAGAATATTATAAATTGGTATGAATCAAAACAACTTCTGACAACTTCTCACATAAAACTGTGTACACATATTCGTTTACCCCTCCTGACAGAACAGTAAACCCATCCCATCAAATTTCAGCCGCAGGCCTCACTACCGACAGTCCATTAGTCGATGAATGGCAATTTAAGATTGTCTATCTTAGAAACAATATGAGTCTAGACACAGAGGAGGCAGGCAAGCCAAACAAACAGTACACTGTCAAATACATAGTCAGTGCTCGAGTCAGGCTGTAATTTGGCCCAGCCTGTGGGCAATTACAATGGCAAAGGCTGCAGAACAAACTCAACACTTGCAACTGTGGACTTGTAAACAGTGCACAGCCAGTCAGTCATGAGGGGGTTTTAAAGCGAGCGGTTTAGCCACAAACCCTGGGTTATGTTAACCCAATGAGAGTGGCAAACCTCTTAACAGAGGCCCTTGGCTTTGTTCACCAAGCAAAACAAACCCCAAAGATTCTTTGAGAGGGTCTACCTACCACGAGTTTACCACCTACCTACCCAGGGCTGAGCAGGGGTGAAAGTAGGTAGGGGCAGTATGGTACTGCATGCCTCTAAAGTAGGTAGGGGCAGTATGGTACTGCATGCCTCTAAAGTAGGTAGGGGCAGTATGGTACTGCATGCCTCTAAAGTAGGTAGGGGCAGTATGGTACTGCATGCCTCTAAAGTAGGTAGGGGTGGTGCATGTTAGTGGTGGGCAGTATGGTACTGCATGCCTCTAAAGTAGGTAGGTGCAGTATGGTACTGCGCGCCCCTAAGATTCAGAGGTGGTGAGTAGTAAAGAAAAAGCCAAGAAAAATCTGATCTGCTATCTGAGTGCACTGAGCGTGAGACTCAGGCAACGTGAGACTTCTGTGCCCAAATGCTTTTTCTCTTGCTGACTTTTTAACTCCATGCTTTGATCCAGTACAGTCCTGTGGACATCACTGGGTCTGTCTATGGAGGCTGTGTTCTGCACACGTACTGAAGGGGTTCAGGCTAGTGCATGCAACATCATGTTTGTCTCTGCTAAACTGCTTACGGAGTTCTCAACACATAATATCTGCATATCACATGAAACTGTGATCTAGCTTTCCAATGGTGCTAGTCACTAGTTGCTGTGATGAATAAAACTGAATTGAATTGAATTGAATGAATGATTGCAAAGAAAATTACCTTTGATTTACATCAAATTCAATATTTACATTTGGCATCTCTGCAAGTATCAGAAAATACCCGATTCACTGGTATAGTCTAAGGCACCTCTAATCAGTCATTTCTAAGTAATGCAATTTAGAAATCACACAAAATCACAATTTCTATAGTGAACACAGCAATTACACTAGACACTCTGTTTTTAGAAATTTGTAGCCACATTTAGTTTGTACTAAGTGCATTGACATATTTGATAGCATCTTAGTAGGCCTTCAAATAATACTCATTTCTCACTCAATAATCATTGGAAGTATGTAGGGGGAATGGTTCAATGGCCTTGATGACTGTTCTACAACTAACAGTATGAATTAATGTATGAGCTTTTGAATGGCACGGACAAGAAAATGAAACTAGTGTCACCCCTGGGGCTGAGACTAAACCCTGTACTTGAGCCATCTCCCCAGGTTAGGGGGCAGCCATGGCCTACTGGTTGGGGCTTCGGGGAGAAGGAGACTTACGTGGCGGCCATGTTGATGTACTTGCCCACGCCGGGCCTGAAGGTCTTGGGCTGCTGCTCCTCTTTGGCTCGGCTCTGAGCCGCGGCGGCCTCCGCTCGCTCCTGCTCCTGCTGCTGCACCTCCTTCTCACGCTCCGCCGCAATCTGAACATGAACACAAACACACACACAGCATGTCACTGCAGGGCTCTTATAAACATACACCAACGTATGCATAGACAGACAGACAGATAGACGCACAGACAACATGAGACAAAACTGCAGCAAAACCAAATGAAATATATGACTGCCAAGGTGCTTCAAACTAACTCCCACACACACACACACACACACACACACACACACACACACACACACACACACACACACACACACACACACACACACACACACACACACACACACACACACACACACACACACACACACACCCCAGTCACCACAGTTCATGAGCACTTCATAATACCTTTGCAAGTGGAAAGCATTGACGTCACAGGCCTTGGTCTGCTCTACTTTGTCTGATTAAGAGTGAATAAAGCAAACATGCTCTAGTTTCCCCTTGCTGCTAGTTTGACTAAAGGAGGCAGATTACCTAGATCAGGCTGTTTTACACTTGCTGCAGTAGGCAGATTACCTAGATTAGGCCGTTTTACACTTGCTGGGGACAATGCCAACATCTCTAGGCACTGGCCCACTGCCCTTGTGTGACCCGTGTGGGAATTCCTGAAGTTCACAGTGAAACCTTATTCTCATCATCTGATTAGTCTTATACTGTGGGCCTGTTTACAGTCTCCCTCGGTCCTTGTGCATAGGCACACAACACAAGAACTGGGTCACAGGGCATTCCACAGATTTCAACAAATGGCTGCGACTGTACAGTCCCTTTCTCTCTCCTCTCTCTCTCTTATACACACACACACACACACAATTATAGGATTTATTATGAAGGAAAAAATGATGCACCTGTGACAACACTGTAAAGATGTACAACAAACCAGCATGACAAAAGCACACACACACACACACACACACACACACACCCCTACCTAACCCACATGAATTCATGCATGCTTGCACCCCTCCAGGAAAGACTAAAAGCACACACACTCCTCCAAGACAAATAGTGAGAGGTGTTATCAACGCAAGATCTGAACTGCCTTATCAAAACAGACAGGGCAGCCAGAAAGACAGGAACACACTGCACTGTACTCAACTGCTAGTGCATTGTCTGAGAGCCTTCAGCACATACTAGAACATGTTTATGGCCAGGGTGGATAGTATAGGTCTGTTAGGCATCTGTTAGCCTATCTGGCCCCCTCAATGTCTGAAGCAGGCAGAGAGTGGGGCCTTTGTGTGTGTGTATATGTATATATATGTGTGTGTGTATACACATGTGTGCACTGTGTATATACATAACTCTGTGTGTGCGTGTGTGTGTGTGTGTGTGTGTGTGTAAAGAAAGCATGGTGCCATGGAGTCAGGGACAAGAACACACTGTGTGCTTTTAGTGGGAGGCCACAGCTTCCTGCTCCCTGAACACTTTTCAAGTCACCGCATATATACATAAACACACAGAGGTGCAAAGGCATGTCTGGACACAGCCTCTCTCTCACACACTCTCTCACACACACACACACACACACGTGTACACACACACACACACAACACACACACACACACACACACACACACACACACACACACACACACACACACACACACACACACACACACACACACACACACACACACACACACACATATGTAAACATGGACACAAGCATACTCACACACACAGAATCAGTAAAAACATCAAAACAGCCAATGTTTACAATCCTTTGTAGTAAAGTGCAGGAAAAGGCATGGTGAAAAGAGCCAGAAGGTGGGCTATTTAAAGACACGCGTGCCAGAAGGTAGGCTATTTAAAGACACGCGTGCCAGAAGGTAGGCTATTTAAAGACACGCGTGCGCACACTAACCTGTGCGTCGGCCTCCTCATAAGGGTCCACAAACACAGTGGCGTTCAGGAGCTTGATTTCACTCTGCAGACGGAGGGAAAGGCATGAAAACTCACACACAAGCTGCTTTCAGGCTGCAGAAAACCAGAAGTTCACCTTTTAGCAACAGTGGGGCTGTATGTCTGAACAAATAACTCGCTAGCCTGGCTAGTCTAACTCTCCCGTCCTACACCAACAACACTGCGTGAGGGCATCCATGGGCACCTTGTGTAGCATGAGCAGCAGGCTGCTTCAATGACAGCTTTGAATTCTCTGCCCGAAACCAGGGTTTCAACAACTTAACTGGAAGACCTTTTAAGACCCTTTGCAGGACCGTTATGATTGAAATTTCAGATGCAAATGCAAACAAACGCTACCGCTTGGCCGTGACGTGCTGGAATGCACTGTTTGAGTTTCAGTGTCATTGCTTTTAGCCCTCCCTCTGTTCACCTTACACAGCTCAGAGCTGGTGAAAGCCTAAACCTACAGACAGATCCCTGACCAGTGGTGGAGCTAAATGAGAAACTGAGCCGAAGCACTACGTGGTGCTAGCCTGGCTACAATATGAGGCCCTTTCCAGCAAAAAAACGGCAAAGGTTTGTGGGATTTGAAGTAAAATCTATGGATTCTACATCCACAGGATATACTTTTTCCCCTCAAATAGAAGATGCACACACTGGTGCATCTGCAGTAACAATTCACAACTCAGACCAATTTAAGACCTTAACTACATGTATTTTAGACAATATGGCATTATATTTAAGACTTCTTAAGTACTTAAATACATATTTTTAAACCAGACTTTTTAAGCCCCTGCTTAAAAACGGAACCCCTGCGAAACATCTCTCAGTATGATGTTTGTGTGTGTGCATTGGGGGACATATATGTGTGTATAGGCTATGCCTTTATGTATATTATGTGTATTTATGTGTATTTAAGTAGACTGTCTGTGGCATGTATGTGTTTATTGGTGAGACCAAAGACAAGTTTCAGGCAGTCTATTCTATTCTATTCTACTCTACTCCATTCTATTTCTTTCATTCCTTCCACACTTCTAGGAGGTGAGTTTATCCAGGCCCTGTCCTGCTCCTCCAAGCCAGAGACAAACTCTGCTTGTAAACATGGTGCTTGACCACCTCCCAGATGAAAATACAAGATGCTCTAAAATGGTAAATTCTCTCTTATTCTAAAATTTGTTGCTGTTTTG